>JAVJAQ010000945.1:0-592500 GCA_032362365.1 Zygogramma bicolorata
AGGTATGCGGAAGTCATTGCCACAACAGGTGACTAATTCTCATTCCACATGAAAGGCACAGAAAATTCGAAATATTTAAGGTATTGAAGTTGATTGTGAACTTTATAGGTGGAGAAAATGACTTTGAAAGATAAGTAGTTTCTTCTAGTTTGGTCATTGTTTGAGACGGAAAAAAATTATTATTTTCAAACGTTATTGAAATACAAATAACGTTGATAATGAAAGTGAAGAAAACAGTGAGCAATTTTAGGATAGCGCATTTGCCGTCTGATTGTAGTTATCCAAGTGAGTTGTAACCGGGGAGAAAAGTCTCGAATCAGGAAAACTTTTATATCCAGGAAAACTACTACTCCTCAAATTTTGAAAACAGCCACCTTCAAAGAAATTGTTCATCGCAAAACCACACTGAGAGAAATGTCAGTTTCTTCGTGAAACAAAGAGTCTTTTTCTCAATTGACTGAATTAACTAGCTACACAATGTTATTGAATATCACGGAACTATCTACTTATTACTAGTGTAAATAGACGAATCAAATCTGAGGTCTAACTTGGGTTCAATCCAGAATGATATACCAGCGAACAGATATTCAATAAATCATTATGAAAGCAAGTTGCGGTTATAACCAAAGTATTCCAGAGGTAGAATGAGAACTAATGACAAATACAATAATGATAATTCCATTGTGTGAATTTTTCCGTTAGTAACGATTGTACAGTTTCATCCCAATAAGGATGGCAAACATGAAATGAAAAGAAAAAGTAATACTCCATTATTTTGTCTAGTGATATTTTGAAGCTACCCATTTCAACACAAAAATCGAGTTAAAATAGGTACCAGAAAACCATTGTTTCTGTTCAGTTCATTATCACGACACTCAATAATTGAACGACACCATTTTCTGAATCGGGCAGTACAAACAATTTTAATTCCTATGTACATTTTGTGAAATAATAATGTCTATGCAAAAAACTTGATATACATAAATAAAATATCTACGCACTTGGTATACGAATTATCTTAATGAAATTGGCCTGATTATTATTTATAGGCATAACTTCCATATCGCAGAAATCAATTTTTCGTTATGCATTGATCAACAGGAATCAGTTATTCAATAATTTGCCTAACGATTCCATCTCATTATACACCGGATATGAAAAGGCCAGGGAATGAAATGATGCTAATACGTTCATTCTATGTTTGTTTTATGAGTATTTCCCAGGATGATGATCTTTCTTCTCAACCTTTTTGATCGAATTGCTTCAGATATCTGATTGAATATGATTTTTCGAGAGATATGGATTATCTATTTGTGATTCTTTTTTGAACTGAAAGCTTTCACCCGAGAAACCTTCAGAATAAATTGATAGTTTTCATTTGATGTATTATATTGGATTTATATGTAGTTCAAGCTCTTTTTGACCACTCCAATACAAATATAATTGTGGAGGAAAAAATCGAAAGTAATACGATTTCGAAAAATTGATGGGAGTAGCCGTTATTATGTTATAGGAGATCATCATGAAAACTGAGAAATGAAATTTCCTATGTTTTTTTATCACTTATATTTGTAACAAACGTTACTACACCTTCGTCCTATACTGACATTTTCAAATGAATACCATAGACTGATCTGGGGCCTGTTTCAGGAAAGTCCAAGTCTTGTAGCTACAAGAGAAACACAAAGAAACACGATGCTAAATAATTGTTTTTCACTCATTTTTTACCTGTACCCACATTGTCCTTCTCTAGTAGCTACAAGACTTGTACTTTAATGAAACAGGCCCCCGATGTACAGAAAATTTCCCTGATGTGTACCCTTTCTCATCTTAACATTGTCGATGATGATCGACGGTCATTAATAACTATATCCCAGAATGCTGTTTACGTGTGACAGTGAGGGTACGCTAATTTGAAATCCGGCGAATTAGCGTACCCACGTAAACATTATTCGGAAAATATAATCAGTAATGACCATTAATCATCATCGACAGAAATAAGTTATTGGGTGAAGTAGCAAGTGTACTCTTCTGACACTTTTTCCAATACTTCAACAGTGAATATCGTCATTTTCAGGAAAGCTACAAATGATAAGCAATTTGTTTAAGGTATGCAGAGGGGGCTGAAAACAACAGCTTTTTCATTTGTGTTAGTGAAAATGGTTGCTATTGGTGTGATGATTGAAATGATGATATGGCATAAAGAACACATGTGTGAAAGCCGAACACATGACTTGTAGAAGAACCTTTGCTGCCTGTTTCCTGCCTAAGTGACCAATACGCAGAGAAACTTTCAGTTTTTATATAATAACGAATCATACCAGCCCATTCCCGATGATTTTTTTTCAAGTTGTTTCACTAAATATTTCAGAACAACAACAACATTGGAATGCATAATCTGTAGGAGCTCAAAAATTCCACATTGGCGTCAAACTTGGGTAGACTTTCGTCCCCATCATTATACACCATCGACTTTGTTCCCAGTTGGAATGAATACTCAGATGAGCTCAAATCCATTCAGGGATCGATAGAGCTAGAGAGAAAGTCTCCAATTATAGCAAAATCAGAATTTTCAAGGCGCAGTTAGATATTTTCAATTGTATTTTGATTTGTTACAGTGAATCAAGTAACCTACATAAGAGACCAAGTTGGAGTATTTGATGAAGACAACGAAAAGCATGAAAAGCTTGATAAAAAAGGGTAACCCTCTGAAGTAAGGGTTCGATATGATTCTGAAGATTTGATCATAGGTACATAATCAAAAAAAAAACTAAGGGTATTTCTGTTGAATGAGATGGAAAGCAGTATAAGTAAGGAAGATATAGTGACTCGCACTAAAAATTATCTATCTTGATTCTGTTGGATTAAATGGACATTATCGGGACTGTAATCCTTAGCTAAGGTTACTGTATAATTTTTGCAATTATTTATGGGATATTATAGTAATCAGACTATTGACTATTTGAACACTGAAGTCTGAAGGCTACTCGGTAGATGGTGAATTACAGATGGATGAATAACATTGGGGTCAAACCTGATATTGAGCTGATAACAATGCAGCAGAAAACGATGTCAAAAATAATAACCAGAACCAAATTCTCTTTATGTTCTTCCTGGACTCCAAAGATTTAACGAAACTTTGTATATACAATATACTTCCGAATGATCATTGTCACATATAGTGACAAACAGCATAATTTGGATGAAATGTTCCACAGAACTCGCAATGTGTCTTCAAGCATTAAATATCGCTGATATAAAGATTGGTGTTCTCACGTATTTCAAAACCTCAAACAATCTCAAATATCCCAACGATCAAGACCAATCCAAAGAAACTTCGGCACGACCGAATCGCAAGAACCTGCACAATAAACATGTGAAATACACAAGATCCACTTTTTGACACCGGCGCCCGTAGCATTCCGCACATGTTTCGAAGCACCTGTCGCATCACGCCCCATACCTCACACTATTTCACAGAATTCGACACATGACAACGTACTTTTCGCGTACTAATCCAAATACAGCGGGGTGTTCGCCATCTCTCGCGGTCGCCTCACTGAATCTTCGGGATCGCAATTGGTAAGGCACGATTTCCGGGCGCGAACGAATAAATAGCATCAGCCTTGTAACAAATGCCGGTCGAGACTGCGGCAACGGGCCGTTGACAGGCACCGCGCGCTATTCGTGAGACTTCGCTGTCGGTAGGAGTCGAGTTACCTTTTTCAACTAGCATTCAACTCTCTTTTTCGTTTCGCATGCTACCCCATCGGCTAGGAGAGTTGGGTTACTGTTCTCTGCTACTATTCAATTCTTTTTCGTACGTTATGATGGTTACCTTACTAGGAGTTGTCAATTATAGTAGAATGGCTTGGTCAATTAATAGTTTTGAAATTATGGGGATTGATTTAATTTGACCATCGTTCGATAAGTAATGATACCGGAAATATTCTGAGTGCTATATGCTATATTGCACAATTCTTTATGAAGCACCATTAGTAGCATCAGTGGTACTGAGTGGTTAAAACTCAGTTGTCTGAAGTAGTAAACTTCTTAAAAGTTATGAGAAACTGAGTGATTCGAAAAAAAAAAATGACGAGGCTTGGCAAACCATGAACAAACAATAGTGAGAGTGTGAGAATAATGGAATGAGTGAAATGAATAGAATTATGATGAAAAAATTGAAGTAAAATTGATGATACCAGATGGGTGCAAATGAAAGGGGCAAAAACATGGAAGAAAAACAACAAAAAATATTCCATATAACCAAAAAAAAATTACGAGAAACAAATGGAGCAGAGAAATTGTAATAAAATTCACTGCATGTAATGATCACAAAATTGAGTGTTTTAAGTAAAAGGAAATGAAAGTGGAGATCCTCGACCTATCCACTGATTTGCATATGTTTCAGTTAAATGATGACGTGCTACTTGACTAAAATGGGCGGGAGCCCCATCATGCATAAAAAACATATCCCTTCTGACGCCCAGAGGAACTGTCTCCAGCAGTACTGGATGCACTTCTCTTAAAAATTGAACGTATGCCTCACCATTCAATCGAGGAGGTAGAAAATGAGGCCCAATTAAATAATCCCCAATAACTCCGAGCCACACGTTAAGAGAAAACTGTTCTTGATGGTTAGTTTCGACAATAGCGTGAGGGTTTTCATCAGCCCGAATGTGGTAATTATGAAAATTAATAATCTTGTCCCGAGAAAAACTACATTCGTCTGTGAATTCTATCGTCTTCAGAAAGTCACAATTTCTTCTGATCATTTCCATCATCCAATTGCAAATTTCAAGACGATTCGGAAAGTCTCGCGGTAAGAGTGCCTGTACTCGTTGCAGATGGTGAGGGTATAAAAGTTGTTCCTTTAAAATTCGAAATACCGTCATATGATCAACATTTAGTTGGAAAGCAATCTTTCTGGTACTGGTAGTAGGTTGTTCTTCAATCAAATTAAGTACTGCTTCCTCGAGCTGTGGTGTTCGTATTTCCCGATGGCGACCACAATCCTGCTTTCTTTTGTCGAATGAACCACATTCTCGTAATCGTTGATGAAGTCGAGCAAATATTCTATGTGAAGGATGCTGCCGTTGAGGATACATTTCAGCATATCTTCTAGAAGCTTCTAACCCATTTCCCTGCGACAGACCGTAAACGTAATGTATATCAGCCATTTCCTCATTTGTGTATGCCATTTTAATAACAAGTGAATAATTAAAGTAACAAGAACAGAACAACAACACACAATTAGTATTAATTCAATTTCGAAAATTCACAAACTGACAGCGTCATACCAATTCAATTGTCACTATCGCTGATAGCGACCTACTAGATAGATCAGTTTCGTATTTTTGCATTTATGACGATGTATTTCTGTAGTTGTTCGTGAAATATTTTTTTGCTGCGAACTGGTTTATATGGGGCAAAAAACCGAAGAGATATTTTTTGTTCAGAATGAAACAAGCTATCGGAAATGAATTTTTGAATGGTGAACAAATAATAAGACAAAAAGTTACATTGGAAATACATTTTAGGGGTTGCGTTTTCCACCCCTTACAACCATGGGGTAAACCAAATAAATTACTGGCTAAGTGTCTCTTTGGTAGTACAAAACGTCAGATTAATTTCAATATTGTAAATTTTTCAGTGCTTGTGAAAAAAATTGTTATACAAATTTTATGTACCCCCTTTAAGGGGCTGTATCTCAACAGGGGATGCTCCAATGAAATTTTTTTATATGGAAGATCCCATCTTTTTTCCGATGAGAAATCACCTCCTTGAATGTTTTACACTCATTTAGTTACACCCTGTATAACTATATTTCATTGTTTGATGTCTTGATATTTTTTGAAACACCTCTTGTAGGTTTACTGTCTTTTACTGGTGTTGATCTCACCGTTACGATAATAACCATCGAACAAAATGTTCAATTTCAAATCGATGAACGACCATTGAGTTCCAAATCTAACTCTCCATCAGGTATTAGAGTGAGCAGAAGGTAAATAATTTTGTAAATAACGAACAGCGTGAACCACTAATCGTAGAGATCTGAAACTTGGGGGGTGTGTTCTTTGTATGAGGTAGGCATCCGACAAGATAGGGTTTTCCACCCCTGAGGGGGTGAAAAACAGGAACAAAGTTTGTATGGGATAACGTACTTCAATCTACTCCAATGATTGCAGGAATATTCTTCAATAGAATTAAACGGAAGGAGTGTCTCGATTCATTGAAATTCATTGTATAACGGGGTAAAAATGGGGTTCATAACATTTTCGTCTTCTTTCAAACGCTTTTTCGGGTGCGCCCAGAAGGCAGAGTTGTGATGAACCTCATGAACCTCAGTACTAAAAACTACGCAATATAATTGCATCACAAAAATAATTACCGCCCAACAAAGTGGGCACGGGTCATCTAGTGATAGATTAAACTGGACTTTTTCAAACCATATGATTATGTCGTATCTACATACAGCACTCATCCCGACTTTTTCAAAACATTTTTGATTGAACCTTCAACTCAAATAATGAGTGAGAAATGAAATTATTGAGTGTGGACAATAGCTATAGTTTTTCAAACCACATTTTTACTATCACATGGATTCATAAAAAAAATTGGAAAAAAATCATTTCACACAATCTTGAATGCATTGAATCTACCCTGGAGTTGTTCTCGACAAACAGGCGACTGGTTTTGGGTGCCACACATCTAGAGCTCTTCCGTGCCAATTTTTTTGTCTAAGGCTATAAAAATAATCTCTTTCAGTTATGAAACCAAGCTATTGATTCATCTTACCAATATCAATGTGGAAGTGAAAGTAACTGGATAAGTTCTATAAGAAGTTGTCTAAATTGAGAAAGAAAAACATGAAAATCGATTAATTCTTCGTAACTTTGGACCCTAACAGCATATACTCGCCATCAAAGTGATCTATCAGCAAACGACTGTGAGTAAATGACTATTTCCATTCAAACGATTCGCTTCACTGATTGTCGATAAAATGAATCAAGCGTACACAGAATCAACTTTTTTCACTTTTCTTCAATGGTCTCATTGTATATTGAATGAGAGATAGTTTATCTCGAAAGCTCGTGAACATAATACCTCCCAACAATCGTAGTAAATAACTCTGCCAACCATATTGTATGTTGAAAGTAAATTTATTGTTGTTTTATTACGATATGAAGTATATCCATATGAGGGAATTTTTCCGATTAAAATGCATTTAGTACTTATCTGTCTTTCTGCGCTTTCACGACTATTTTAAATCAAATAATGACAGGGTTTTAGTAATTTCTAATGAGAGATAAATGGATGATGCACAAATATAATAGCATTTGTTTTCAGAAAAACTATAATGTTTTGATGTGTATGGTGAGTTAGTGTTATTGGACAGATTAATGATACAACTCTCTCAATTGTTGGACAAATTTTCCGTAATTTCGTATGTGTTTGTTGAAAGCATTGCATCAGCAAAGGCTGCCGTTTGTTTTTGAATTCCATTGGATTGCAATATATATATTTGGAGGCAATAAAAAAAAGGTTTCTGTTTACTCGGCTTAGAATGTAATTATCTATCAAATCCAACAAAGTAGACCTTGCATGACGATAAATCCAACGCCGACGGGATGGAGGTGAATACCTGTGCCCGAAATAATTGAAGTTAATCGACGTCAAATACAGCGTTCGCATTCCAATATCCTGTCTCGTCTCGCTGTTCATCTCGTTCTTGCCGATCCTCTAATCTCATAATAATTGCTTTCTACCTAGCCCAATGGCCAAATACAAAGCTTTCGAAACCTATGTTTCCTTTGTTACTAGCTCCAGTTTCAGATTACTTTTGGTTGATAAAAGAAATGGCTGTATCGTGTAAGACTTTATCCATCTCGAAATCGATTATATTGTCGAGTCCACTCTAGTTTTATCGGGCAAGGAAAATCCATGAACAGTTTCAACAAAGCGTGAAGGTGAAGGGAAAAAATAGAAATGATTCATTGTTTATTAGTCGACGTTTTGGGCCACCATCATAAAAAAAGGAAATTTGGTACATTGATCAGCTGAAGATGCTAATATATAAATTCATGTAATGAAAGTGGGTGGTCAATTCTCAGTTTCACACACAGGCATTAGCAGTAGTAATAGCAGGAGTCGGAAAAATAATAAACGGAAGATTAGTATATAAATATATATATATATATATATATATATAGAGATGATGAGTATTCTCGACCGTCTATTTGTATACAAATTTGTATTTTCTATATAGACCGAAGCTCTGATATATATATATATATATATATATATATATATATATATATATATATATATATATTCATCAATATCGAAGCCATCGAAAATAATTCAGACTGATCACACTTTGGCTTGCACCTCTTTTATCTGATAGAGATCAGTATAGAAGTTTTGGTATGAAAATGAAGTGAACAGGAACAGTGAATTGCACCTTCGTCTCTTATTTCTATACAAAGTTGAAATGTGCGAGAATTTTGTGGACAACCTCAGATATCATCAAAGAGAAACTCAATTCATTAAATTACATCGCTTTATGAGTTCACAAATCGATGAAACTATTTTTTAATATCATGAAACCAATTTGCCTCTACAAAAAGAAAACATGAATCGCACTTGCATATGTCGAATGTTTGAAGAGAGAAGCTCTTCAATTGGTATAATTGGTCAAGTTGTGAGGATTTCAACATTTTTGACACTGTCTTCAGAATACGAGGCAGTACAGTCTTACGGAACTATATATTGGGAAAGTTATTCATATTATAGAATCACGAGTTTCCCAAATAACTAGGTATTCTTCATTGGAGAGGACGTCGAGAAATGAAGGTGAATTATGTGGGGTACATCTGAACTCATGAAACTGAAAACGGAAAAATATCCTCAACTGTTATCTCTTTCAACAATTTTTTTTCAATTGTATTCTGGAACCAAATGGGAATATCAACTATATTTCATTTGCAACATAATTCACACAACTCTCACTGAGTAACAATTCAACGTATCTTATATTTCATTTATAAAATTCAAATATTTATACATACAGCTTATCCAACAAACTCAGATACTTTTCCAGTTGCAAACTGGTAGTGCAGACCCTGACGACAGAAAAAACATCTTCTAGGAATGAATTTCAATACAGTGAACACATAAAATAGGTGTTTTTTCATCTTAGTATACTTCACAGAGATTGCTGGCCATATACATTATAAGTTCTGTGCCAAGATGAATTGGATAAGCTGTACACTCACTGGTCCACTATTCGCTAGTATCTTTTCTTTTTCAATAACATCAAAATACGAAAGATGGTCGAGTATCTAGTGAAGACATATAATATGGCAATACAACTCATTTATTTTTAATGCTAAATTGGTATTATGAAAAGGTGTTTTAGTTATTAAAAAAAAGGACTAAAATAATTCTTCAATTTTTCAATATCATATTATCATCAGGAGAACAACTATTTCCATGATTACAGGACCGCAGGGTAATGTTGTTGAGGTAAAAGGAGGCATCTTTCAATATACAATATCAACGGTTTCAGCGAGTTATTCGGTATATTTCAATTGTTTAATAAAAGAGTTTGAATTTTCACGTTTTGCCAACTATGATGCTGTGGATCTCCAGATTCAATATTCATCTCCAGCAAAATCAAGCTATTACCCTGAAAGGAATTTTTGAATGAATGTCACCCACTATCCCAGAATGTAGCAAGTACGTCCAATGATCGTTTGGGGCTTCAGAAACAAATTCGTCACAGTTTGTATCCGACTCAATTTCTATGTTGTTTGTAGGCTAAAGCGGAACAAATTTTCTTTTCGAGCAGAAAATTATAATTATCGATTATGAAGAATACTCATATGTTAGTCGATACAACCAATTTTTTTTCGATGTCCACTTAAAGCTGAATCGGTGGGATTGAACAATTCTAGATTGAACCTCCATATAGGCGTTTGGATTCGTAGTCACCCATATCGAAATATATTCTGATTGGGTCTGCCCAAAAAAAATTTCACTGACCTATAGTAATTGAATGCTCACACATGAACCCATAAAACACATAAGAAGTAACATCAATAAGGAGTACATACCACAATACAGAGAGTGCTCATGAGAAATCATTATGATTTATTCTCCGCCATATCAACTGAACGAGTAGTTCAAATTTGGTAAGAAAAGTAAAAATTGAAGCCCAGATCAGTCAGGAATATTGCGAAAATTGTAGGGAAAAACTATGAAAGCAGAATAGCCTTCAACTTTTCCGTCGGTTATCCGCATTGAGGGAAATGATCCAATAATTTTCTACCTCAATGATTCATCAACCGACCTTGGCGTTAGCATGTTCATGTACATGTCTCATCCAATCTGAACTACTCATTTTATGAATGAGGTGGACGATGAAACGATACAATGATTTGTCATGAGCTCCTGGTATATAAAGAAAAGTTCGTAGGAGAATAAAAAACCGTGAACCGAATAAATGTTCTCTGGACGTTAATTACGCGGAGGATATTAGCGGTATGATTTATAAACAGGTAAATAAATAGGTCAATTTTCAATAACAATGCTATTGAATATTTTACCAAAGGATCAGTTATTCAAAAAATATACGATTGATAATTTTATCCATCTAACTCAGGATTATGTGGAAAGAATGAGTGATCTGGTTGATGAATGAGCAACGAATAAGTTAATTCACAATAACAATTCTATTCATTGTGTTACCAGTGGTGTTATTTTGGCATTATGGTTGACAGATGGACTTTCCTTCGGAGACAAATTGCGAAACATCATGGAACAATTTTACATAATTGGCACCTCAAGGCTAAAGGAGTAGGGTGAAAGTTTCTCGGGGTTGAAATAGCAAACTACTTCTTTCGAAAATGTTGAGACTAACAGCTAATTTGTTCAATGAATAGTCAGTTGCCCTATGATATCAGTATGGAATGAAAACCGAAAAAGGTGCTGAAACAGGTCTACGCGACAGATATTATGGAAGAAAAAACTATCCCTTCTATTTACTTTTACTTTCTCGATAAAACCAGATCATAATTCTGAATATATGCGGATCTTAAAGTGCACTCCATTCCACAAGAAAACTTAAAATAGAGCTATGGAAAACTCAAACGTTTATGAATGATTCAAACAATCAACACCTGATTTTGCTAGATATTTTCTTTTACTTCTTTTATAGGAGTTGAGAATTTTTCTGATTATGAGGAAAAAAATATATTGATTATTGAGTTATTGGGTAGAGGAAACTGAAAATTTCTCGTCAAGCCGTTTTACAGGTGAACAAATAAATTATGGGGTACCAATGTAAATGGGGCATGCAGAGAATCTGGTAACCAAGTCATCAAGGAGCCTGAATGTAAAATAACACTCCACTTAGGAATAAACAACTTGACGAATGATGAAGAAGTCTTACAAATATATAAATTGGTGTCATTAGAGCAAATGATTAATGAGTCCCCGAGAAAAGAACTATTCATCCAGGAGATCCGACGTAATGAATAAGTGAGTCATTATGAAACTCTTTATTTTATTACAGGGTGTTCAGATATGGAAGTTATTGACAGAATCGAACGAAATCTCCATTCAGATAGTCAAGGACTCCTCGGGAAATTGAAACTATACTAGATTATGCCTATTGGGATTATTTTGCTTTCTTTCAATTCTACCATCATAACTATATTCTGATTAATAGGAAATCACTTGTGACAGAGTCATTTACAAGTGACACCAGAACAATCACATCCCCCCAAAACTCAATGGAAATCCTAAGTCTAAAACCACTTTTGAAATGTTGTCTATATAGTAGGAAGTCTCAACCAATTCAAGCAAAGCGGATGTCACCTGCTTCTAACACTGCAAACTTTGATCTTATGAATGCAGACAGATATAATCACACTAAACACCAAGAGCCGAAAAAAAAACTGCTTTTCTGACAATGAAATACTTCCCGACTACTGTGTATCTAAACAGCTATTTTCGAATTATTTGTGAATGAAGCATCGTAATTTCTCCTCACTCGACAACAGTTCTTGAGAGTAGCCTAGCCATAGCTTTCTCAGAATTCATCTGAAGTAATTTCCTACAGCTTCTATGTGAGTAACTCGTACTACTGTTTTGTCTTTCATGGGGAGTAGTCTGTTCAAATGATTCACTATCGAATACTCTTGTCCGATATCTGATAAGTATTCAATTGAAAAATCCTCAAAAATATTTATCACTCGAAATCATAGTTTACAATACGAAAGTGAGGACTTTTCATTTCACCTGAAAGCCTGAATCACTCAATAAATATTTAAACACCAGTTATTTTCGACTTTCAGATATAGAATTCAGAAGGTTCACGATATTACCAGAAGATTGGTAGGAGGTACTAGTTTATTGAAGAGGTGAAAGGCTTCTAATTAAGAGAAACCGATCCGTCCATTCAGTAATGGAAATAGTGTGTAGAATCGTCTCAGGGTAAGTTTGTTTTATCATATCATACAATAATAAGGGATTATGGCCCAGAATATAAAATAATCATATATTTAAGTGCACATGAAGCAATGAAAATATTGATAACAGAAGTGAATGTCAAATTCATTCATACATCCATGTGCTGCATTGTTTTGGGAGAAAGAGACGTATCGATTATTGAAGCTCTGGATGCTGTGTAGTCACAACGTTGTCAGGTAGGTACTCACATCGTGTTTGAGTTTGAAGAAATGACCTCTGAGTCGGTTATCTGAATTGTTTTCGAAGAGAAATGACATGTTGAGCGATAAAAATTGATCTAGAATCCAATATGTTAGGATGTCACCTCTCCTTCCTCGTCTTTCTTTCAGAGATGGAAATTGTAGTTGTTTCAATCGTTCTCCATGAGGAATTGATCTTATTGCAGGAAACATTCGAATGACTGAACTTAAAACCCTTTCCATAAGTTGTATGACTCTTGCCAAAGTATATTCATGTGTTTACAGATGATTGTTTCATGTTTTATCAGATTGAGGCGAGAAATTCGTGTAATACTTTCTTAGTTTCTTAGTTAGTATGAAGTTGTGTTAGCTTCTCTGGCTAGTGGAGAAATTGATACCAGATGAAGTGTAGTTTGCTCGTGATCCATTGCAGAAGAGGAACATGTATTTTAAAGGGTCCCAAAAGTTTATTTGTGGGTACTTCATCAAAAGTTTTCGTGCAATCCAAATAGAAAATGTCTCATGGCTCTGAATCATCCAGAGCTTTCCTACATAAGTCAGGACAATGAAGTAGTGATCCAAGGAATAGAAGCGTGCTCAGTTGAAGGAATTGTACTGTTCACGAAAAGCAAAGGTAGTAATTTCTCTATAATAATCCTCCACATTACTTTTACTCGAATTGAGGCCTGATTGATCCGTTTCGTTTTGTCAACTCATTTATGAGTAGTAGGTGTAACTGATGCAATCGGCCACGCTGCTCATAATTAAAAATTTCCATGAATGTCTGCTTATGGTCTATTTGGGGCTGTAGTGTGGTTTCACAAAACAATCAGCGGAACGTCGTTTGTGAGTGTGTACTCGTTAGCTGAAATCCCAACAGTTTCTACCTTTCGAGCAATATGACGGTTCCCGTATATGAAAAAAATAACGGAAAAGTACGAAGAGGTTGGTAAAGTTCTTTTGCGACCTCTTCCACTCCCGAGTGAACAATTGATCACTTCTGAAACTAAGAGAAGATTAGAAATAAGCCCCTACTATAATTTTATTTTGTCAACTCTCATTCTTGTAGTTCAGTTTCGCGCCCACATCCTATCGCATTGAAAAATAATTACGAGAACTTGAGCTGAATTAGTCTCGCCCGAGCAGAAAAGGCGTCCAGTTTACAGGATTGGGCGCCCCGGGACTGTCTCATTATGGTTCTCGGACGGTCATTAATCCAGCTCTGAACGTCTGACTGAGCCGTTTATTTCAATCTGGACTTTTTTGTTTTCAAAAAGTAATTCTGACAGGAATATATGTATGGCTGACTCTCGTTTTTGCATCGAGGATGATAAGTGTATCGGATTTTTACTTCCAACAATGCTCTCTTCAATGCAGAAAAGGTGTGAGAAAGACGAGAGCAATGATAAAAACGGATTCTCAATTTGTGATTAGAGATAACGAATTTGGTCATCGTTCACTATAGGTAATACATACGTCAATTTATTACAATCATGACACCCTCTAGTGATAACGATAATGCTGATAAAATTGCTCGAAATTTTTGTATTGAAACTTCTTGTAAATCTTAATATATTCAATAGAAGGAATCATTGAAGAGAAAACGAAATCTCATGTGATATTTAACAGTGATTGAATGGGACTTCTTCTTTTTCGACCAAAATTTCTGATAGCTCGATAGCTAATTCATCACTATAGATACTGCTTACCTCTTCAATGGATAATTTTTTTTCTAACTGAAGTATACTGCAAATTGAATAGGAGATCAATACCTGGAACAAAAAAATAACGTCAGAAAGTCTTCAGAAAATGATGTGATTTCAAGTATTTCTTGGATAGAATATTAATCAACAATGATAAACCCCTAGGAATTGACAAAAGTTCAGGCTCTGCTGATCTGATTGATTACCTACTCCTCTTATAGCTTGAAACCTTAAGATGGAAATCCAATTTGATATCACCAAAAATATGACTCATATTTTATGTTACTGTCTATCATCTCAAATATTACGAAATAAGCAATATCAAGCTCATAAAATAATTAGAATGCCCAAGGATACTTCAGTTTTTTTTCAATATCTTTTTTTGTTAACCAATTCTCATGTCCATACCTCAATAAAAGTGAAATTTGTGCGAACTGATGACTCACGGAGTCTTAGCTTCCAACGTGCTAACCCAGCAATTATGGAAAGTGAAAGACGAAATACCCGGTGACCTCTTCGAAGGCCAGCCGCGATGAACACCACAGGAATACGTCAGGAAACTCGACTAGACCCACTCAACATCTCCATGTCAGTGGACCATTGGTACGAACGTTTCCATCACCACAGCACTGAAGATGTTGATGTCATGTCTAACAAGTCAAGATTCAGTCGGACACATAACTGGCAGTTACAAATTCGCTTATGTTAGAAAGAAAGATATCGTTTTGACATGAATATTCTGAGAAAAAAAAGTTTTGTATGCACGTGCAGTGACTTAAAAAACTGTTTCCTTTTGGTGTGCTTAATTCGAGTTTCGAAAGACCAAAACAAATGTGACATGAAAATTATTCCAAACTGAAGCCGAACAGTGTGGATCTGTTACATATCATTCAATACCATAAATTCCATCAACTCCATTGTCATAATTCTTTCCAGTTGTATTTTTCACTGAATTGATATTGTTTTCCAACACGTTTCATTTCCACTCGAACAACTATTTCATTTCCATTCATTTCAATAACAGCATTTCAGTTTTTTAATCAACCGAAAACACTGTCGATTTGATTGCATTCTGCTCGCAAACATTCTAAACTACATACGCGCCATATAATTTCGCGTGAAAGCTCATTCCAAATCTATTATTCCCGGCTAATGGATGCGTTTGAGGAATAATGAAGATATGATGAGTTTCCACTATTGGACTGCAAGAGGATTGGTTTCGACACAATCATGTCTGGGTTCGCCATAACTGAAGGAGGACTTAACGATGTTCATTATATTTAATGCGATCTATCACAACATTTTGTACTCGAACAATATGAGTGGGTATAACACCGTTGTTGTTGAGTTAACCAGCTGTCGTCCCAACCACCAACGGCGACCGTCAGAAGTCTAGACTCATGGTAGTTAAGAATAACTGAAATCTTACCCAACTTGCGATTTCTAGCACGAAAAATAACTGAAAATCAAAGGAATCAGGAATAAATAAGGAATGGTGACTTATTATCATAATCTCAGGAGAAACTTTTCCTAGAGATCAATTACCCTAACACCAAACTGATATTTTTGCACTCGACTCGCGTTTCGCCAACAAGGGTAGCATCTCCAGGAGGAAAAAATTGATACTCGATCAGTTGTTAGCGAAAAGTTTCAACCTTCTCTCCAAAGGTTCCCATCTCATCGTTCATCTCAGGAGAATTTCGCCAATAAAAGCCTTCGCCAACCTATATTCTTCTTCTCAGATTTGCTTAAATAGCCCGAAACCGGTCTGCAAGTGTGTCCTTCCCTATAATCGACAATCAACTCCTTCATATGTATCGCCACAAGCAAATGCAAGATTTTCTTCTGTGAGGAAACCTGCACTGGCACTGGTCGGATATAATTCAATGCCCTTCGTGGTATTAGTCAAGGGATAAGTTGTTTTATGACAGATGCCAGCTAAAACACACTGAATAGGTGAATTCGAAACTGGCCAGAACGAAGTGTTCGAAAGATGACTTGATTTAACGCCAGTCTTCAAGGTAGTACCTATATTTCAGAGGTTCTAGATTTGTTCCTACTATTATACACACATCCCAATGGAGGTTTATTTGTTATAGGAGAGTAGGGAAATGCAATTTAGAGTAACGAACTAGGAGGATATATCGAGGAATGTGGAAGAAATACAAACTCCGAACAAGCATTCAAGAAATCCCTTCAACACGTTAACAACTCATTTTCAATGAGGAGATATGTCCTGTTAACCAATACAAAAGATTATGTTCATTGTTTTTCCTTCATTTCGTCCTTTATCGAAATAGACCGTGTACATTTATCCACTCTGAATTTCATTACAAAAGCACGTGTGTACTCTGCCACGATCCTCAAGGACGGATGTATATTCTTATCCCTTGCTGTACAGAGTTTGAAGTTATTCATTTGAAAAATAAGTTTCATCTTGTACCTTCTCTTTTCAAAAGTGCCTCAATGTAATCAATGGTTTTTAGGAGTTCAACAGTCAACTGCTAGAATGATATGGAGAGAAAAAACGAAATACCCTGTTTTTGACAATCTGTTCATTTTTCCCCCCATGACCGAATGGCATGATGAAGAGAGTAATCCTGATCCACATCAATTTTTCAATGCACCATCTCTGGCCAGATGCATAAATAGTTGAAACGATACGATGATGTATCGAATAATTGATCCAGGTCACGAGGGATTACGCTTACAATTTATAGAATTCTGCACACTTTATTTGTAGAGTACATTTTCTTTGCAGAAATCCATTTCTTTCATTGATTCTATCTGCATCTGAATCCGTTCATTCGAAGAAATTCTGCCCAAACAATCAGCTTTCCTTCTTTGTCGACTGACTAAACTATTCAGCTTGTAATTCCTACAACTTTACACACCCTACCGAAACCAACTGGGCCGTAAGTAACACATTTGATTATCTTGCGGTCTGCAACTGAAACAAATGAATCAGAATCACGAACGGCTTGGGACTTCAAAGAGATACCTGATTATGTCGCCCCGGCACCACATATTTGCAGAACGTGTTTGAACTGGCTGTGAATTACTCAAACAAACATTGCTTTCGGAAATGAAAGTTTGCATAAGAGGCAGCTGCTTTCATATACAAGGGAATTGCTTGACTTTCAACAGACAAATGTAAGAGTAAGAATTTTTTCAAGTTGGATAGAGGAGCTAAAGAAAAAATGCGATTCTAGTTCATTTATCGCATTGGGGAAATACAATGGAATCTGGAATGCTGATTGTTTTTTGTTGAAAATGTAACTGAATGAAAATACGAGGTTTGTTTTAATTCCAAGAACAAACTCATACTTATAATGATCTCGTGTTTTGCAGTTTCCACAATGCTTATAGGTACTTACCCAATTTTCACAGATGCTTTTCCCAATTTTTTTTCCTTCATTTTTTTGAGTAAAGTGGGTAATGCAAACTGTATTTGTTGTGTATGGATTTGAACGCAATACATATTTATGTAAATTGGCATTTATTCATCTTTGTAGAAAAATTTATTTTATTTTATTGACATCATTCGTTCTGGACTAGACATAACACATTCTGATTATTGTTTATTCAAATAGTTCTCAACAATAAAAATAAGTTAGAAACATGGCCCTATGTCAGATTTGAAGCTGTTTATTATCACTACTCGAAGTATAAAATTCATCAAACCGGAAACCAAATCTTGTGCACATGTACATGTACTATGGTCGTAATGATTCATTAATCTTCGTTTATTTCCTGGTTTTATTTATGTGAGCAGGATGGGCAGATGGAATGAAACAAGGTCTATTTTTTATAGCTGGCTTTCAGATAAGTTCTTGATTTTCATTTCGAGGAAACAATCCTTTGAGCATACCCTTAACCTTGTCACGCACACCCCCTGTTCAGGATGAAATCCAACCCTTGAATCTCAAATGAGAAAAGAGGTCAATGGATACCTCGTTTGAAAGGTTATTGATTTCTCTTTTCATTGCTTTGAAAATTTTTTAATTCGATGCAGTAGGTAATGGGAGAAAACTTCATGAATGAATCTTTCGGAAACATATATTTTCACACAGTCAGAAAGCAACTATTTTTTTGGCTAATAGAACAAAGAGTGTTGAATCATATCTCACAAGAAATTCTCGCATGTTTTTGGTGATGAAAGTGCCGTTTTCAATTTTCAAATATGGGAATGGGCACACACGTGCTAGCCAGTTTCAGACTCATTGGCCACTCACTAGTGCAAGAGAGCTCCACCAACAGCTGAAAAATCGGAGGCATGTGTTCTCATCCTAATAAATAAAAACCGATTCCGGCACTTCACTTCACCAGCTCATGCTGTGGGGAACCATGCACTGGCACCGGTCAGTTATGATTCAATGGCCTCCATAGGACTAGCCTGGGAAGCAGCTATATTGAGTCAACCCATAAACCTACTATATAGGTGGTTGACACCAACCTTTCAGAACATAATTTGATTCATCGTCAGTTTTCAAGTACGCTCACCGACTATGCCAGTTCTAAACACAGAGTTACCTGCAGTAGGCACACTTATATTTGAAAAATGAAATCGAAATATTCGTTTCTTGAAGATTTCCTTGGTAATGTTTTTTCTCAGTATCTACTACAACGAATTCGGAAAGTCACAAAGCAATGGAAATTGATAAGCTTTCAAACAATGTATCTCATTATCCTTATTCTCATTTAAAGTTCGAAGGTCTAATCTCACCCCGCCCAGGAGGTGGAAGTGATTTCCTCCTCGAAATAAAAATCGACAGGTTCGAGGAATATTCATTCCAACTATAATAAAGCGGCATTGTTTCATTTTCCTTGGACCATCCCATATATAAGTTGTACAAGTTGTGAATTATATGGTAAATATACATTGTTATTATTATAATTACGCGCTAGTATCCTTAACGAATACCACACCCAGCAACCAGCAACGCAGGGTAAGTGATCACTGGTTTCGATAATTGTGAGCCCTGAGCGAACGCAACGAATCAAGGATAACGGCCTCCTGCATGCGACCGGTCAAGATGCCGGTGTCGTATCGAATTTCAAGAGTAGCGTTGGTCTGGAACCACCGGAAACACCTATAATCAGATTAACCAATTATGTTCGCTTTTTGTCTTCTTTTTGGACGATATTCGTTTCGGCTAAAGCGGAAAACTCCTTGGAAATTCTAGGACGAATATCGTCTTACTTTGGTTGTCGAAGAGGACTATTGGTGTATTGATTTGTATCTACCTGAGGGTGGGAAATGAAAAATTTCATACGAGTACCGAAGATGGTAGAATAACACTTGTAGTCGTGTTATGGAGATGGATGAAGGCCAAGACCGTATAATCACCTCTATATCCATCACTCGTAGATTACAGTGATCAAGACACCGTCTTTGCACGCCTCTATGAACTCTTCAGTATATAACTTCAGCTCACCTGACCCGAAGAAAACAAATGTCATCTTGACAGACAAACCATGATCCTAGTTGTTCTTGAAGTGTAGAATTTTGCTGTCCCAATTATCAAGTGACAAATAAGAAATATAGCTAATCTGAAGGCTGATTGGTGTATGAAATATTCTTGACCAATCAGCATTCAACTTTGCTTTAAGTGTTATTTGTAACTTGATAATTGGGTCTGCATAGATCCACACGAAAACGACCTTATGCATGGGATTGTCCATATGCAGCTACGTAATTTGAACATTCTCTGCAGCTTCGACGTGAGCTTTTCTCCGTGCAAGTGCTAACTCGGTGACATAGTCTTGGTTTGCCCGCTTGGTGTCAACAACTTTATCATCAGCGCACCTTGATGAACTGACACACCGACGAAACTTATATAAATATATGTTCATCAAGATGATGGTTATATCTTTTAGACAAAAAGATTCGTTCTACAATGCAACAGTTGTATTATTCCTTAAAAATAGCATCATTGTTGTTGTTGTCCAACAGCAGCGCGCCCTGATGAACTGACACAACGACGTATCGTATATAAATACAGTGCTCCTCCAAAGTCCCTTCCCCCCTCTTATCAAAACCTTGGACAAGTACAAAAACGTCGAATAAGGGGGAGAATAATAAAAACGTCAGCTTATTTGACAACTAGCCAGAGGCAGAGCTTGAAATTTGAATGTTAGTGTTAACTGTTTTAATTCATCACAGCTTTGCGTTTTTTGAAAGCGAGTTGCCAAAACTGACATTAACACAAACAAAATCAGTATCATTGAACAGGATTACAATTTGGTTATGGAATAGGTTTTTGCGATATCTTTCGATACCTTCTAAAAGAACTGTCGCTTGCCGTAGGGTTCCATTTGAAATTATTTGTCACAATGGCCTTGTGACGTCATCTTTGCCGATTTCGTCATCTATCATCACTAGTGGGGAACTAACAACCTTTAAAATTCTTTTCCAAATTTCACTTGTTTACGTATAATCGTTCCAAAGATAAGAGGGGACAGGAGACTTTTGAGAAGCACTGTATATGTTCATCAAGTTGATGGTTATATCTTTCAGACAAAAAAGATTTGTTCGACAATGCAACTGTTGTATTCCTCCTAAAAATAGCATCATTAAACATTGTCATACAAATTTCCCATTATTTACAAGCTGAAACCATTTTTTTATCCTATTTTGAAAGAAAAAATAAAACATCACAGGCTATTCAAGCGGAGAAGACCAATACTTGAATCAATATAACTAGTTTATACACGAGTTTGTACATGAATCAGCTATAACCATTACACGACAGGCATTCTCAGTTTAATAGCCACCCAATGGAGTTTATTACAATACAACATTCATCACAAATGGAAGTGAAGTTGTTAATTGGAAGAAAGCTTCAAAAAATCCTTCTCAGTAACTTTTTGATATCAATCGTAGAATAATAGTAACGTGCCAAGTCACGTGTAGAATCAGAGATTGTTCAATCTCAGTTGGTATTACTGATCAATATAGTGCCTTAGACTAGGAGATAGTGACATATTATTTGGATCAATTTTTGACAGCCTGCTTCGAAAAAGGACTTGGTATCGATTATTGAGTATTACTTGATACCAAGTTGTTCAACTCATAGCCACACATTTTGACAGTATTTACTGAATACCAAACAAAAACTGGTTTCCCTCTTTCACAAAAAGATAAGTCATTGAGTCTCTTCATGACCTATCAATACCTTTTCTTCACCTTCATTTCTTTGTTTTTTTTACCCTTGAGATATATTTGAGAAATTTGCAAAAAAATGTCATACTGTCTTCTCTACATGTGAGCTATAGCATTATACCACCAAGTTTCAGAATATTTTCACAATCTTGCACCAATAAACTTTTAGTTATATTTATGTGCTCTTTGAATCGATATGTAACACGAACGCACCTTCATCTTACTATAGTGGTACTGATTTCATGGAAATTTTATTTTCCTTTTTTTTGAGTATGAAGAAACAGCCAAAATATCTGCCTCAAATTTTGATACTTGACTATTTATGCCCACGAAGTAGGATAAGGAGATTCTGGAGTCCATGTCTTTTATATAACAAATAATATACAGTTGCCAGTAAGACCTTCACATAATATATGAAGATCTTACAGGCAACTGTATATTATTTGTATAATATGGATTTTCATCAAGTAACGGCGTCTTCCATTCAGTTTTTGAAAGAAGCCAACATCGGTTTTTTGGTCCCTTGGTATTTCAAACTGATCTTACGCTGTGCCATTGAAACATTTGGTTTTTCAATGGATGTTTGGAAGAAGAAGTTTTTCACAAATTCATCCAATATAATATGTGCAGATCTCACAGGCAACTGTATATTATTGCTTCAATATGGATTTTCATCAAGTAACGGCCACTTTTAAGTTAAGTTTTGAGTTTTTTATATAGTTCCCTCAATATAATTGATGAACTGCGTTCCATTTCATTGCACCAAAAAAGCAATAAAGAGGCTTTCGAATTAATCGGATTTTTAATCGTGAAAAAATAAGCCTGCAATGGAGAATCGAAAGCTCCGTTAATAAAAGTGCCTCTAATATCCAACTGTTCTTTCATTGTGGTAATTCGCTCCAGAGCCAATTATTAATTTAATTGATTCCATTAGTTCACGCCATGATATCCCAGTATCCATTAACGGTTATTGTCATAGCTCCATTTTGAGTGAAACTGCACACCGGGTTGCCCAACCTCATCCTTTATGGTAGTTTGATAAAAGTCGTTTCAATTCAAAGGATGGAATTTGGGGACAGCGTGTGGTAAACGACATCAGGCAGTTGGTGTTGAGTTCAGTTGATCATGGAAGGTGAATGATTTCAGCTCAATGAAATCAAAACAACTGAATGCAAGATGCCTTTGGAGTGTTTCGCTTAAAGTTTAACAGTGAATATCTTGACTGAATTGCGGCTTTGAATTTTTAATTCAATGAATGTGTGATGACCACATGCGCCCAGAAATAACGATATGTGACATAAAAGAATTGAGCTGGGAGAAGTATTTTTGAATTTTTTCAAAGCCAAGGAGTTGAAAATGCCTCTTATTCTGTACCAAACTGGTGACTATAAGAAACAAAGAAATGCTCAACTTCATTTCTATTTACCACTGGGGGTGAAATTATTATTGGGTAAGGGCTGAGATTTGATACTTTTTCGTCATTTTTTTGTATGAATTGATCGTATTTTACCTGGTACCAATTTTCAGAAAAATAATTCATCTTTCCTTTCTGCCTGTTTTTTTTTTTTGGACGCAACAACTGATAGTGTCCCGAAAGTTTTCACCCTTTATGAGAAATGAATAGTCATGCTTATGTACATGGTGATGACCATAAGAGAGAGAGAGAGAGTGTTTATACTTTCAAATAGCGCGACTGTAGACTCAGTGGTAACGCCACCATCTTGAAAAATACGTTTTGCTCAATACCTCACAAACGATATATGGTAAATAGAAAATAAAAAAATATGATTTCTATCGAGTTATAGGTGAATGTTTCCAGAAATAAAACAAAAATCATTCTGAGAGAATTCTTATTCTAACCAGTATTTTTGATACCTGTGTTTATATACCCCAGATCTATGTTTCAATGATTTGTATCACACTGAGTTATAAAGTCTATAAAGAAATTAAAGATTTATTTTCATGCATTTTTCTCATTCTCATAACTGTTTTATATTCCCTAGGTACTTATATGATTCACCAGAAAAACTTTGGACTCTTGTACATATAATTTTCCAGTATGTTCAGCCCTATGATAACTCGGGCACAAATTTGGAGGATTTTTTTCAGATTTTGGTGGGTTAAGAACCCAAAAAACATGAAGATAGAACTTTGCAGTGTCATTCAGAGAGGTGAATTGAAACATTCAGTAAAATCCTAACTAAGTCAACAGCTGTGACTTAAAACGTATCAATTCTAAACGAAGTATCGAAATAAATCAACCAAATATTTATTCATGAGGATTGAAGATATGTTCAAACGAGAATATTCATCAGAGGATTTTCATATTCGATGAATATAATCCAATTCGAATGTCCATCAATGGAAATTTTACTATTATCGAATTATAATAATCAACATGATGTCAGGATCCTTTTTTACTTATGGACGTTGAGAATGAGGCCACCCAAATTAATGTTTACTATTATTGATGATTGCCATTAAAAATATAACAGCAGGCATCTTGGTTCGAGGAAATATAAACAATTGCATCACTGGCAAGCTCCTCATTATGAAAGTTATGATTTCCAGAGGCGCTTCTAGAGATTATGCACAGAGTGGACTTCTTATTTATCTTTCATAACAAAGTCCTTCATCACTCTTCAACTTGAAATATCAGACTCTGTCACATCATGTACAGAAATTTCAACTTTCAAAACTTCTATCCATATTTAATATCTGCTCAGCTGTCGCTATCCATCACAAATATTTGGTTCGAATAAGATTTAGAACAAACTGGAACATCGGGTGAAAGACCATCCAGTCCCATCCTCGTAACATTTTTATCCCTAGAACAGTTTCGAATTCTTTCGATGGATATTGCAGGTGTTTTAGATTTTAGATGGCAAGTTTGAACGAATCACAAGATTCAAGATGAACATTATTTGAATTGTAGGTATTGAACATGAAATCTCTAGTCGAATCTTGCTTCGATCACACTGTATTGATTTTGCATGAATCGATCATTATTTTCTACATCTGTATAAGGGAAGGGTGTAATGTTCAAAAAATGAGAGTTTGATGAAAAACATATTAGATACACCCTATCATAATTATTATTACTTGATTGCTCTACATTTTTTTTCTGAAACAGTTTTTTCTATCTCAAATCTCCAATGCATCATTGATACACTATGTATAAAACATTCTGTAATGATGTTACCATGATCCAATGAATAAGGGACATCATCGTCATTATATTCGCTGTTCTGTCATAAGTGCTTCATGTTACTCTCAAGGAATATTGTCTGAGGCTTTCATGACAAAAATATCATCACAAAAACCCAACATAATTTTTTTATATCGGTATAATAAGCCAATTAGATATATTTTTCAAATCACGTTCATCAGCTCATCATGTGATATATGTTAGAAAACGTCTTCAGAGGAACAATTTCATCACCTACAACTTCTGAAGCTAGATGGAATAAATAACATCAACTCTCATCATCTCTAACTTCTTATTCGTAACACATTTTCCCGCATGCATTTTAATATTCTTTTATCGTGTTGAATAAGTAGGCCACCCAAAACCTCATAAATACCGTTTTTCATCAAAGGATATTGAAGAACATAAAATCTCCTCACTAGGTGCATTAAAAGGAGTATTATTCGTAATTAATCCCAGAGATTCCTTAATTTTAATACTCTGTCTCAAAGATACCGCACCAGTCATATCCATTACCATAAGTTGTATATCATAATATGTCTATTTTATGATCATAAACCTCAGTATTACGAAACGAGGATGAAATATATATTCAAACAACTGAGACATGGTTGTGACCACTGTTTGGTCATTGTTTACCAGAAGATGAAAGGAGGATTACCTGGTCATTTCGTTTTCTACCACTAGTGTTTATTGAATTGAAAAAAAACTTGGGTACGTTTTCTTCCTATTTTTTTGGGTCAGTAACCTACTACGATCCGAAAAAAATAAGAAATCTATGAAATTGTAGAAGGTCAGATTTCTAATCTACCCCAAAAAGTTACTGCAGAAATTGAAAACAGTCCCTTCTCAATGTAAATATGTATAATGTGTACCGACATTGGAATTTTTGAAATATATGTTTGTATGGTTGCAGTTTACAGAATGACTGAAAGATGAAGAACTCCATTAGAATTCTGCAAACATTTTTAATAAGGAGAAAAGTATGTTTCAATAATGACCTTGTATAAGCGTCATCAAATGAATGTCAAATAATAATAAACATCTCACATTTTTCATTTGTCACGTTGAATTACCATAGCAACAAACAAAAAATAGATCTGTCAGTCAGAACACTACTACCGCAAGCTAGTAAAAAAAATAATACACGTGCGGAAAGTGTCACTTTCCGCACTTTACTTGAACTACCAATTTGTTTGTTTTTGAATGCATATTACTGAGTCGCATCAACCCAAGGGTTATTAGCGACTACATTGAAATAGAAAACGCTGTAAGCCATTCATGAAATTGATTTCAAGCAGAAATGGAAACAATTTTCAATTTCCCAGTAGTCTCCCTGTTAGCATATCACGAAGCAAATCATATTTTTCGCACTCAATTGTTTATTCTTCACAAGTATTTTAATATCATCAATGAAGAGGTGTCATTCTCAATTCATGATTTTTCAGTACCAACCTTGATTCCCAGTTCGCACAAATTTTGGATTTCGAGGGTTAACGGCTGGATAATAGAAAAATATATTTCATTTCGGCACCTCATGTACCAGATTGACATAATTTTAACTGAAACCATCTTAATTTGATTTTTTTTTCTGAATGTAAGGGTAATTGCTTCATTGTTTTATATGCTTTCTTACGGGTAGAAAATGAATCTGAGGTCAAACCGAGTCGCTCTCCCTTCGTTAGGAATTGATGATCCGTAAAAGTAAAAACGGATATCTTTTGACCTCTTTGAACCAAAAAAAAAGAGACAAGGGCTGAAAACGCATGTTTTCTCGGGAGTAAACAACACTCAAAAGAATATGTCAATATTGTTTCTAATCCATCATTTCACCGCCATAAACATTTTTCTCAATGGTGTCATGGTCTGCAAAAGCATCCGAACAGTGCGATAGTTGGTTATGAAAACCTTTCTCTCGACTATCGTACCGAAGTATCAGTACACCTCAAGGATTCACCAAAGTCAACTGAATTAGCTAATTCAAATACATACGAGTCTCATTGGTATTAAACTAAACCAGCATGGAGATACAGTCATTTCGGCTATCTCGGGGAGGCATTAGCAGATCGCAAAGGGGCTCCAGATATAATCTATTAATTCTGATAGGACCTTAATCAGCTATCAGCTCATTACTAACGACGTGCATATTGCAAACTTTGAATCAGGCGTCTAGCTATAGTAGAGCAGAACTAATTAATGTAATGGTTGAAGTTGTGCCGTGTGCTATTGTGGAGCACATTGGAAATCTTTCAATTGATCACTGATATGACTTACCCCTCATCTTTGAATTTCTGTTTGAGAAAGTATCTCAAAAAAAATTATACTTCAATGCTGTATCAAAGAATTCGCTATAACTTCTATGTCATACTAGTTTCAAATGATCGAGTAATTCATTGATTGGTTTATAAATTCCAAGAAACATTTCTATTTGTGGAGGGATAGTGAATGAGTACGTTCATAAATAAAATTATGAAAATATCCAGAGTGGAAAGTAAAATAAATCACCATCCTTTTATCGAGAGAGTAAATATATTTCTTTCTCAAATTTGAATTTGATCTCGATATTTTTTAGTGCTTGTGGTATTTTATTATATATTTATCTTCATCCACTCAAAAAATATTGATGTTTTTCCATAATTTGGTTTGGAAGGCAATGGATTTATATAACTCATATTTCTTGTTTGGTGACCATGTATATTCGAAATATGATAATAATTGAGTTTTTTTTGTTCATTATTGTTTGTTTATCACCCATTCATCCACTACATAACGGTCTATCTCATGACGGTGTGGGCATAAAGTTAACTTTATGGCTCGCACATGCCGTTGGGGCACATTCTTTCTGTTTGTTGAGGATTCAGTTTTTATAGTTCTTATCAGGCAATCATAGTTTGAGATTGAAATCGAATGGAATTTTCAATTTTATGTGATATTTATATTGTTGTTGCAATAACTAGTATGACATAGAAACCTTCGTCGCCCTACGGACTTATACATCTGATTCATATCCTAGGGAGATAACTATTTTCATCAGCTCAACGGTTATTGAAAAATGTAAAAAGCATTGAATGACGGCTTTTTGTTTTTCTATGGATTGCATAAATACCAATCTTTGGAACAGTCCTCGTCCCAGATCCATATAAGTTGAACAATATGCCTTGAACTCGTCGGCAATTTAACAAAGATGGGCTTAAACACGGGTTCAAAATGAGTTTTTGTCGTTAACCAGTTGACGTCCCTCTACGAAAAATAAGAACTGGTGCAAGCTGAGAAATAACAAGGTCCTACTTTCAACGTGCCATTTCCAGCACGGGAAAGAATTAGTAGTAAGTGTTTGTCCAAGCTCGATTAGATATGCACAGACCTCGACTAAACCTACAAGCCATCCCCGTATCGATGAGGAATTGAATTCCATTTGTCCTTTTTGATCACACGCAACTGTTAAATGCAACCAGACTGCCCACCTGCTCTGCTACACAATTAATTTATGCCAGGTATGAATCGTTTGTGTACCTTCCACTTCTTGAGAGCTGTTGAAAAAATCGATCTGGCCTGGCTTCTTATCTGTGAATAGTATGGAAATGAGCAAAATGGGAAGTGATGTAACGGTACTCGGGAAACAGACTGTTTAATAAATATTTTCGGAAATCAAAGTGTAATGAATTTCAAAATTTCAAGGTTATCAATTACCAATCAATTTGAAATCATGCTCAGTTAGTTCGACTCACAATATGTAATGTTCTACTGATGCCAGTTCACTTCACTATATGCGCTTGCGAAAAGTGGCCAATAATGCATGGTGGTTGAGGGCGAGCCTAAGTAGGTATTTAGTTGCAAATCGTATGGCCGGCTGAAACGAGTCGTTCGCCATGTTCAACTCTATTAATTACCCGTAATTTCAATTTAAAGCGTTGGCGACTGACACGAACTGTCCAGTTCACCAATATTCGAATCCCATATAACTCGAGAATGCGGTTTACTCACCGATATTTCAGTAATACAAAGCGCAAGAGCTTTCAGCTTGCTTGGGTTTGGTATTTCTCAGATCACCGATTTAATCGAACGTCGATATATTTATTGCCTCCTTCGACATGACTTCAAATTTATAGTTATCGTTGAGTTTGAATGTTGGGAAAAATATGTTTTCAGTGGTCTCCTAGCCAGCAACTTTGAAAATATATCACTTTCCTGTACGATTCTCACTGACGCAATCAGGAAACTTTTTTGTCAATATAGATTTTCATCAAGTATCGGGCAGATCAATTGAATTTTTAGCAACTTCAGAAAATCTTGATGAAACTGCTTGACGTGGAATGATTCATAATAGACTCCAGAGAAACGAGCTCAAAAAATCTACAGAAGAGATATTATACAGAACTGGTGGTAAGCCTAAGCAAAGTATCTCTAACAAGACAATCTGTCCCCTCTGAGCTAACTTCTTCATAAATGGAAAATACATTTAAATTTTATCTATCGTAGACACAGTGAAGGGACAGTCGCAAATTTTTTTTTCGAAAAACATTGTGCCTAATATTTGCCAGTTGCACATTCTTTAATCAATTGATTCCATGTTCGCGAAATGATATCGCCATGATATAGGTGAAAATTGATCAACGGGGTTGTGTTTTATTTGAGAAACCACGTCGGAAGATATGTTTTTCTGAAAAATAAAATAAACGAAACGAGCTCTGTAATCCCTTGTGGAGTACTAACGTAACCTCATCAATGGAAAAGACCTTGGTGCCAATAGATATTTAATGTTTTGGGAAAATTCAATGGAACAATCGTGAGTTTTCCATATTTTCGTCACAATGCAATGAGAAACCGATATTTCTATTCTGATCAGTATATAATCTGAACGTATAAAAGCTCTTACCATCCACTCTGTTTCTTAGTTTGTCGATATCGATCTACAAATCGCTCAGTTCTGAAATATCTAAACCAAACTATCTGAGTGAGTAGGCTGCCGCTCTTTAGATGCCTTTCTATTGTCGGCACTTCTACTCATGTAACTGAGAAGATAGTATAAAGAATTGGTATTCGATTAGCATGTTACAATCAAAATTATAAAAGATTAATTCGAGGTAGGGGCGCTATTATTTCCCAGTTTATTCTACAAATATTACCGTGTTATTTTCACTTTCGATAATGCAAGGACACGAAAATTTATTATTCAATATTCGACTTGTAGTTGAGTGCCGTAAGACGTGAAAAATGTAAAATTCCGAACTCCAGGGCAAAAATGAATTTTCATAAAAACTGTTGGACTGGATTTTTGAGAGCTCAAATAAAAAAGTTAAAAAACACAAAATTCGCAATCTTGATTTTAACAACAATTATAATGTTATAATGTTATAATGTAATGTTATAATCCTAGGAGATTTTAATTTACCAACAATCTCATGGCTTCCCGTTCACAATGAGACTTTCTTAGAACCTAGAAATGTAGATGACAAGTATTCTGAAATAATCGATATGTTCTTTTCATTTGAATGTTCGCAATTCAACAGCATTCCTAATGGTAATGGAAGGATACTGGATTTAGTTTTTTCTAACTACAGTTGTATCAAATACGTAAGAAAATCTATTGATATTATATTGAAAGAAGACATTCATCATCCAGCATTAGAAGTAAGTTTGAAGAAAACAGGTTTTAGAAAACTGCATTACAAAAACAATGAATATTTGAATTTTTCAAAGGCTAATTATGATTCAATTAATGATGCCCTTTCGAAAATTGATTGGCCAATAGTGTTTCGTGGCAGGGACGTAGACGGGTCAATCGAACTATTCTACGATGTGATCAACAAAATCGTAAAAGATCACGTCCCCGTCATGAAAACCAGAAGTGGCTTTCCTATTTATTTCAAACAAGAAACAATTCGAACAATTCTGAAAAAAAATAAGAAGCACAAGCAATTTAAAATATACAAAGACCAGAACTATTACCAAGAATTCATGGACCTACGTCGGCGTTCCAAGCAATTGATGCGGAGTGACTTTTCTGAGTATACTCGTAATATGGAGAATGAAATATGCACTAATTCAAAAATGTTCTGGAAATTTATCAAAAACAAAAAAAATAATAATGTTGCTATCCCTGGCTCACTGTACCTTGATAATCAAACAGCTGATACCGGTGACACTATTTGCAATCTCTTTGCCAGCTTTTTCAAAAGCACTTATATTCAACCAACTACGAGGGAAAACCCAGCATTCACAAACCAACCACTTGAAGAAATCGAAATAACTGCCAACAACCTAGCGGTGGCCATAAATTCCTTAGACCCTAAAAAATGTTCCGGTCCCGATGGAATCCCAGTGTCATTTATAAAACAATGTAAAACCAACCTAATACCCCCTCTTGTACATATCTATAACCTATCTCTTCGATATGGAATTTTTCCTTCCAAATGGAAAATTTCACACATCATTCCAATTCACAAAAACGGTGATAAACACAACATCAGAAACTACAGACCTATCAGTAAATTATGCATATTCGGTAAACTCTTTGAAAAGATCATCTACAATGAAATTTTCCATAAATGTAAAAATATAATAATTCAAGAACAACACGGATTTTTTCCTCTTAGATCAATAGAAACGAATCTGATGACTTTCACAGACTTTTTATTAGAATCTATGGACGATCAAGTCCAGGTGGATGTTGTTTGCACTGACTTCGGCAAAGCCTTTGATAAAATTAGTCACAAAATCCTAATAACCAGGCTTGCTGAGGTTGGTGTCAGCGACTTCCTCCTGAAATGGATATGGTCCTATCTACATGGCAGAACTCAGATAGTGGCACTGAATGGATATGTCTCGGATCCGTTTGAATCAACGTCTGGAGTCCCTCAGGGAAGTCACCTTGGCCCATTATTTTTCATAATTTACATTAATGAAATCATTAAGTCTTTAAAATATTGCTCACTTCTACTTTATGCAGACGATTTGAAATTATATCGTACAGTGAATGACCTGAGTGACTGCAGAGGGATACAAGAAGATCTGAATCGCCTTACATTGTTCTGTGATAATAACAGCCTCTTCTTGAATCTCGACAAATGTGTTTCAATCACTTTTACCAGAAACAGAAATAAATTTGATTACAAATACAAAATAAAAAGCCATGAACTAAAATCTGTAACGGAAGTGAAAGATCTAGGGGTACTGATTGTTGCGGATTGCTTTTGTTTCATTTCAAAAATTATATTTTCGCGAAACAGAACATCGATACGACACTCTAAATTAACATTTAAACCACACTTGGAAAAAACAATTAACGAATGCAACAAAATCATGGAATTTTTCAAAAGAAGTTGCCAAAATTTCCAAAACACAAGGTGCCTTCTTAGTATTTATCATGCTTATATACACAGTAAACTTTGCTTCGCATCGGTTGTTTGGAATCCCCGGTATCAAGTCCACATAGATAGAATTGAGAGAGTACAAAAAAAAATTTCTCAGATACATTGCTTATAAATCAAATATACAAATCATTAATAGTGACTACACTCCACTAATGCGTGAACATAACATATTACCCCTTAAAGATAGGCGAAACGTAACAGACTTGATTATGATTTTCAAACTTATGAAGGGACTTGCGCAGGCCCCATATTTATTCTCCAAGATTGAATTTAATGTCCAAACTAGACAACTGAGAAATCCAGAATTCTTCAAAATACCCTTTAAAAAAACCTACGCTGCTCAGAATTCACCACTATGCAGGATGCTTAGAACATTCAACAGCACATGTAATGACATTAAATACTTCGAACTTAATTTGAAGTGTTTCAAATCAAAAATTAAAGAATATTTCATCGACAATTTGTAAGTGATCTATAGATTCATTGATTTCACAATATTGTATAACAGAATTTATTATTGCCTATTCCATGATTTACTTTTTGTTTTTTGTTTGTTGTGTTCATTTCTTCTTGTTGACAACCCACTAAACTGATTTATTAAGTAGAGGGTTCTGTATTGGATTGTTCAATCTGTTTGCAACCCCTGTATTTTTACTTTTACGGATCATCAATTCCTAACGAAGGGAGAGCGACTCGGTTTGACCTCAGATTCATTTTCTACCCATAAAAAAGCATATAAAACAATGAAGCAATTCACCCTCATTCAGAAAAAAAAAATCAAATTAAGATGGTTTCAGTTAAAATTATGTCAATCTGGTACATCTATGAGGTGCCGAAATGAAATATATTTTTCCATTATCCAGCCGTTAAACCTCGAAATCCAAAATTTGAACTGGGAATCAAGGTTGGTACTGAAAAATCATGAATTGAGAATGACACCTCTTCATTGATGATATTAAAATACTTGTGAAGAATAAACAATTGAGTGCGAAAAATATGATTTGCTTCGTGATATGCTTACAGGGAGACTACTGGGAAGTTGAAAATTGTTTCCATTTCTGCTTGAAATCAATTTCATGAATGGCTTACAGCGTTTTCTATTTCAATGTAGTCGCTAATAACCCTCGGGTTGATGCGACTCAGTAATATGCATTCAAAAACAAACAAATTGGTAGTTCAAGTAAAGTGCGGAAAGTGACACTTTCCGCACGTGTATTTTTTTTTTACTAGCTTGCGGTAGTAGTGTTCTGACTGACAGATCTATTTTTTGTTTGTTGCTATGGTAATTCAACGTGACAAATGAAAAATGTAAGATGTTTATTATTATTTGACATTCATTTGATGACGCTTATACAAGGTCATTATTGAAACATACTTTTCTCCTTATTAAAAATGTTTGCAGAATTCTAATGGAGTTCTTCATCTTTCAGTCATTCTGTAAACTGCAACCATACAAACATATATTTCAAAAATTCCAATGTCGGTACACATTATACATATTTACATTGAGAAGGGACTGTTTTCAATTTCTGCAGGAACTTTTTGGGGTAGATTAGAAATCTGACCTTCTACAATTTCATAGATTTTTTATTTTTTTCGGATCGTAGTAGGTTACTGACCCAAAAAAATAGGAAGAAAACGTACCCAAGTTTTTTTTCAATTCAATAAACACTAGTGGTAGAAAACGAAATGACCAGGTAATCCTCCTTTCATCTTCTGGTAAACTATCACCAAACAGTGGTCACAACCATGTCTCAGTTGTTTGAATATATATTTCATCCTCGTTTCGTAATACTGAGGTTTATGATCATAAAATAGACATATTATGATATACAACTTATGGTAATGGATATGACTGGTGCGGTATCTTTGAGACAGAGTATTAAAATTAAGGAATCTCTGGGATTAATTACGAATAATACTCCTTTTAATGCACCTAGTGAGGAGATTTTATGTTCTTCAATATCCTTTGATGAAAAACGGTATTTATGAGGTTTTGGGTGGCCTACTTATTCAACACGATAAAAGAATATTAAAATGCATGCGGGAAAATGTGTTATGAATAAGAAGTTAGAGATGATGAAAGTTGATGTTATTTATTTCATCTATCTTCAGAAGTTGTAGGTGATGAAATTGTTCCTCTGAAGACGTTTTCTAACATATATCACATGATGAGCTGATGAACGTGATTCGAAAAATATATCTAATTGGCTTATTATACCGATATAAAAAAATTATGTTGGGTTTTTAAGATGATATTTTTGTCATGAAAGCCTCAAACAATATTCCTTGAGAGTAACATGAAGCACTTATGACAGAACAGCGAATATAATGACGATGATGTCCCTTATTCATTGGATCATGGTAACATCATTACAGAATGTTTTATACATAGTGTATCAATGATGCATTGGAGATTTGAGATAGAAAAAACTGTTTCAGAAAAAAAATGTAGAGCAATCAAGTAATAATAATTATGATAGGGTGTATCTAATATGTTTTTCATCAAACTCTCATTTTTTCAACATTACACCCTACCCTTATACAGATGTAGAAAATAATGATCGATTCATGCAAAATCAATACAGTGTGAACAAAGCAAGATTCGACTAGAGATTTCATGTTCAATACCTACAATTCAAATAATGTTCATCTTGAATCTTGTGATTCGTTCAAACTTGCCATCTTAAATCTAAAACACCTGCAATATCCATCGAAAGAATTCGAAACTGTTCTAGGGATAAAAATGTTATGAGGGTGGGACTGGATGGTCTTTCACCCGATGTTCCAGTTTGTTCTAAATCTTATTCGAACCAAATATTTGTGATGGATAGCAACAGCTGAGCAGATATTAAATATGAATAGAAGTTTTGAAAGTTGAAATTTCTGTACATGATGTGACAGAGTCTGATATTTCAAGTTGAAGAGTGATGAAGGACTTTGTTATGAAAGATAAATAAGAAGTCCACTCTGTGCATAATCTCTAGAAGCGCCTCTGGAAATCATAACTTTCATAATGAGGAGATTGGCAGTGATGCAATTGTTTATATTTCCTCGAACCAAGATGCCTGCTGTTATATTTTTAATGGCAATCATCAATAATAGTAAACATTAATTTGGGTGGCCATTCTCAACGTCCATAAGTAAAAAAGGATCCTGACATCATGTTGATTATTATAATTCGATAATAGTAAAATTTCCATTGATGGACATTCGAATTGGATTATATTCATCGAATATGAAAATCCTCTGATGAATATTCTCGTTTGAACATATCTTCAATCCTCATGAATAAATATTTGGTTGATTTATTTCGATACTTCGTTTAGAATTGATACGTTTTAAGTCACAGCTGTTGACTTAGTTAGGATTTTACTGAATGTTTCAATTCATCTCTCTGAATGACACTGCAAAGTTCTATCTTCATGTTTTTTGGGTTCTTAACCCACCAAAATCTGAAAAAAATCCTCCAAATTTGTGCCCGAGTTATCATAGGGCTGAACATACTTGAAAATTATATGTACAAGAGTCCAAAGTTTTTCTGGTGAATCATATAAGTACCTAGGGAATATAAAGCAGTTATGAGAATGAGAAAAATGCATGAAAATAAATCTTTAATTTCTTTATAGACTTTATAACTCAGTGTGATACAAATCATTGAAACATAGATCTGGGGTATATAAACACAGGTATCAAAAATACTGGTTAGAATAAGAATTCTCTCAGAATGATTTTTGTTTTATTTCTGGAAACATTCACCTATAACTCGATAGAAATCATATTTTTTTATTTTCTATTTACCATATATCGTTTGTGAGGTATTGAGCAAAACGTATTTCGCAAGATGGTGGCGTTACCACTGAGTCTACAGTCGCGCTATTTGAAAGTATAAACACTCTCTCTCTCTCTCTCTCTTATGGTCATCACCATGTACATAAGCATGACTATTCATTTCTCATAAAGGGTGAAAACTTTCGGGACACTATCAGTTGTTGCGTCCAAAAAAAAACAGGCAGAAAGGAAAGATGAATTATTTTTCTGAAAATTGGTACCAGGTAAAATACAATCAATTCATACAAAAAATAACGAAAAAGTATCGAATCAAATCTCAGCCCTTACCCAATAATAATTTCACCCCTAGTGGTAAATAGAAATAAAGTTGAGCATTTCTTTGTTTCTTATAGTCACCAGTTTGGTACAAAATAAGAGGCATTTTCAACTCCTCGGCTTTGAAAAAATTCAAAAATACTTGTCCCAGCTCAATTCTATCATGTCACATATCGTTATTTCTGGGCGCATGTGGTCATCACACGATCATTGAAGTAAAAGTTCAAAGCCGCAATTCATTCAAGTTATTCACTGTTGAAGTTTAAGCGAAACACTCCAAAGGCATCTTGCATTCAGTTGTTTTGATCTCATTGAGCTGAAATCATTCACCTTCCATGATCAACTGAACTCAACACCAACTGCCTGATGTCGTTTACCACACGCTGTCCCCAAATTCCATCCTTTGAATTGAAACGACTTTTATCAAACTACCATAAAGGATGAGGTTGGGCAACCCGGTGTGCAGTTTCACTCAAAATGGAGCTATGACAATAACCGTTAATGGATACTGGGATATCATGGCGTGAACTAATGGAATCAATTAAATTAATAATTGGCTCTGGAGCGAATTACCACAATGAAAGAACAGTTGGATATTAGAGGCACTTTTATTAACGGAGCTTTCGATTCTCCATTGCAGGCTTATTTTTTCACGATTAAAAATCCGATTAATTCGTTGTGAAGGCTCAATATCGAAAGCCTCTTTATTGCTTTTTTGGTGCAATGAAATAGAACGCAGTTCATCAATTATATTGAGGAAACTATATAAGATATAAGACATTGACTTCAGAATCTCCTTATTCTACTTCGTGGGCATAAATGCTTGAGTATCAAAATTTGGGGAAAATATTTTGGCTCTTTCTTGTACTTACAAAAAAAAATTATAGATCTTCCATGAAAGCAGTTCCACCATAGTATCATGGAGGTGCGTTCGTGTTACATATCGATTCGGAGAGCACAAAAATATAGCTTCAGTTCATTGGTGTAAGTTTGTGAAAATATTCTGAAACTTGGTTGTATAATGCTATAGCTCACATGTAGTGAAGACAGTATGACATTTTTTTTAAAATTTCTCAAATATATCTCAAGGGTAAAAAAATCAAAGAAATGAAGGTGAAGAATAGGTAGTGATATGTCATAAAGAGACCTAATGCCTTTTTTTTTTTGTGAAAGAGGGAAGCCAGATTTTGTTTGGTATTCAGTATATACTGTCAAAATGTATGGCTATGAGTTGAACAACTTGGTATCAAGTGATACTCAATCGATACCAAGTCCTTTTTCGAAGCAGGCTGTCAAAAATTGGTCCAAATAATATGTTACTGTCTCCCGGTCTAAAGCAAAAATTGATCAGTAATACCAACTGAGATTGAACAATCTCTGATTCTACACGTGACTTGGCACGTTACTATTATTCTACGACTGCTATCAAAAAGTTACTGAAAAGAATGTTTTGAAGCTTTCTTCCAATTAACAACTTCACTTCCATTTGTGATGAATGTTGTATTGTAATAAACTCCATTGGGTGGCTATTAAACTGAGAATGCCTGTCGTGTAATGGTTATAGCTGATTCATGTACAAACTCGTGTATAAACTAGTTATATTGATTCAAGTATTGGTCTTCTCCGCTTGAATAGCCTGTGATGTTTTATTTTTTTCTTGCAAAATAGGATAAAAAAATGGTTTCAGCTTGTAAATAATGGGAAATTTGTATGACAATGTTTAATGATGCTATTTTTAGGAGGAATACAACAGTTGCATTGTCGAACAAATCTTTTTTGTCTGAAAGATATAACCATCAACTTGATGAACATATACAGTGCTTCTCAAAAGTCTCCTGTCCCCTCTTATCTTTGGAACGATTATACGTAAACAAGTGAAATTTGGAAAAGAATTTTAAAGGTTGTTAGTTCCCCACTAGTGATGATAGATGACGAAATCGGCAAAGATGACGTCACAAGGCCATTGTGACAAATAATTTCAAATGGAACCCTACGGCAAGCGACAGTTCTTTTAGAAGGTATCGAAAGATATCGCAAAAACCTATTCCATAACCAAATTGTAATCCTGTTCAATGATACTGATTTTGTTTGTGTTAATGTCAGTTTTGGCAACTCGCTTTCAAAAAACGCAAAGCTGTGATGAATTAAAACAGTTAATACTAACATTCAAATTTCAAGCTCTGCCTCTGGCTAGTTGTCAAATAAGCTGACGTTTTTATTATTCTCCCCCTTATTCGACGTTTTTGTACTTGTCCAAGGTTTTGATAAGAGGGGGGAAGGGACTTTGGAGGAGCACTGTATTTATATACGATACGTCGTTGTGTCAGTTCATCAGGGCGCGCTGCTGTTGGACAACAACAACAATGATGCTATTTTTAAGGAATAATACAACTGTTGCATTGTAGAACGAATCTTTTTGTCTAAAAGATATAACCATCATCCAGTAACCAGCCAGGCCGAAATGTGCAGCTCTGGAATTGTACCTATATTTATATAAGTTTCGTCGGTGTGTCAGTTCATCAAGGTGCGCTGATGATAAAGTTGTTGACACCAAGCGGGCAAACCAAGACTATGTCACCGAGTTAGCACTTGCACGGAGAAAAGCTCACGTCGAAGCTGCAGATAATGTTCAAATTACGTAGCTGCATATGGACAATCCCATGCATAAGGTCGTTTTCGTGTGGATCTATGCAGACCCAATTATCAAGTTACAAATAACACTTAAAGCAAAGTTGAATGCTGATTGGTCAAGAATATTTCATACACCAATCAGCCTTCAGATTAGCTATATTTCTTATTTGTCACTTGATAATTGGGACAGCAAAAATCTACACTTCAAGAACAACTAGGATCATGGTTTGTCTGTCAAGATGACATTTGTTTTCTTCGGGTCAGGTGAGCTGAAGTTATATACTGAAGAGTTCATAGAGGCGTGCAAAGACGGTGTCTTGATCACTGTAATCTACGAGTGATGGATATAGAGGTGATTATACGGTCTTGGCCTTCATCCATCTCCATAACACGACTACAAGTGTTATTCTACCATCTTCGGTACTCGTATGAAATTTTTCATTTCCCACCCTCAGGTAGATACAAATCAATACACCAATAGTCCTCTTCGACAACCAAAGTAAGACGATATTCGTCCTAGAATTTCCAAGGAGTTTTCCGCTCTAGCCGAAACGAATATCGTCCAAAAAGAAGACAAAAAGCGAACATAATTGGTAAATCTGATTATAGGTGTTTCCGGTGGTTCCAGACCAACGCTACTCTTGAAATTCGATACGACACCGGCATCTTGACCGGTCGCATGCAGGAGGCCGTTATTCTTGATTCGTTGCGTTCGCTCAGGGCTCACAATTATCGAAACCAGTGATCACTTACCCTGCGTTGCTGGTTGCTGGGTGTGGTATTCGTTAAGGATACTAGCGCGTAATTATAATAATAACAATGTATATTTACCATATAATTCACAACTTGTACAACTTATATATGGGATGGTCCAAGGAAAATGAAACAATGCCGCTTTATTATAGTTGGAATGAATATTCCTCGAACCTGTCGATTTTTATTTCGAGGGGGAAATCACTTCCACCTCCTGGGCGGGGTGAGATTAGACCTTCGAACTTTGAATGAGAATAAGGATAATGAGATACATTGTTTGAAAGCTTATCAATTTCCATTGCTTTGTGACTTTCCGAATTCGTTGTAGTAGATACTGAGAAAAAACATTACCAAGGAAATCTTCAAGAAACGAATATTTCGATTTCATTTTTCAAATATAAGTGTGCCTACTGCAGGTAACTCTGTGCTTAGAACTGGCATAGTCGGTGAGCGTACTTGAAAACTGACGATGAATCAAATTATGTTCTGAAAGGTTGGTGTCAACCACCTATATAGTAGGTTTATGGGTTGACTCAATATAGCTGCTTCCCAGGCTAGTCCTATGGAGGCCATTGAATCATAACTGACCGGTGCCAGTGCATGGTTCCCCACAGCATGAGCTGGTGAAGTGAAGTGCCGGAATCGGTTTTTATTTATTAGGATGAGAACACATGCCTCCGATTTTTCAGCTGTTGGTGGAGCTCTCTTGCACTAGTGAGTGGCCAATGAGTCCGAAACTGGCTAGCACGTGTGTGCCCATTCCCATATTTGAAAATTGAAAACGGCACTTCCATCACCAAAAACATGCGAGAATTTCTTGTGAGATATGATTCAACACTCTTTGTTCTATTAGCCAAAAAAATAGTTGCTTTCTGACTGTGTGAAAATATATGTTTTCGAAAGATTCATTCATGAAGTTTTCTCCCATTACCTACTGCATCGAATTAAAAAATTTTCAAAGCAATGAAAAGAGAAATCAATAACCTTTCAAACGAGGTATCCATTGACCTCTTTTCTCATTTGAGATTCAAGGGTTGGATTTCATCCTGAACAGGGGGTGTGCGTGACAAGGTTAAGGGTATGCTCAAAGGATTGTTTCCTCGAAATGAAAATCAAGTACTTATCTGAAAGCCAGCTATAAAAAATAGACCTTGTTTCATTCCATCTGCCCATCCTGCTCACATAAATAAAACCAGGAAATAAACGAAGATTAATGAATCATTACGACCATAGTACATGTACATGTGCACAAGATTTGGTTTCCGGTTTGATGAATTTTATACTTCGAGTAGTGATAATAAACAGCTTCAAATCTGACATAGGGCCATGTTTCTAACTTATTTTTATTGTTGAGAACTATTTGAATAAACAATAATCAGAATGTGTTATGTCTAGTCCAGAACGAATGATGTCAATAAAATAAAATAAATTTTTCTACAAAGATGAATAAATGCCAATTTACATAAATATGTATTGCGTTCAAATCCATACACAACAAATACAGTTTGTATTACCCACTTTACTTAAAAAAATGAAGGAAAAAAAATTGGGAAAAGCATCTGTGAAAAGTGGGTAAGTACCTATAAGCATTGTGGAAACTGCAAAACACGAGATCATTATAAGTATGAGTTTGTTCTTGGAATCAAAACAAACCTCGTATTTTCATTCAGTTACATTTTCAACAAAAAACAATCAGCATTCCAGATTCCATTGTATTTCCCCAATGCGATAAATGAACTAGAATCGCATTTTTTCTTTAGCTCCTCTATCCAACTTGAAAAAATTCTTACTCTTACATTTGTCTGTTGAAAGTCAAGCAATTCCCTTGTATATGAAAGCAGCTGCCTCTTATGCAAACTTTCATTTCCGAAAGCAATGTTTGTTTGAGTAATTCACAGCCAGTTCAAACACGTTCTGCAAATATGTGGTGCCGGCGCGACATAATCAGGTATCTCTTTGAAGTCCCAAGCCGTTCGTGATTCTGATTCATTTGTTTCAGTTGCAGACCGCAAGATAATCAAATGTGTTACTTACGGCCCAGTTGGTTTCGGTAGGGTGTGTAAAGTTGTAGGAATTACAAGCTGAATAGTTTAGTCAGTCGACAAAGAAGGAAAGCTGATTGTTTGGGCAGAATTTCTTCGAATGAACGGATTCAGATGCAGATAGAATCAATGAAAGAAATGGATTTCTGCAAAGAAAATGTACTCTACAAATTAAGTGTGCAGAATTCTATAAATTGTAAGCGTAATCCCTCGTGACCTGGATCAATTATTCGATACATCATCGTATCGTTTCAACTATTTATGCATCTGGCCAGAGATGGTGCATTGAAAAATTGATGTGGATCAGGATTACTCTCTTCATCATGCCATTCGGTCATGGGGGGAAAAATGAACAGATTGTCAAAAACAGGGTATTTCGTTTTTTCTCTCCATATCATTCTAGCAGTTGACTGTTGAACTCCTAAAAGCCATTGATTACATTGAGGCACTCTTGAAAAGAGAAGGTACAAGATGAAACTTATTTTTCAAATAAATGACTTCAAACTCTGTACAGCAAGGGATAAGAATATACATCCGTCCTTGAGGATCGTGGCAGAGTACACACGTGCTTTTGTAATGAAATTCAGAGTGGATAAATGTACACGGTCTATTTCGATAAAGGACGAAATGAAGGAAAAAACAATGAACATAATCTTTTGTATTGGTTAACAGGACATATCTCCTCATTGAAAATGAGTTGTTAACGTGTTGAAGGGATTTCCTGAATGCTTGTTCGGAGTTTGTATTTCTTCCACATTCCTCGATATATCCTCCTAGTTCGTTACTCTTAATTGCATTTCCCTACTCTCCTATAACAAATAAACCTCCATGGGGATGTGTGTATAATAGTAGGAACAAATCTAGAACCTCTGAAATATAGGTACTACCTTGAAGACTGGCGTTGAATCAAGTCATCTTTCGAACACTTCGTTCTGGCCAGTTTCGAATTCACCTACCCAGTGTGTTTTAGCTGGCATCTGTCATAAAACAACTTATCCCTTGACTAATACCACGAAGGGCATTGAATTATATCCGACCAGTGCCAGTGCAGGTTTCCTCACAGAAGAAAATCTTGCATTTGCTTGTGGCGATACATATGAAGGAGTTGATTGTCGATTATAGGGAAGGACACACTTGCAGACCGGTTTCGGGCTATTTAAGCAAATCTGAGAAGAAGAATATAGGTTGGCGAGAGGCTTTTATTGGCGAAATTCTCCTAAGATGAACGATGAGATGGGAACCTTTGGAGAGAAAGTTGAAACTTTTCGCTAACAACTGATCGAGTATCAATTTTTTCCTCCTGGAGATGCTACCCTTGTTGGCGAAACGCGAGTCGAGTGCAAAAATATCAGTTTGGTGTTAGGGTAATTGATCTCTAGGAAAAGTTTCTCCTGAGATTATGATAATAAGTCACCATTCCTTATTTATTCCTGATTCCTTGATTTTCAGTTATTTTTCGTGCTAGAAATCGCAAGTTGGGTAAGATCTCAGTTATTCTTAACTACCATGAGTCCAGACTCCTGACGGTCACCGTTGGTGGTGGGGAAGACAGCTGGTTAACTCAACAACAACTGTGTAATACCTACTCATATTGTTCGAGTACAAAATGTTGTGATAGATCGCATTAAATATAATGAACATCGTTAAGTCCTCCTTCAGTTATGGCGAACCCAGACATGATTGTGTCGAAACCAATCCTCTTGCAGTCCAATAGTGAAAACTCATCATATCTTCATTATCCCTCAAACGCATCCAGTAACCGGAAATAATAGATTTGGAATGAACTTTCACGCGAAATTATATGCCGCGTATGTAGTTTCGAAGTTTGCGAGCAGAATGCAATCAAATCGAGAGTGTTTTCGGTTGATTGAAAAACTGAAATGCTGTTATTGGAATGAATGGAAATGAAATAGTTGTTCGAGTGGAAATGAAACGTGTTGGAAAACAATATCAATTCAGTAAAGAATACAACTGTAAAGAATTATGACAATGGAGTTGATGGAATTTATGGTACTGAATGATATGTAGCAGATCCACACTGTTCGGCTTCAGTTTGGAATAATTTTCATATCACATTTGTTTTGGTCTTTCGAAACTCGAATTAAACACACCAGAAGGAAACAGTTTTTAAGTCACTGCACGTGCAAACAAAACTTTTTTTTCTCAGAATCTTCATGTCAAAACGATATCTTTCTTTCTAACATAAGCGAATTTGTAACTGCCAGTTATGTGTTCGACTGAATATTGACTTGTTAGACATGACATCAACATCTTCAGTGCTGTGGTGATGAAAACGTTCGTACCAATGGTCCACTGACATGGAGATGTTGAGTGGGTCTATTCGAGTTTCCTGACGTATTCCTGTGGTGTTCATCGCGGCTGGCCTTCGAAGAGGTCACCGGGTATTTCGTCTTTCACTCTTCATAATTGCTGGGTTAGCACGTTGGAAGCTAAGACTCCGTGAGTCATCAGCTCGCACAAATTTCACTTTTATTGAGGTATGGATATGAGAATTGTTTAACAAAAAAAGATATTGAAGAAAAACTGAAGTATCCTTGGGCATTATAATTATTTTATGAGCTTGATACTGCCTATTTCGTTATATTTGAGATGATAGACAGTAACATAATATATGCGTCATATTTTTGGTGATATCAAATTGGATTTCCGTCTTGAGGTTTCAAGCTATAAGAGGAGTAGGTAATCAATCAAATCAGCAGAGCCTGAACTTTTGTCAATTCCTAGGGGTTTATCATTGTTGATTAATATTCTATCCAAGAAATACTTGAAATCACATCACTTTCTGAAAACTTTCTGACGTTATTTTTTTGTTCCAGGTATTGATCTCCTATTCAATTTGCAGTATACTTCAGTTAGAAAAAAATTATCCATTGAAGAGGTAAGCAGTATCTATAGTGATGAATTAGCTATCGAGCTATCAGAAATTTTGGTCGAAAAAGAAGAAGTCCCATTCAATCACTGTTAAATATCACATGAGATATCGTTTAATCTTCAATGATTCCTTCTATTGAATATATTAAGATTTACAAGAAGTTTCAATACAAAAATTTCGAGCAATTTTATCAGCATTATCGTTATCACTAGAGGGTGTCATGATTGTGATAAATTGACGTATGTATTACCTATAGTGAACGATGACCAAATTCGTTATCTCTAATCACAAATTGAGAATCCGTTTTTATCATTGCCATGAAAAAGATGCTCTCGTCTTTCTCACACCTTTTCTGCATTGAAGAGAGCATTGTTGGAAGTAAGAATCCGATACACTTATCATCCTCGATGCAAAAACGAGAGACAGCCATACATATATTCCTGTCCGAATTACTTTTTGAAAACAAAAAAGTCCAGATTGAAATAAACGGCTCAGTCAGACGTTCAGAGCTGGATTAATGACCGTCCGAGAACCATAATGAGACAGTCCCGGGGCGCCCAATCCTGTAAACTGGACGCCTTTTCTGCTCGGGCGAGACTAATTCAGCTCAAGTTCTCGTAATTATTTTTCAATGCGATAGGATGTGGGCGCGAAACTGAACTACAAGAATGAGAGTTGACTAAATAAAATTATAGTAGGGGCTTATTTCTAACCTTCTCTTAGTTTCAGAAGTGATCAATTGTTCACTCAGGAGTGGAAGAGGTCGCAAAAGAACTTTACCAACCTCTTCGTACTTTTCCGTTATTTTTTTCAGATACGGGAACCGTCATATTGCTCGAAAGGTAGAAACTGTTGGGATTTCAGCTAACGAGTACACACTTACAAACGACGTTCCGCTGATTGTTTTGTGAAACCACACTACAGCCCCAAATAGACCATAAGCAGACATTCATGGAAATTTTTAATTATGAGCAGCATGGCCGATTGCATCAGTTACACCTACTCATAAATAAGTTGACAAAACGGAACGGATAAATCAGGCCTCAATTCGAATAAAAGTAATGTGGAGGATTATTATAGAGAAATTACTACCTTTGCTTTTCGTGAACAGTACAATTCCTTCAACTGAGCACGCTTCTATTCCTTGGATCACTACTTCATTGTCCTGACTTATGTAGGAAAGCTCTGGATGATTCAGAGCTATGAGACATTTTCTATTTGGATTGCACGAAAACTTTTGATGAAGTACCCACAAATAAACTTTTGGGACCCTTTAAAATACATGTTTCTCTGCTGCAATGGATCACGAGCAAACTGCACTTCATCTGGTAACAATTTCTCCACTAGCCAGAGAAGCTAACACAACTTCATACTAACTAAGAAAGTATAACACGAGTTTCTCGCCTCAATCTGATAAAACATGAAACAATCATCTGTAAACACATGAATATACTTTGGCAAGAGTCATACAACTTATGGAAAGGGTTTTAAGGTCAGTCACTCGAATTTTTCCTGCAATAAGATAAATTCCTCATGGAGAACGATTGAAACAACTACAATTTCCATCTCTGAAAGAAAGACGAGGAAGGAGAGGTGCCATCCTAACATATTGGATTCTAGATAAATTTTTCTTCGAAAACAATTCAGATAACCGACTCAGAGGTCATTTCTTCAAACTCAAACACGATGTGAGTACCTACCTGACAACGTTGTGACTACACAGCATCCAGAGCTTCAATAATCGATACGTCTCTTTCTCCCAAAACAATGCAGCACATGGATGTATGAATGAATTTGACATTCACTTCTGTTATCAATATTTTCATTGCTTCATGTGCACTTAAATATATGATCATTTTATATTCTGGGTCATAATCCCTTATTATTGTATGATATGATAAAACAAACTTACCCTGAGACGATTCGACACACTATTTCCATTACTGAATGGACGGATCGGTTTCTCTTAATTAGAAGCCTTTCACCTCTTCAATAAACTAGTACCTCCTACCAATCTTCTGGTAATATCGTGAACCTTCTGAATTCTATATCTGAAAGTCGAAAATAACTGGTGTTTAAATATTTATTGAGTGATTCAGGCTTTCAGGTGAAATGAAAAGTCCTCACTTTCGTATTGTAAACTATGATTTCGAGTGATAAATATTTTTGAGGATTTTTCAATTGAATACTTTTCAGATATCGGACAAGAGTATTCGATAGTGAATCATTTGAACAGACTACTCCCCATGGAAGACAAAACAGTAGTACGAGTTACTCACATAGAAGCTGTAGGAAATTACTTCAGATGAATTCTGAGAAAACTATGGCTAGGCTACTCTCAAGAACTTTTGTCGAGTGAGGAGAAATTACGATGCTTCATCCACAAATAATTTGAAAATAGCTGTTTAGATACACACTAGTCGGGAAGTATTTCATTGTCAGAAAAGCAGTTTTTTTTTCGGCTCTTGGTGTTTAGTGTGATTATATTTGTCTGCATTCATAAGATCAAAGTTTGCAGTGTTAGAAGCAGGTGATATCCGCTTTGCTTGTATTGGTTCAGACTTCCTACTATATAGACAACATTTCAAAAGTGGTTTTAGACTTAGGATTCCCATTGAGTTTTGGGAGGATGTGATTGTTCTGGTGTCACTTGTAAATGACTCTGTCACAAGTGATTTCCTATTAATCAGATTATAGTTATGATGGTAGAATTGAAAGAAAGCAAAATGATCCCAATAGGCATAATCTAGTATAGTTTCAATTTCCCGAGGAGTCCTTGACTATCTGAATGGAGATTTCGTTCGATTCTGTCAATAACTTCCATATCTGAACACCCTGTAATAAAATAAAGAGTTTCATAATGACCCACTTATTCATTACGTCGGATCTCCTGGATGAATAGTTCTTTTCTCGGGGACTCATTAGTCATTTGCTCTAATGACACAAATTTATATATTTGTAAGACTTCTTCATCATTCGTCAAGTTGTTTATTCCTAAGTGGAGTGTTATTTTACATTCAGGCTCCTTGATGACTTGGTTACCAGATTCTCTGCATGCCCCATTTACATTGGTACCCCATAATTTATTTGTTCACCTGTAAAACGGCTTGACGAGAAATTTCCAGTTTCCTCTACCCAATAACTCAATAATCAATATATTTTTCTCCTCATAATCAGAAAAATTCTCAACTCCTATAAAAGAAGTAAAAGAAAATATCTAGCAAAATCAGGTGTTGATTGTTTGAATCATTCATAAACGTTTGAGTTTTCCATAGCTCTATTTTAAGTTTTCTTGTGGAATGGAGTGCACTTTAAGATCCGCATATATTCAGAATTATGATCTGGTTTTATCGAGAAAGTAAAAGTAAATAGAAGGGATAGTTTTTTCTTCCATAATATCTGTCGCGTAGACCTGTTTCAGCACCTTTTTCGGTTTTCATTCCATACTGATATCATAGGGCAACTGACTATTCATTGAACAAATCAGCTGTTAGTCTCAACATTTTCGAAAGAAGTAGTTTCCTTTTTCAATCCCGAGAAACTTTCACCCTACTCCTTTAGCCTTGAGGTGCCAATTATGTAAAATTGTTCCATGATGTTTCGCAATTTGTCTCCGAAGGAAAGTCCATCTGTCAACCATAATGCCAAAATAACACCACTGGTAACACAATGAATAGAATTGTTATTGTGAATTAACTTATTCGTTGCTCATTCATCAACCAGATCACTCATTCTTTCCACATAATCCTGAGTTAGATGGATAAAATTATCAATCGTATATTTTTTGAATAACTGATCCCTTGGTAAAATATTCAATAGCATTGTTATTGAAAATTGACCTATTTATTTACCTGTTTATAAATCATACCGCTCATATCCTCCGCGTAATTAACGTCCAGAGAACATTTATTCGGTTTACGGTTTTTTATTCTCCTACGAACTTTTCTTTATATACCAGGAGCTCATGACAAATCATTGTATCGTTTCATCGTCCACCTCATTCATAAAATGAGTAGTTCAGATTGGATGAGACATGTACATGAACATGCTAACGCCAAGGTCGGTTAATGAATCATTGAGGTAGAAAATTATTGGATCATTTCCCTCAATGCGGATAACCGACGGAAAAGTTGAAGGCTATTCTGCTTTTATAGTTTTTCACTACAATTTTCGCAATATTCCTGACTGATCTGGGCTTCAATTTTTACTTTTCTTACCAAATTTGAACTACTCGTTCAGTTGATATGGCGGAGAATAAATCATAATGATTTCTCATGAGCACTCTCTGTATTGTGGTATGTACTCCTTATTGATGTTACTTCTTATGTGTTTTATGGGTTCATGTGTGAGCATTCAATTACTATAGGTCAGTGAAATTTTTTTTGGGCAGACCCAATCAGAATATATTTCGATATGGGTGACTACGAATCCAAACGCCTATATGGAGGTTCAATCTAGAATTGTTCAATCCCACCGATTCAGCTTTAAGTGGACATCGAAAAAAAATTGGTTGTATCGACTAACATATGAGTATTCTTCATAATCGATAATTATAATTTTCTGCTCGAAAAGAAAATTTGTTCCGCTTTAGCCTACAAGCAACATAGAAATTGAGTCGGATACAAACTGTGACGAATTTGTTTCTGAAGCCCCAAACGATCATTGGACGTACTTGCTACATTCTGGGACAGTGGGTGACATTCATTCAAAAATTCCTTCCAGGATAACACTTGTTTTTGCTGGAGATTAATATTGAATCTGGAGATCCACATCATCATAGTTGACAAAACGTGAAAACTCAATCTCTTTTACTAAACAACTGAAATATACCGAATAACTCGCTGAAACCGTTGATATCGTATATTGAAAGATGCCGCCTTTTACCTCAACAACATTACCCAGCGGTCCTGTGATCATGGAAATAGTTGTTCTCATGATGATGATATGATATTGAAAAATTGAATAATTTGAGTCCTTTTTTTTATAACTAAAACACCTTTTCATAATACCAATTTAGCATGAAAAATAAATGAGTTGTATTGCCATATTATATGTCTTCACTAGATACTTGACCATCTTTCGTATTTTTTATGTCATTGAAAAAGAAAAAATACTAGCGAATAGTGGACCAGTGAATGTACAGCTTATCCAATCCATCTTGGCACAGAACTTATAATGTATATGGCCAGCAATCTTTGTGAAGTATACTAAGATGAAAAAACACCTATTCTATGTGTTCACTGTGTTGAAATTCATTCCTAGAAAATGTTTTTTCTGTCGTCAGGGTCTGCACTACCAGTTTGCAACTGGAAAATTATGTGAGTTTGTGCCAAGATGGATTGGATAAGCTGTATGTATAAATATCTGAATTTTATAAATGAAATATAAGATATGTTGAATTGTTACTCAGTGAGAGTTGTGTGAATTCTGTTGCAAATGAAATCTAGTTGATATTTTCATTTGGTTCCAGAATACAATTGAAAAAAACTTGTTGAAAGAGATAACAGTTGGGGATATTTTTCCGTTTTCAGTTCCATGAGTTCAGATGTACCTCACATAATTCACCTTCATTTCTTGATGTCCTCTCTAATAAAGAATAGCTAGTTATTTAAACTCGTGATTCTATAATATGAATAACTTTCCCAATACATAGTTCCGTAAGACTGTACTGTCTCGTATTCCGAAGACAGTGTCAAAAATGTTGAAATTCTCACATCTTGACCAATTATACCAATTGCAGAGCTTCTCTCTTCAAACATACGACATATGCAAGTGCGATTCATGTGTTTTTTTTTGTAGAGGCAAATTGGTTTCATAATATCAAAAAATAGTTTCATCGATTTGTGAACTCATAAAGCGATGTAATTAAATTAATTGAGTTTCTCTTTGATGATGTCTGAGGTTGTCCACAAAATTCTTGCACATTTCAACTTTGTATAGAAATAAGAGACGGAGGTGCAATTCACTGTTCCTGTTCACTTCATTTTCATACCAAAACTTCTATACTGATCTCTATCAGATAAAAGAGGTGCAAGCCAAAGTGTGATCAGTCTGAATTATTTTCGATGGCTTCGATATTGATGAATAAATATATATATATATATATATCAGGGCTTCGGTCTATATAATAAAAACAACTTTGTATACAAATAGACGGTCGAGAATACTACATATATATATAGGTCTTGATGTAGTGAGGTTGCAGTCAAAAAAGGGGCTTAATTCACAAAGAAAACTCTTTATTATACGTCGAGCTTTCGGTAATGTTTATTACCTTCTTCGGGACAACTATAAAATGGTTGATTACAATATATATATATATATATATATATATATATATATATATATATATATATATATATATATATACATATATATTATGAATGGAGTACTTACTAACATGAGATTGAAATTGGATCAGAACCAAACGGAAAATACAATTATATTTTTTTCGTTGAAAAGTAATAAATAAGTATATATCTGACTGAGGTTGTTCAAGTCGGTTCGTTTATTCATAGAATGTCGTTCTTTATGAATATGAACCATTTCTAGAAATATTCTTTTCGGAAGATTCTTCTCTGTGTCCAAGATTTCAGTATTCTCATAATCCATTCGATGATCATTACGATTCACATGTTCCGAAAAGGCACACGAATTGATGTTTCTTCTACAGTCGCTTCTGTGAGTTCTGTGTGGAATTATGCGACTACTGAGATTCCTAGCTGTTCGACCAATATACGTCTGATTACAATCTATACAGGGAATTTTATAAACAATATTAGATTTCTGTTTTTTAAAATTGAAGATTTAACTTTGGAATGTAAGATAGAAATTGTATTTATGAATTTTTTCGTGATTTCAATGTTTTCATTCTTCAGAACATTGATTAATTTTGGAGTGAGTTCATGAATGAATTGTAGAGATCTGAATATGGTGGTTTGTGACGGGTTAGGAATTATGTTCGTGAGACGTGATAGATTATCATATATACTAATCTTCCGTTTATTTTTTTTCCGACTCCTGCTATTACTACTGCTAATGCCTGTTTGTGAAATTGAGAATTGACCACCCACTTTCATTACATGAATTTGTATATTAGCATCTTCAGCTGATCAATGTACCAAATTTCCTTTTTTTTTATGATGGTGGCCCAAAACGTCGACTAGTAAACAATAAATCATTTCGATTTTTACCTTCACCTTCACGCTTTGTTGAAACTGTTCATGGACTTTCCTTGCCCGATAAAACTAGAGTGGACTCGACAATATAATCGATTTCGATGGATAAAGTCTTACACGATACAGCCATTTCTTTTATCAACCAAAGGTAATCTGAAACTGGAGCTAGTAACAAAAGAAACATAGGTTTCGAAAGCTTTGTGTTTGGCCATTGGGCTAGGTAGAAAGCAATTATTATGAGATTAGAGGATCGGCAAGAACGAGATGAACAGCGAGACGAGACAGGATATTGGAATGCGAACGCTGTATTTGACGTCGATTTACTTCAATTATTTCGGGCACAGGTATCCACCTCCATCCCGTCGGCGTTGGATTTATCGTCATGGAAGGTCTACTTTGTCGGATTTGATAGATAATTACATTCTAAGCCGTGTAAACAGAAACCTTTTTTTTTATTGCCTCCGAATATATATTGCAATCCAATGAAATTCAAAAACAAACGGCAGCCTTTGCTGATGCAATGCTTTCAACAAACACATACGGAATTACGGAAAATTTGTCCAACAATTGAGAGAGTTGTATCATTAATCTGTCCAATAACACTAACTCACCATACACATCAAAACATTATAGTTTCTCTGAAAACGAATACTATTATATTTGTGCATCATCCATTTATCTCTCATTATAAATTACTACAACCCTGTCATTATTTGATTTAAAATAGTCGTGAAAGCGCAGAAAGACAGATAAGTACTAAATGCATTTTAATCGGAAAAATTCCCTCAAATGGATATACTTCATATCGTAATAAAACAACAATAAATTTACTTTCAACATACAATATGGTTGGCAGAGTTATTTACTACGATTGTTGGGAGGTATTATGTTCACGAGCTTTCGTGATAAACTATCTCTTATTCAATATACAATGAGACCATTGAAGAAAAGTGAAAAAAGTTGATTCTGTGTACGCTTGATTCATTTTATCGACAACCAATGAAGCGAATCGTTTGAATGGAAATAGTCATTTACTCACAGTCGATTGCTGATAGATCACTTTGATGGCGAGTATATGCTGTTAGGGTTCAAAGTTACGAAGAATTAATCGATTTTCATGTTTTTCTTCCTTAATTTAGACAACTTTTTATAGAACTTATCCAGTTACTTTCACTTCCACATTGATATTGGTGAGATAAATCAATAGCTTGGTTTCATAACTGAAAGAGATTACTTCTATCGTCCTAGATACAAAAATTGGCACGGAAGAGCTCTAGATGTGTGTCACCCAAAACCAGTCGCCTGTTTGTCGAGAACAATTCCAGGGTAGATTCAATGCATTCAAGAATGTGTGAAATGAATTTTTTTCCCATACATGGTTCCATGTGATAGTAAAAAATGTGGTTTGAAAAAATATAGGTATTGTCCACACTCAATAGTCGAATAGTCGAAGGTTCAATCAAAAATGTTTTGAAGAAGTCGGGATGAATGCTATATGTAAGATACGACATAATCATATGGTTAGAAAAAGTCCAGTTTAATCTATCACTAGAAGACCCGTGCCCACTTAGTTGGGATTTAATTATTTTTGTGATGCAATTATATTGCGTAGTTATTAGTACTAAGGTTCATCACAGCTCTGCCTTGTGGGTGCATCCGAAAGAGCATTTGAAAGAAGACGAAAATGTTATGAACCCCATTTTTCACCCCGTTATAAAATGAATTTCAATGAAATACGAGACACTCCTTCCATTCAATTCTGTTGAAGAATAGGTATTCCTGCAATGATTGGAGTAGATTGAAGTACGTTGTCCCATACAAACTGTGTTCCCGTTTTCCACCTCTTAGGGGTGGAATTTCGGAAAACCCTATCTTGTCGGATGCCTACGTCATACAAAGAACACACCCCCTAAGTGTCAGATCTCTACGATTATTGGTTTAGGCTGTTCGTTGATTAACCCCTCAAATAACTTCCTACTCCTTTTCAACCCCGTACGGTGATTATTTTCAATGAAATACGGAACACTTCTTCCATCAATTCTGTGAAAAAAATTTGTGCAAAACTGGAAGTAGATTGTACCAAGGTATCACGTTGTCCCATAAAAATTCGGCGCCCGTTTTTTACGATTAGGTTTTTCTGATATATTGAAACATTACCTTACAATACATCCGATATTAGTCGCAGCTCTTCTCGATTTTTGAATGATTTTCCAATGCGCCTATGAAAAAGAATATCACTTTTTTCTAAAATGGTTATCATCAATTTTTCCAACCCTTGTTATTCTGAAGATCTTGGAATTCCCTCACCTCATAGTTCTGTGAAAATTCCCATTTTGAATTTTAATTTATGTTCAACTGCTCCATTAATACTGAGTTGATAAAATGTTCAAACTGATGACCACTCTCATCCAAACATAAATGAAAATTTTCGAAATGATTCGATGACACTTGACAAATTTTTCACGCAATTTATCTGAAAATGTTGGTGATGTTCTGTGAAATTTACTGTAAAGTGAATTGAGTTACGTTGAAGCTGGCAATTTACTTGATTGGTCCAGAAAATGTCGAACAATAAATGCCTGATACGGAGAAGCACCGTCATGTTGAAACATTGAAAGAAATTCATTATTTCATTATATGTTTCGATAATATAAGTCGAGTTAGGGTTTATAATGCCCTTATGAATTAGCAAATACATTTCGTCCTCAAATCACCAAAGATACAAAATATGGACCCACCACAATCGATCATCGAAAATGCCAGCTCAAACTTTCAGGTTTTGCTGAGTATGCACTTCGTGGAGAATTATTGTTTTCCAATGAGACCAGTATAGCGGCAATCCCGAAAAGGGATTGATAACAGTCATAATAACAGATTGTGAATCGTTCACTGCTCGCTCAATCGGCGCAGCATTTAACGGCCTCCACGTTCACCAGATTTGTCGTCCGTTGGTTTCTTCTTGTAGTGATGAACAAGTGCTTTCAGGTTATATTTGTATCAAAGAATTGTCGATCAATGCCGTCGAACACTCTGGAAGTGTTTCAGAATGTGATAGAATATTTTCGAACAAAAATCTTTGTTACTACACGGAAGCGGAAGATCATCAGCTCGAACCTTTATTTCACTGAGTGATAAACAGCTTAAGAAATATAGTTTCATGAACAGAACTATGAAACTGAATTTCCAACTTCAGAGACTAAAGATAATTTCAAGTCTTTGAAATGACATGTTGACCGTCAACCACTGCCATCAATATCTTTTGGGGTAATCCTTACCCCCATTCAAAGATGACTGAAGTCAAGAATACCGTGAAAGACTCTCCTTCTTCAATATGAAGTAACGGATATCTGCTGCCTTCTGAAATTCCGCCGCAGTATCTGGTAACGACTCCACAACGTATTTCTATTTCTAGACTATTCTCCGACAGTGGAAAGAATGAATACGCAACTGTTCCTACTGTTCAATCAAAATTATTTACCTTCTGCTTACTCCAATACCTGATGGAGAGTTAGATTTGGAACTCAATGGTCGTTCTTCGATTTGAACTTCTAGTTTCAAATTGAACATTTTGTTCAATGGTTATTATCATAACGGTGAGATCAACACCAGTAGAGAACAGTAACCCTACAAGATGCGTTTCAAAAAATGTCAAGACATCAAACAATGAAATATAGTTATATATTAGGGCAATAATTGGTTGACGATGTTTATTGTTACGCTGTGGTACTGAAAATTCCTCTGTGTGAAGTATTCAACTTTTGGAAATAAAATAAAATCGAAGGTTCGAAATAAAAGGAAAGAGCTTCACTAAACAGAAAATGGGATAATACGAATTTTTGAAAATAATAAAATGAAGTTAAATGAATCATGTGGGAGGATCAAATACATTCTGGAAGGATAATTGATAGAACAAAAGCAGTGAGTGCTACGAGAAATAATGGTAAAAATCTATAGAAGGTTAAAATGAAGCATGATCAATTCTCATAAAAAAAAGAATGAAATCAAAATTCGAAATAAAGATGGAATTGACGAGAAAAAAATTAGACAAGGAAACTATTTCAACACGTAAGTATCTTCTGATAGACATAAAATACCATGAGTCCTATTATTGAATCACTCGCAGTTTTGCGAATACGTTATTGCGAAGCTGCTACAGATCTTGTTGATCTCTGTCTCAAACTAACGTACACGTTCAGCCAACGAGTGATTCGAGAATAGGGCCCCTGAGCTCTGATAGAACAATAATTTTTCATTTTCATCATATATTTCACTTCATATGATTATTTTCTCTCTCTCTCTACTTTCATTTCCTTTTACTTAAAATCCTTTATGGAATATTTTTTTTTTGTTTTTCTTCCATGTTTTTGCCCCTTTTATTTGCATCCATCTGGTATTATCATTTTTTCTTCAATTTTTTCATCATAATTCTATTCATTTCACTTATTCCATTATTCTCACACTTTCACTATTGTTTGTTCATGGTTTGCCAAGCCTTGTCATTTTTTTTTTTCGAATCATTCAGTTTCTCATAACTTTCAAGAAGTTTACTACTTCAGGCAACTGAGTTTTAACTACTCAGTAACACTGATGCTACTAATGATACTTCATAAAGAGTTGTGCCATATAGCATATAGCACTCAGAAGATTTCCGGTATCATTTCTTATCAAACGATGGTCAAATTAAATCAATCTCTATAATTTTAAAACTATTAATTGACCAAGCCATTCTTCTATTAAAATTGACAACTCCTAGTCAGGTCACCATCGAAACGTACGAAAAAGAATTGAATAGTAGCAGAGAACAGTAACCCAACTAGCCGATGGGGTAGCATGCGAAACGAAAAAGAGAGTTGAATGTTAGTTGAAAAAGGTAACTCGACTCCTACCGACAGCGAAGTCTCACGAATAGCGCGCGGTGCCTGTCAACGGCCCGTTGCCGCAGTCTCGACCGGCATTTGTTACAAGGCTGATGCTATTTATTCGTTCGCGCCCGGAAATCGTGCCTTACCAATTGCGATCCCGAAGATTCAGTGAGACTACCGCGAGAGATGGCGAACACCCTGCTTGATTTGGATTAGTACGCGAAAAGTACGTTGTCATGTGTCGAATTCTGTGAAATAGTGTGAGGTATGGGGCGTGATGCGACAGGTGCTTCGAAACATGTGCGGAATGCTACGGGCGCCGGTGTCAAAAAGTGGATCTTGTGTATTTCACATGTTTATTGTGCAGGTTTTTGCGATTCGGTCGTGCCGAAGTTTCTTTGGATTGGTCTTGATCGTTGGGATATTTGAGATTGTTTGAGGTTTTGAAATACGTGAGAACACCAATCTTTATATCAACGATATTTAATGCTTGGAGACACATTGCGAGTTCTGTGGAATATTTTATCCAGATTATGTTGTTTGTCACTATATGTGACAATGACCATTCGGAAGTATATTGCATATACAAAGTTTCGTAAAGTCCTTGGAGTCCAGGAAGAACATAAAGAGAATTTGGTTCTGGATATTATTTTTGACATCTATTCCTGTTACATTGTTATCAGCTCAATATCAGGTTTGAGTACAATATTATTCATCTATCTTCAGTACACCATCTCTCGAGTAGCTTTTAGACTTCAGTGTTTGAATAGTCAATAGTCTGATTACTATATCCAATAAATGATTACAAAAAGTACACAGTAACCTTAGCTGAGGTTTATAGTCTCGATAATGTCCATTTCATCCAACAGAATCAAGATAGATAGATAATTTTTAGTGCGAGTCACGATATCTTTCTTACTTATACTGATTTCTATCTCATTCAGCAGAAATACAAAAGTTATTTTTGATTATGTACCTATGATCAAATCTCCAGAATCATATCGAACCATTACTTCAGAGGGTTAACCTTTTTTTATCAAGCTTTTTATGCTTTTCGTTGTCTTCCTCAAATAGTTCATCTTTGTCTCTTATGTAGGTTAATTGATTCACTGTAATAAATCAAAATACAATTGAAAATATTTGACTGCGCCTTGGAAATTCTGATTTTGCTACAATAACACACTTTCTCTCTAGCACTATCGATCCCTAAATGGATTTGAGCTCATGAATATTCATTCCAACTGAGAACAAAATCGATGGTGTATAATGATGGGGACGAAAGTCTACCCAAGTTTGACGCCAATTTGGAATTTTGAGCTCCAACTGATTGTCCATTCCAATATTGTTGTTGTTCTGAAATATCTAATGAATCAACTTGAAAAAAAATATATATCTGGAATGGGCTAGTATCATTCTTTATTTTATAAAAGCCAAAAGTTCTCTGGGCATGTCCCCAACATAGGTGAGAACAATTAGCGACTATGGAGTTTGGATATTGGTTACTTAGGCAAGAAACAGGCAGCAAAGATACTTCCAAGTCATGTGTTCGGCTCTCACATATGTGTTCTTTATTCTCATATCATCACACCGATAGCAACCATTTTCACTAACACAAATGAAAAAGCTGTTGTTTCCAGCTCCCTCTTCATATCTTAAACAAAATGCTTATCATTTGTAGCTTTCCTGAATATGATGGTATTCACTGTTGAAATATTGGAAATAGTGTCAGAATACACTTGCTGCTTCACCCAATAACTTCCTACCGATATTGATTAATGGTCATTAATGATTATATTTTCCAAATTATGTTTACGTGGGTACGCTAATTCGCCGGATTTCAAATTAGCGTACACACGTAAACAGCGATCTGGGGTATAGTTATTAATGACCGTCGATCATCATCGACAATGGTAAGATAAGAAAGGTTACACATCAGGGAAATTTTCTGTACATCAGATCAGTCTATGGTATTCGTTTGATAATGTCAGTATAGGACGAAACTGCAGTAACTTTTGTTACAAATATAAGTGATAAAAAATTTCATTTCTCAGTTTTGATAATGATTTTCAAAATGAAATATTACCTAGAGCTCAGAAGTCGATAGGTCAAAGATCATATATATTTATTGCTCCCAGACTGAGAAATGTCCTACCTCATTCACTGAGACGCGTCAACTCCAAAAACCTATTCAAGAAAAAGATGAAGGCTTGGATTCTATCTATGGGTAGGGATATCTTTCACCAACTGATCGATATATGATGAAAACCTTTATATTTTGTGCTAATGAAAAACCCTATTGTGTCTTTGGGATTCGTTACGAAATGTATTTAGGTTATCAGTAAATGCCATTTCCTTTGCTGTTCATTCTTCAACCATACTCAAAACTTTTTTTCATGTTTTAGTTGCTCAATCTCCCTACCATATTGTACTCAATATTATTTAAGTATTCCATTTGAAATTATTTCCTCTTTCTATTCCTTTCACTATTTGTTCCTGTATGAAATTTTAACAATACACTTTTTATCAAAATCGCGAGTACACTCGTGTCAAACTAATTTTATTGTAAGTGATTAATGCGTGATCAGTTCTACCCTTAGACAAGCCCGTCGAGGACTTTTTCGGGGAACTGGTTTCCATTATTTACTCATCTAATTTCTCCTGATTTCTAGATTATTGTGGTAGTAATCAATCATTAGGATCCACCGTTGTTACTTATATGGTTGGAAATGTATGCCTTTCACTTGATGTGATTTTAACCCACAATTGTAATAGAAATGATATTTAACTTGTGCAATATGTCTTTTTGAAATTTTAATAAACTTATTATTATCTCCTATCACATAATAATGGCTACTCCCATCAATTTTTCGAAATCGTATTACTTTCGATTTTTTTCCTTCACAATTATATTTGTATTGGAGTGGTCAAAAAAAGCTTGAACTACATATTAATCCAATATAATACATCAAATGGAAACCATCATTTTATTCTGAAGGTTTCTCGGGTGAAAGCTTTCAGTTAAAAAAATCACAAAGAGATAATCCATATCTTTCGAAAAACCATATTCAATCAGATATCTGAAGCAATTCGATGAAAAAGGTTGAGGAGAAAGATCATCATCAAGGGAAATACTCATAAAACATAGAATGAATGAATTAGCATCATTTCATTCCCTGGCCTTTTCATATCCGGTGTATAATGAGATGGAATCGTTATGCAAATTATTGAATAACTGATTCCTGTTGATCAATGCATAACGAAAAATTGATTTCTGCGATATAGAAGTTATGCCTATAAATAATAATCAGGCCCATTTCATTAAGATAATTCGTATACCAACTGCGTAGATTTCATTTATGTATATCAAGTTTTTTGCGTAGACATTAATATTTCACAAAATGTTCATAGAAATTAAAATTGATTGAACTGCCCTATTCAGAAAATAGTGTCTATGTACAAATAATGAGTGTCGTGATAATGAACTAAACAGAAACATTGGTTTCTCAGCGAGTTTCTCAGGTACCTATTTCAACTCTATTCTTCTGTTGATGTGAATGGCTTCAAAATATCACTAGAAAAAATAATGAAGTATTTCTTTTTATATTCGTTTCATGTTTGCCATCCATATTAGGATGAAACTGTTCAATCGTTACTAACGGAAAAATTCACACAATGGAATTATCATTAGTGTAGTTGTCATTAGTTCTCATTCTACTTCTGAAATACTTTGGTTATAACCGCCCCTTGCTTTCATAATCATTCATGGAATATCTTTCCGCTGATATTTTATTCTGGATTGAACCCAGGTTAGACCTCAGATTTGATTCGTCTATCAATACTACTAATAAGTAGATAGTTCCGTAATATTCAATAACCATGTTTAGCTAGTTGATTCAGTCTCAATTGAAAATAAGACTTTTTGTTTCACCGAGAAACTGACATTTCTTTCAATGTGGTTTTCCGATAAGAAAATTTTTTGAAGGTGGCTGTTTTCAAAATTCGAGGAGTAGAAGTTTTCCTGGAGACTTCTTTCCCCGGTTACAACTCACTTGGATGACTATAATCAGACAGCAAATGCGCTATCGTAGAATTACTCATTGTTTTCTTCACTTCCATCGTTATCGTTATTTGTATTCCAATAAAGGTTGAAGAGAATTTCTTGTTCCCAACTCAAAAATGACTCAACCAATAGAAACGAAAATTTTTCGATTTCAAAATTATTTTTCAAAAAATCATTTTCATCGATACACACACATACGTGTCCTCTTCAACCTCTGAAGTTAACAACCAACATCAATATCTTCAATATTTCGAAATTTCTGTGCCCATTGTATGGAATAGGAATTAGTCACCCGTTGTGGCAATGACTTCCGCACAGCTTGTTAATTTTCAGGTTTCTGAGGAAGAGTTTCAACAAGTGCACCTGGCTATAATATAGATGCGTACTGTTGAAAGTGTAACCTCTGTGGGAACGATTGCCTAAAACAGTATTGAAAATCACTGTAGAATGTGAATACAGTTTCTTCGGAATCGCAAAAAAGTTGTCGACATTGGATAATGCCATGGAAGTGATGTTGGTGGCCATGTCATTGAGAACCAATATGTTTCAATTTCATCATCATTTGATACATGAGCACCCCGTATCAAAAACTGATTGAACAATACGAATAGTTATAAATACCAATATGCCCATTCATTTGGAAAATATCGACTTTTCATCAATATCATTTCAACGAACAGGATAGATTTAACCTCTCCTGCACCTTTCTCAACGTCTCATAGCAAACCACTCATAATGCTATCTAACAAACATCAGATTCACCGTAATGTTCTCATTCTCATTCTTTCATCAAAACACACTTCACCAACTCATTTTGTTAACTACAAGGCAAGTCTTCCTGCAGCGGGATTCTTACTTCCCTAGAATAAAATTGTTGAGATGCTCCTGGTTTCAAAACATATTTCCTTGATCTTCAATATATAATAGATGAACGAATAGGGGGAAATTTATCTCATTTTCAAGGCTAGCTGACTGTGTGAGGTTATCTTGTACTAACAAACCTTCAAAAACTTCTGCTGAACAAATCTCATTCAGAGCTGGAGATATTGTTGACGTAGAAAAGTATTCCTCTAGACTACCCAATATTTATATTTCTAGCGTCAGATTGATCAACAGAAGAATATAAACATCGCCATTTTCTCCCATTTGGTCGTGAATTGAGTTTTGTTCGTCTGCATCAAATAATTTCACCTAGATCTGGAACAGCTGTAAACAAACTCCAACATGAACTTATTTCTCATGAAGCCGGATAACGAGAGCTATTATTCACAATGTTCCATTCACAAATAATCAACACCTATAGCTAGTTATTTCAATGAACGCCGGAATAGGCACAGGCTTGTAATGATTGATTTCACCAGTTCGATCCCGCCTACTTTCATATATTTCATATGCCTTTGTTGTGAATTACCTTGAATGCATTTCCATCACCCACACCTTCGTCTGAACACGACAAGAATAAATGATAAATCAGTCTTCATCTCAATATATGCGGTTTGCGGACAATGCAGAAAAATTAGTCCATAATAATTAACTGCTTTCTATAAGGAGTGTCTTCCTTCATCATGCCCTCCTGAATGAGCTTGCGATAAAAACAGGAATCTAATGAGAACTCTTCGGATTTATGTATGGAGCACAGAGAATTCTAATGTTGGAAGTGTGATTCTCGAATTTCCAAAAATTGAAATTTCTGATAAAAAATCGAGAGATATCTTTCAGGGCAAAAACTATTCATTCATTTCAATATTTTCATTTGTATTTCTCAGAACGAATCAATGTGAGATATGTTTATCTATAATTCCACATATTGACAAATTTTTTGTTGAATAGCTTGAATCAAACCATTCGTTCTGGTAATAATCAATATTTCCACAAAGCAATTGAGGACCTAAAATTTGTGTCGACAGGTTACCAAGCTGATACTGAATAATTTCACATCACCCGTGTTTCCAATGATTCACAGTCCAACCTATCACAGAACTCGTTATCACATTCATTTATGTTTCGACATGAAGCGTGCAACAATACAAAGGATTCGACCAAAAAGGATTATTCTGAAAAATGAAAACTATAGTAACTATTCTAAAGAATCATTTAATGCGAAAAAAGGTCAACTGAAAAAGTCTCCCAAAAACTACAAAGAAAAATTACTAGCAACAAAATTTGAATACTTTCGTATTAATTTTTATGTAACAACTAAAAGGCTGCGTACGCGGACATTATTCATTGCAAATTGCCCCTACTTTTTTGACAGTAACCTTCTGGTACTTTCCATGAGAAAACCTGATTCCCACACCTTTTCCAAGAAAAACTTCTACAACAACGCTGAAGGTGATCGAGATATTAACAATTTTCTATAACGATGCATATTACTTAGCTCCTAGGGCGCTAAGTGAAGTTGCTGAGAACTTTACATGGTGGATCGTATTAAAACAAACAACTTTTGCCTATAATTGTTCATCGAAAAATAATTCATTTTTGAGATCAGATTATTGAACTTTTTCAAAACATGGTTGTTTTTTGTCATTTTTTGTCGGTTGGTATACCGGGAAAAACTTTTCTAAGCTAAGCATCATCAAACTGCTTAACCAGTATAGCCTTTGATTTCAATAATTTCTGTAACTTTCCGGTTGCAAATTAAGAATCGAAGAGGATATGAACGTTTGTTTATCGAAATAGAACTTCGCTATTTTAACTATTTAAGCGTATTTAAGTATTGACAAATTCACGAATGCTGAACCTTCTCTATGAGTATCCTAAGTCTCATTTGATAAAATGGTAAATACAAAAGGAATAGATTCACCGTCGATTATCACGTGGATGATAAATTACTGCTGAAAGTGTGTAAGGCATGTTTTGAATGTACCGTCCATGTCCCAATATGGATATTCTTTCACGAAATCTAAGTTTTTGTGAGTTCCAAATATCAAAATTCGAATTCCTTTTCTTTGCATCATGTAGGAGAAATTCTAGTTTTCTCAGTTTTTTTCATTTCTTCTTTCATTTCTACATCCCACACACTGCCGGAGGATGTTGAGGATGTCAGTTCCTTGTTTCTTCGACGCATGGATGCTTCATAATTAGGCAGACGGACGGCAGCCTTTTCGAAACTTTGCTCATGCTTCCCTGGGTTATTGATCTTGGAGTGTCCTGTGTTGCTGCCAACTTTTTTATACCAAAGAATATTCAACACGAACAAGAAGCGTCAGTTGCCGCAAATCCTGTGGTCCCCACCACTACAAAATTTCATGACCTCCTTATTGCAACTACTCATGACTACACGCAATAAACCAATGAACTTCTAGACAATTTTGGTATGACTGAGCAATGACCGACTGCCGAATTACATTGCTGGTACACATGCGCAGTCGGGGTGTATTTGTCAAATTCGTGACATTCGCTTCTTGTTCGTGTATACGTAAATATTCTCTGTTTATATTCTGCCGAGTATTCTGCTAATTAACACATATTTTTTTCCAGCAGGATCCGGAGCATGATTGTATTCAGACGTTGGCTTTTTCCGTGATCGATAACAATAACTCAGCCCTGGCATCTTTTCTATGTACAACGCCACGATATACTGGCAGAGCTCGTGGTAGAGTGTAGTTTATCTTTTCTATATGTGCAAGCAGAGTAATATGGAACATTTCCACCCTTCTCGATTTTAGGAAAGTCTTTTTTGGTCTCATTTTATGATATTGAATGACATTTCAATGAACAATTCATTACTTCAGCAATAAATCGCTATTTGTTTCAGCGCCATTTTTTCGTTCGCTGTTTCATCCATCGCTGTTTTGTCACATTGCTATCCTGTTTCGCAATATTTTATCGCGACGCTCTTTAGTTATTGCTATCTCCAGAGGCGCTATTATCGAAATCGCTATTTCATTACAGGGTCCAACTGTGGGGTATTGCAGTATGTGATATGATCCTAATGGTGTGAGTTTTTACGTGAAGCAGATCATGATATTATTATCTGGGGAAGGATCTTGAATTTCATGAATCACAACTTGCATATATCAGTGTTTCATATCTGGCTCTTTCATAGATAAGGAATACTGATGATCATGGGAGGAAGCGCACCAGTTAATGAGGCCATAAACGTAAACTATGAACTAATTTCAGTCTACTGAATGTGGTTTCAATAGCCCATCAGACTTCATGAGTATTTCCTGAAAATCGAACATCTTCAATTCTCTGTACCAAGAATGAGTGACTTGGTTTCATTCTCATCAAGATTCACTTCATTTGTTATGTTCTGTGGTTCACTATAGAAGTTTGAACGTTATTTTTTTGTGGTGGATCGATATTTGCTCCGTAGTTATCTGGGTATTGTGACCTATCACAATCTGAAAAAATAAGAATTAATATTTGAATCTATACAAGTGTAGAAGGGCAGATTTTTAATCTACCCCGAAAAGTTGCTGCGTCTATTGAAAAACAATTCTTTCTTGATAGAACAAGTCCAATTAGTAAGCAACTTCTCGTATAACTTCATAAAAAATTAATAATAAGAACGGATTCAGTTTTCCGAAACGGTAACGATTAGTATTTTCATATATATTAGTTCCTATTATTTTTTTTTATGATAGGCAAAATTTGAGTTATACGAGAAGTTGCTGACTAATTGGACTTGTTCTATCAAGAAAGAACTGATTTTCAATAGACGCAGCAACTTCTCGGGGTAGATTGAAAATCTGCCCTTCTACACTTGTATAGATTCAAATATTTATCCAAATTTCAAGACCAAAGTTATGTTTTGAAATATTACTAATGAAGGTTGGGACCTTTTTGAAATTGTTTGAAATTTTCTAAGTGTGAGTTTTTGGTTTGCAAATATTATCGTTTTCAGTAGTGGTAAATAGTAGGAAACTACCCATATTTTTATACCATAAATGTTCGTAACTAACGTTGATGCAGTTTCCTCCTATATGGATAGTATCAAAGGTGTTTATAGTATTCGTTTGTTGATGTCCGTATAGGACGAAACTGCAGTAACGTCAGTTACAAAAATGAGTGGAATAAAAACATATAAAGTTCATTTCTCGTTTTTCATTAATTGAAACCTCTGGACCATCACTGCATGACACACCTTACCATCACTCTATAGACTTCTCAGATAAACAACCGTTTTCCCTCTAATAGATCAGCAAGAAAGTTCTACCTGCATCGAACCTGATCGGTATTACAAATTATACCTCACCACTAACAATAAATCTACATCGTATAAACGTCCCAGTACCATAACAATCCAAGTAGCTAATTTCTAAACAGCTGAACACTTCCTTGATAGAGATTTATAGACTTCTTTGTAGGATAAAAGATTAGCAGTACCACTCGTTGAAAATCTGTGACTTGAGAAAACAAGGATCGTGCAGATAGAGAAGGTGCATTCATATCGAGCATTATAAATCAGATAATTCTCAAAATCTCACGGTACTTTCACTGAGAATGGTGTGGAGTTTTATGAGGCATATGCTATTTTTGTAGATTTCGAAGTGGTTTTCCATTTTGGTTAGGCTAGTAATGGGTTTTTTTCATTTTTGTTTGGGACTGGTGTAATCAGAGAAGAGAGTTATATTATATGTATTTTCGACTGAAACGCCATCTGAACTCATCCATCCCATTTAGCAGTGTTTGCAGATATACAAAAGTTTCATAGGTGGGTGCGAGTACAATAAATGATAATCTATAAACTTGATTCAACGCAGAAGGAGATAGGTGGGGAATGATAGAATAATGTATTAGTATTCCAAACATTGTTTTCGATTTCTTTTTCAGTAGATACATAGTACATTAATGATATAATTTAGCGCACTTCAATTATTTTCTAAGTATCAAAATAAAATATAAAACTCAATATCACAGGTAATATCCATCGAATGAAATAAAGTTTTCGCTGATGTTTTAAGGAAATCACCCACCCGAGTAGTCATTTTATTGGATCGGAGCGTTGAGTTTTGCTTTTATTTGCGATGATTATAAAATGAATGTACTCTGTTCAGTTTTACTGCACAGTTTAATTACTGGGCGTATTAAATAGGACAGTGTTCATTCCGAGCGTGACAAAGACTAAATGATTTTCGTGTTGTCGATCAATAGTTGAGTAGAGACTTGGAGTAATATCGAGAAATCTGCAAATATTAAGATAATTCTCCTGACGTTCTCCGTAAATTGATTCTTAGGTTAGTTACTTCTGCCCCAGAAAGTTTTTGCTGTCATCTTCAATTTTAAATCGAATCAAACTACCCCTAATATGCTCCTGATATTACATGCACGCTTCACCTTCTGGACGCTCTACTTTATCATATCGTCATTGTCTTTTTCATTATATCAATAGAATAATTGGGAATTCATCGCTCTTCATCTCTCATCCGTAATGCCCTTAACACACGAAAACTTTTTTTTATCCGAATTTTCTATTGGACAACTGCGACTTCATACATTTCAGGTTCTTCAAAAATTATTTCGGTACCGAAGAAACAAATCAAAAATATCTTTATAAAAAAGGTGTATCCATCGTCCTTATCAAAGAACAGTTAAGAACTTCATTAGGAAAATATATTTCCTTGTGCAAAAGTTTCCACAAGTGCCCCAACAAAACATCCCATCACTCCACGACCTAAGACCTCTTCTATCTCGGCACTCAACTCCTCTCTCGAATCACTGTCTAACAACAATACGACTTCAAATGAAGGCAATTACATCGACAGTTTTAATTGCGAACAGAAAATAATGTTAGTGCTGCTGTTTATGAATCGAGTACGGGGAGCCTCTTACGGTTAATTAAAGCAGAAAGTGTATGTCTCTTTCGATTCGAAAATATGTGATGTGTCGTCGATAATCAGTCGATATACAATGAGAACGTGTTTGACAATCGCGGCTTCGTAGATGTACTGCCAGTTCCTGATAACGAAGAGCTTTGCCGCCGTACAAAATACGACACCTCGTTCTCGGGAATTTATAGACATTTTGTTCGAATACGCACACGATGCAGCGACTTTTATGAGGTGTTGTTCGGATGAGACAAAGAAAAGGATTCTCGTGAGAATGAATCGCTTGATGGTCTTGTAGACCTTTCAGTTTTCATTTTTTCATTCGTCAATGAACCCCACTCGAAGAACAATAGGAAATTATTTTTCAGCTAGGTAGCAATACTGGTGGTGGCAATATCATGCTAGATGTTAATTTTGCCAGCAAACTAGAATATTATTCAGTAATCTCAACTCCGATGAAGTCGGTGAAAAAAAATCCAATGGTAGTCCTCAAGAGCCTAGGCGCGAATGGACAGAGCAAGCCGCTAATATCTGGAGTCGACTGAGGCTCTGCGCGATTCACTTCGAATGGTTGAACGCTCCAACTTTCTTTCAAAACAGTTCAGAACTAGAAATCATAGATCGAAAGCCTGCATGAGATTTGCCTTTCTAAGAGCTGACTTTTGTATGTGAACGGAAGGTTGTTAACGAAAGAACTCATTTCAAACCACCATTTTTTGACTGCAATCCTTAGTTCATCGCGAATACGATTTTTACTTATAACCTGGAAATCACTGGAAATATATCTGGATATAACTTTGAACACCATAAAGCTCGTGAAATCAATCAGGCAAATGATCAGTGATCGTTTATATACATATGTGGTCGATATTTTCGAAACAGGTAGATTTTTGGCTTCCAATGAAGTATATTGTGGTGTGAATATTGCATTCCAAATTTAACCCTTGGGGCAGCAATTGTCCTACCTGTCCCGTACCATTTTTGTTGGTCAATAATTTTTTTTTTGATAAAATTATGTTATGTAATTCCTAGTACTAAGTTTTTGTCAGGTTCATCACAGCTCTGCCTTCTAGGTGCAGTCGAGAGAGCGTTTGAAAGAAGAAAATGTTATAAACTTCTTCTTTCTACAAACGTGTTAAGAATGCCATTTTTAGCACTCCATAGAAGCCTTAAAAATGTCACTTCAAGGCACTGAGTGCCTCAAAATCACTTTATGGCACTGAGTGCCTTGAAATGTTTATGGCACTGCTGTCAAAAGTGAATCGTCAGATTTTGAAAGCAAACGTCAAAATATTTAGATTTTATTTATTAACATTAATATTGATAGTACAATTTGTGAAATTTGACAAATTAATTTCTTGCAGTGCTGTGTTACCATTTTCCATGGCTAAGGAAGAATGATGCTTCGCTCATTCTGCAACCCTTCACATGCGTGCCTTAAAAATTTACTTTCAACACTTATATCATAAATAACTATTATCTACACCTGTACTCTAATAATACACTTATATGCCCACAATAATGAAATCCATCACGATACAGATTTTTCATTACGATACAGATTTTCAACCAATAGAAACCCATTATTTCTCAATCGAGCATGATGTGCATGCTCTGCATTTGACGTTTTAGCCTAAGAGCCAGCGATCGCCAGACTTACGTTATTTTATAAAAGCTGAAAGTTCATCTGCGCGTGTCCCCAAGGTGAAAACAATCAGCGACTGTGGAGTTTAGATCTTGGTTGCTTGGCCAGGAAACAGACAGCAAAGATTTTCATCCAAGTCATGTGTTTTCTTATATATTTCTTACGAATGTCGTAGCTTCAATCGCACATTTTCTTGATTACTTATACATAACGTCAAAAGATGGCAAGCAATTCAGCAACAGATGTGAAATAATTTCATCAATATCTTAGATCATTCATATTTTTATAAGTACTTTCAGGATTGAACTATTATTTTCCGTATAAACTTCTATTGTTAACACTCCTGTGAAGCTTCATCATCTTTCTGCCAATATTTCAGTCAAACCATTTTATCAAACTGACAAATAGATATCTGCACCTACTTTACCCTTCAGAAAAGATAAATTTCTCTTACATTGACAAGTAAACAGAAATATCGACATTATAGGCAAGATGGCGTCACAAAAACCCTTCAAATACTGTCAAACGTAAGTATAATTATGATTTAATGAAGTTGAGGGGTGTCTGGCAGGGGGTTGGAACCAGAGTAAGTGTCTGGCAATGGATGATGTGATTTCTAATATCATTCCGAAGAAGATATGAAAAAGCTGAGCTTTATACTTTGACGAAAGTGAGGTACTATATTATACGCCTTTGCTACCTGGTATCTGAAGAAGTAACTATCATCCAAACTTCATAGTCGCTGATCGTTCTCACCTGTGTTAGGGGAATACGCAGAGAAACTTTCAGCTTTTATAAAATAACGAAGGTCTGGCGGACGCGGGCTCTTGCTCTATTTGTCAAGTCAAAATCGGTAAAGCTATTGAATTTTTGAAGAATATAGCCAAACTTCGATAATAATAACGAAATGTCTGATACCAGCGATATGGAAGAATCACCTTCGACACCTCTACCGGCAGAAATATAGTTAGAATTATTAAATTTTTCATTTGACAAATGCATAATTTATTTCTTATTTTTTCAATGAAATTTTGTGAGCTCTCCGTAGGCGAGCGGTCTAAGGCGCTGAGATTATACTAGCTAGTTGGAAGAGACATGGGTTCGATTCCGGTCTCGAGTAATCTTTTTTTTTTCAATTTTTGATCTTCTTTTCATTTCTCGTCGTTTTCTTTTCTTCGAAGTAATACCATCAATTACAATTTTGTAGAATTTTTCAAAGAAATGCGTTTTTTTAGTATTATTGTGTGCAATACAAATATAAATATAATATTTGTAGTTCTTCACTATTTATCGGGTGTAGATAAAACAGCGTATGCAACTCTCATTTAATGGTTAATAATACACTCACATCAACCATACGAAACTCACCTTCAGCTAGTTTCGCATCCCGGTTGATGCTAGTGTATTAATAACCATCATTACATGATCGTTGCATTATATACTACTTTTACCCCGTTAGACAATGTAATTCAATAAAAAACGAAACACGTCTTCCATCAATTCTATTGGAGAATACTTCTGAAAAATTCGAAATAGATTGAAGTACGTTGTCCCAAACTTTTTTTTAACCCCTTAGAAGTGGAATTTCGGAAATTCCCTTCATATGGGATGCCTGCGTCATACAAAGAACACATCTTTCAAGTTTCATATCTCTACGATCAGTGGTTCAGGCGTTGCATTGATTAACCCCTTGAATAACTTTCTCCTCTTCTCAACCCCGTCATAATAATTAATTTTAAGAAAATACGAAACACGTCATCAATCAATTATGCAAATTTGCAGATCGGACCAAAGCATCACATCGCCCCATACTAATTTCGCGCCCGTTTTTAAATCCCTGGGGTGAAATTTTCGAAAACACCGATTGTAAGCTACCTCCCCACCAATTTTCAGCCAAATCGGTTCAGCCGTTCTTGAGTTATAAATAGTTTAATACTGTATTTCGAAACTCTTGAATTGCACTGAATGATGCATCTTTCCAACAGGATTCATATTCTTTATCGAACAATTTAAAATATTGAAACTTGTTCAAATAATCTCTGATGCTTCCATCACTTTTTCCTGGATGAAGAAAAAATATATATTGACGTTACAACTGATGATCTGGCCCTCATGACAGCTCTTCGCATGGTTCGATGCGAAATACATTATAGGAAGAAATGATATGCATCTGAGAGATATTGTGTATGACTCAGTGCAGTAGGCAATAGGTATACAACCAACCGACCCAATAACAAACACTCTGAGCTTTGTGAGTTCCTATGTAGTTGCAATAGCAAAGACGCTATGGTAAAATTAGAAGTAGGACACCGCTGAGCTTTTCGGCATTACCGACCATTGCCTGCACAGGACTCGTGAGAATCTTCAACAAGGAAAATAGATTTTTTCCCCAATGGGACAAACTGATAAAAAATTCAAAGGCTAGATTGCTTTCTCAGCGGGTAATTGCACTAGACGAAATGATTAAAATGAACCTGGATTTCCTGATAATCTAAACCAAGCTCAATCGAATAAATGCGTGAATTTGCAAGACTTTCAAAAGTTTGATTTCAAGAAAACGCTTTCGTCTATAATAATTTCAGATAAAATTCTTCGACCTGCGGTCTGTTCATAGTAATAATTTGCAATCATATCGAGAAAGAGCTTCTGGTATATTTATTCCTTGTTTGCATTGTTGAAAAATTTTATGAAGGGCTCCAAAATTCAGACCGGTTTATCCTGAATGAATGAGTTATCAGTAAGTGCATACAAATAAATGGATCAACAGAGCAACTAGAGATGTTGAACGAAACAACATCCCAATAAAATGAGACAATGTGGATGAATTCGCACAACTTGAAACCCACCTTGATCCTGTACAGATAACTCACTTGCAGAACCAATATTCTGAATGAACCACTCGCCTTGTGTGCACCATAAAAGTGTGAAGATATGGAACTCGTTCTCGGCCGAACAGAGATGAATCGAGACAAGTTAGTTGATGCTGCAGCTATTACAAATTAACGATGTCGATATCGGACTCCACCGTAGATTCGAATGAAGTGCGTGTTGGTGGCGATAAAATGGGTGTTAGGCGGGTTCCTTTTTGAAAACGAGAGGCTAATCCATGAAGATGCATATGCGTTGAACGATATGGGAGTGAAATTACCATCGGTGGGGCGCCCAGGGGCTTGTTTCATAAAAGTACAAGTCTTGTAGCTACAAGAGAAACACAATGTAGGTACAGGTAAAAAACGAGCAAAAAACAATTATTAGGCATCGTGTTTCTTTGTGTTTCTCTTGTAGCTACAAAACTTGTTCTTTCATGAAACAGGCCCCAGTTCGGAAGTAGATAGAAGTAGAGACGTAGAATATTGCATATTGAAAAAAAAATTAATCAACATCTGGCAAAACTGATGGTATCTGAGGGTTTATCAGAGGGTTTGTTATTTGGACATTTTGTTCAGTTCATTTCGCATTTATTTCTCTTCCAGGCTTCAAAATTGATCAGAATAAGTGCACATTCTCAAAACGAAAAGTAAAATCGAGACTAAGATCTTACACTTTCTAGCTGATCTAACGCCAACAAAATTGCATAGAAAACCCTCCGGACTGCCGTCCATCCATGAGCATGAAGAATTTCAATTGGTGATGATTGGTTTGAAAGGGTTTAAAATGTATTTTTTCGTACAACACCTGCGCCCCCTTATGAACGTCAACCCTGATAGTAAAAACTCCTCCTAGCAATAGATTAACGAGGCCTTACCTTTCAACGTGTGAACGTGATGACGTGATAATTTTCGTTTTCTCATTCAAGCATAGGACTAGAAATATTTGATCATATTTTTTTCGACAGTAATCGGGCATCGAGATTACTGGCACACATTGATGCTAATATTTTATAATTGCTGATAATTTATAGTTCTCGTGAATTATGTCTGATACTGTTCCTTTCATGTGATCAAAAATAGAAGAAGTTTGGTTCATTCTGAACGGTTATATATTCGTACATGAACCCAACTCGACACAGATAGTAGATATAAAATATTCTGAAAGGTAATTTGTATTCATATGCTTTCGATCACAGTTGCCCTAAATGGGAATATCATAACGAATCTATGCCACACAGCATGGTACAAAATTTCTGCACTTGTCACATCGAACTCTGAAGACATAATTTTCAAAGTATATATGCAACGACTATAACTGTTTGCTCAATATTGGGTCATTTTATGCAAATCATGGCTGTTGTCCAGATGGATCTCAGAGAAACTTGTCATTATGGAAATTAAATAAGTATTGAACAAAATGGATGAGTTGAATTTTTGTCGACTATATAAATTCTTCCTCAAATAGCACACTCAGTTTTCGAAATTTTGATTATCTGGTGAAAATTATATTAATTTCATAGAGTCATTGTATTGATTATACAATCGAATGGAAAAAATGGATGAAAAAAGAAGGGAATATCCACGGTTTGTTCCTCAATCAGTCTGTCTACAACTCCATTCAAAGTGTTGAATAGAAACCAAAAATCGTTGATCAATATCAAGGAATCGTTTATGACATTGACAAGGAAGCAAACCAATACAACGTGTCTTCACAGAGAAACAATAACATTGGCTTTGAAGACTCTTATCTTGGAAAAGCTGTACATCTAATCTGATCCATTCATTTTCCTGCAAATTTTTTATCAACATCTTGAACTCCGTTTTAATTGGAGCTACCAATAAATTATAATTCGGAAACGCGAAACCCCTTAGACACGTTGATAATGAAAAACGATAAAATGGCAATCGCATATAATTCGTTCAAAAAAAAACATCATATATTGTCTGTCTGACCACGTCGGTCGTGTTCGTTCACATTTGTTATTCATGGAAAAATTACCAGAGTAGAATTAGTCAATAGAGGCAATTATACCGGCTTTTGTGGAAGGCGGCTGGCAACATAAATGAAACAGCGTCGGCTTTGGAAACATTGTTTCATGCAAATCGTTTGGCAGGTAGATGAATCGAAGCGATGTAAAAACTGACACGACTCATTTCGAATTATTTTCACGTTTCATGTATGAAACATATTTTGCGTTAACACTTTTAGTTACTTTGAAGCCATTTGAAAAAAATCTCCCACGTGGAAGTATAAGGGTTAAATGGAAGAATATTTTCCGTGATGCATTGCATTACGGACGATGAACTTCGCCCTTCATTCTATCTGATCTTTTAAGAATATGGATTATAGTTAGTTTTTTTATGAAATAATAAAGACGATATTATGATTATAATGAATTCATGAAGAAATGTTATTTGTCCTTGTATCCTTCCAATCTTTCACGTTATACGGTTACGATCAAATGTGTCTCATATGATAATAAAAAAACTCATTTATGTACTTGAATGGCTTGGCGTAATCGATTTTTCTGATCGAATTATAGTATTATAGTGTAGAAATAATCAATAGAATATATCTTGTTATGAAGGATCGTTCGAGTGAAGACTTTTTTACCGTTCGTGGAAGCCGTCTGACTTATATTGAGAAAATAACAATTGGTTGGAGCATTCGAGCTATATTCTTCTCGACTTAAAATTGGATGTCCATGTATTGCCTGCTGTGATCCAAAGCCTCACATCACCAAAATATTTGGCGAGCTGTCTATGTTGTTGCGTTTTGACTCTGATTTCGAATATGAGTGACAATTGGTACAGCAAAATCATACCACTTCATTGTATCAAACTCAACAAATCACTAAAGCAGCAAATACACAACCCAATAAATCACTGAGTGACTATCGCAGTGTTTCTCCACTTGATATGTTTGATCTCGATGTCGGCAACTCACTCCCGCCGCTGTCTGTGCAGCTATATAAGAATAATGATAACAATATTTTTAATGGTTTCATTGTTTCGCAGAATTGTTGTTTATCGTCGAATTCATAACAATATATTTGTTGCATTGCATCCAGCTGATGTCTCCGTTATACAGCCCCAACTGTATACATTTATACCCGGGATACAGAATATTGTCCAAGCGGATAGCTGTGCATTTAGTTCCTCCCTTCATAGTATACTCCAGCTTCCGTTCCGTATTCTGTCTCAGGACCATCTGTTAAGCAAGTGCTCCAACAGAATTACTTTTTTTGGGGGGTGAAGGAAAATGCGTACTCAACGGCTACCGGAATATACAATAGAACTAGTTCAATTTTGCGTACAACATAGACAAATTTGATTTTTATTATCTTTCGAAATCAGTCACATACGATTGGGTAGGTATTCTTCAGCTGATACGAGAAACTAATTGAATGTATTATTAATTGCAACATTCGGTAACGATATATGGAGTCCACATATTGTCAGTTTAATGTCGATCACGGCACTGAAAACGAAAATGAATAATTCATAACATTCGTCACAGGGGAGCTTTTCCCGCATTCGGAATGCCGAAAAAACAAATTGGTGTGGTTCACGTGCATAGGGAATCGGGATTCTAATACAATGAGTACAAATACAATTCGTAGTAACAATTATGAGGAATATTCATGCTTGGACACAATGTTATCGTGTTGAAAAAAGGTTCAATATTTTGCTGCATAATGCCAGCGAACCCGAATGATAGGTAACTTCTAGCAGCGATTTGACTTTCATAAAATAGCTTCTTCGATTTCAAAAATATATTTCAATTTTTTTTCTGAGGAGTTGAACATAGCTTCCTTGAAAAAAGAATTACGAATGGTATGGATTTGTTATACAAGTGCAGTGATATCATAGTTTTGTAGCAAGCGAAAATATATTTTCATTAGTTTCAAAATTCACTCCTTTTGCGCTTTATATAAATGAATTCTTTGTATACCTGATATTGGTATCGAAAAGGGGAAGTCAGTTGATTAACTGACAATGAAAGTGAGAAAAATATTTTTTTTTTAAAGAGAAAGCTCGCCGAAAATTCAACAAATCAAATTCAGATGCGCATAAGCAATATTATATAACTTTGAGAAACATAGTAAAAAACGCAGTTCGTCAAGAGAAAAAAGCATACATGAAATTCACTCTGGAAAAAAATAAAAACAATTCTAGAGGGCTATGGAGGAGCCTTCGCGAATGGGGTGTCTGCACAAACAGTAGAAAAAACAACACGCTACCTGAAGAGCTGATCAATCCGTATGACTTGAACAATTTTTTCTTAAACGTGGCAGGCAACTCAGTTGTAGACCGTAACTTGATAGAATATTATGAAAACAATGCAATATGTGACCATACCTTTGAATTCTCTCAAATAACAAATAATGAAATTTATAAGAGCTTGAAAAACTGCAAATCGGAAGCATATGGTGTTGATGGGATAAATATTAAAATGATAAGTATAGTTCTACCGTACTGCATAGACGTCATAAGAAACATATTTAATGATTCCTTAAATCAGGGGGTATTTCCCATAATATGGAAATCTGTTGATGTTCTGCCTCTACCAAAAATAAGTAACCCATCTTCCTTCAACGATTTGAGGCCCATATGCATTCTACCTGCATTTGCGAAAATGTTTGAAAAAATTGTTGCAGAAAATGTAAAAGGGTACTTAACCCTCCGTTAGTCGCGCATGGGACTGGCAGTCCCATGATTTACAATTTTCTCAATTATATTAAAACTATTATAGCTACAGCGTCGTAACTTTATGACATCTCACAGTAAACTTCTAGAAGCCAGTTGCCTGAGTTTCATGCGAAGGGATAGTTTTATTTCTTAGAAAATTTGCAAAGAGTGCGTCAGGTACCTGCTTTGGGACTGATAGTCCCAGCGCGACTGCCTACGACTCATTTTTGTTGCATACATTGAACAAGCGTCTCAGTACCGTATTTGTAGGCTTCGTTGTTTGTAGGTTATTTTTTCTTGTTCATTTGTTACTGTGCCGTGTATTTTGGAAACAAAGTGCATAATTATGGACACAAAGCGCTATAATTTTGATAACCCCGCTGACGTGGAAGAATTGAATCGTTTAGCTTTCAACCTGGGACGAGTCGAAGAGCGGTCAAGAGAAAACGTTGCAAACCTTGTTATAACGAATCTAAAAAGGACGCTAGAACAACCTATACATGTCAAAAGTGTGTGATACCTAAATATGTTTGAAAAAACATGTCCAAGTAATATGTAAAAATTGCTTAGAAAATATAACTGAAGAGGAAACAGCTGGTGAATCTGAATAAATCGAACTACAATAAAATCGGATTGATGCCATTTATTACCTACTTTCTTTTCTGTTCCCTGAATATTTTCACGTGAATTGTGTAAAGTCGTATCCACAAATACTACTATAAGAGGTATAAATATAAAAAATAATTCATAAACAATAAAAACACTAATTATAAAGCACAATAAAATTATAATGCAATTGCAATTTAACTCGCTTTAGTAATAAACTAATTTACCAAAAACATTTCAACATAAAATAATTCATATGACCAAAAATTAGGCTGCGTTGTTGATATAGGACTGGCAGTCCCAGCGCGACTAACGACGTTACATATGGTGGCGCGCCTAACAGAAGGTTAAATGATAATGAATTGCTACCATCTGTTCAATCGGGATTTAGGCAAAAATTTAGTACAAATACAGCCTTGTTAAAAGTAGTGGATGATATTGCTACGACATTAGATGAGTCACGTAGTACTATTTTAGTACTACTTGATCAAAGCAAAGCATTTGATTTGGTGAATTTTGATTTATTGGTAGCAAAGTTACATTTTATTGGGTTCAGTGGCGCCGCTTCGTCTTGGTTTGCAGACTATCTGTATGGACGATTATTAAGAGTGAAAATTGACAATGATTTGTGTTCTGACTTCAGAGCTTCTGGGGTTCCCCAAGGCAGTGTACTCGGTCCACTTTTATTTTCAATATTCACATATGATCTGCCTAACGCGATAACCTCCTCAAAAATTCACCTATTTGCTGACGATATGCAAGTGTATCATGCATGTGAAGCAAACGACGAGGATAATATCAATGCCATCAATTCAGATTTGAATCAAATATATATATGGTGCTCTAATAATGGATGAAGGATCAATCCCAGTAAAAGTGTCGCACTATGTATTGGCCCAGAAAAACAAAGGGAATCCATCTGTAGCTTCGATATCATGAAGAATGACCTGCCTATAAGTTGGGTCTCCAGAGCCAAAAACCTAGGGGTGTACTTTGATACTCGGTTCACATTCAGTGACCATGTGAACCATGTCACTAAAATATCTTTTTTCAAGTTGAAGTCTTTGTATCATCTGAAATATCAAATAAATGAAAATATCAAATTAAAATTGGTTAAATCTCTGGTATTTCCACATATTGATTATTGCTGCATGGTTTATTACTATTTTTTAACCAGCTACAATCGAGAGAAACTACAGAAACTACAAAACGCCTGCTTAAGATTTGCTTGCAATGTACCATATAGGGACCATGTAACTCCACAGTACATCAGATTAGATCTACTGAAAGTTGATAGTCGAGTAAAGTTTTTATTTCTATCTTTTCTATACAAATTACTTTTGTCCAAAATTCCAATTTACCTTCATACTCTATTGATAAAAAGATCTTTCATACACAATGTTAATGTCAGGGTTAATAATTTCACAGTTCCGCAGCACTCCACAAAAAAGTTTGAGGGTAGCTTCTCATATAATGCACCTAGGCTATTGAATATATACATGAGATTACTAAAAGAAATACTACTTTTTAATCAATATTGAACCACTGTTTTTTTTTCTTCTTCATATTTGTTGTTTTGTTGTTGTCTGTTATCGTTATATATTTTGAATTGTATTTATAGAAATGTGTAAGTGAACATTTTTTTGTGAATATTAAGGGGGAATGGAAGAACGGCTGTAGCCGAATTCCCACCTTTTGTGTTGTACCTGTTTAATTTACAGTACTGCTCAATAAATATTTTATTATTATTATCATTATTACTTCCTCTGGTGGATTATAGTGAATTGTAGACGTAAAAGAAGTATAATCAGCAGGACGGAACCTCAGTGCTGATATTCACTTGTTAAAAAGTGAGGCCTCGTTTATCCATTGCTCGTATCCGTTCGTAGGGGGGCCACAGCTGGTTAACAGATAAACCCACTCAATTTTCAAACCCACCCATGTAAGGAAAGCACACTTGTCACTAGTATTAATTAGTTGCTAACTAGTAAAATAACTCTTCGAATAATCGATTTCGACTCATCAACACCAAATATGCAAAAATGTTCATTAACAGGTTACATTGAATAAAAATCCCACCGCCCATTCGATTCCGATGATTATTGCACTTGTCGAAAAGATAGATGATAATGCAATCTCTCAAGATGACATCGCGACTTATTTACCATTTAATAAGGTTGTCGGAAGATGTTATCGCGCGGAATTCACCTTTCCACCGAGAGATGAAATCTCCCGAAGTAACGAAAACCGTGTCCGAATCAGGTAGCCGGAATGCGACGTTACAAAATGGATGACCACGCGAGGTAACAACGTAACGTGTAATTTGACCGGCCAATTCTGGTGGTCAGTTCAGGGTTTTGATGGATGTTTTGCTTGTGGTCGGAATGAATTCTGGTGGATGAACATGAAACGGATCGATGTTGAGTCGATTAGGCACGTTAATAGAATTTACATTGCCTTGAAAAAAAAATTATTCGGGTGAATATGTGCTGGCAAAACCACTTATTCGTTCAACTATTTCATTGTATCATTAAGCCCACTATTGGATTCAATTGACTTCAATATCGATATACATTTTTTCCATAGCACATGTTAAACTGAGTTTTTATCCACCCAAAACAGTAGCCTAAGTTGCACTTTATCCTCAAGGGTACTAAAGTGTCCTTATAGATAGAATAGAAAGAATAGATAGAATAGATACAGTACTTCATTTCTTAATTTACATCAAACTGCATTTCTTATATTGAAAAACTGAGTAATGAAATTCTTTATGGAATACTGAATTACATTCTAGAGATAGACAATTCAACCAACTCTCTTTTGTTCTCCTATTCTTGCTATTTAGTGTTTAGAAAAATTTCTGCCTCAAACTTCATTGGCCCCATCGACTTTCTTCACCTTTCCCCATGTAACGGAATCCTTATATTCTCTCTCATAAATCTCTTTCGACTTTTGTGGTAGTAATTTTGATACTGCCTCAGCTCCATTCTCTGCTCATACATCATCAACACCGTTTCCTTCTACTTTTTGAGAAAATGTTAATTTTGATGATAAAAAATTACAAAGCTAACAAATAGGAGACCGTCATTTACCGTCACTGCAAATTATCAAAAGTTCTATTTAAATTTTTCCAGAATGGAAAATATCAAGGTTTATCGAAAGTAATAACAGTCTAGAATATGACAACTTTTCATCCGCTAATTGGCACCTTTTAATTTGAATGATAATATGTCTACAATCAAATCGAACTGAATTGGTCTGAATAGTTTCCTGGGATAATACGCCACGATATTTTATTGCTTTTATGGACTGTGCTCAGGAGATCATAAACGAAAGTTATCGTTGCTAGAAAATTACCATACCCATCTACAACAGGGTAAGCCATTGAAACTGTCACTCCGCACAGAAAGATCTCTGGCTCAATGCTAGTTGCATTGATACCACCAAAAGCTGTCCAGAATGATCAGTAAGTTCACTTTGATTGTCCGGATATAGGAGAATACTGGGACATACGAAAGGGCAGGTGGTGAAAATTTATCGACGAAATGAAAACCAGTCCTTGACCGGATTTGTCTTAGATATTATGGCAGGCAACTTTCGGGGTTTTTAACAAGACGCACCAGACATGGGACAATACAGACTACCCAGAATGTAGATGACGCATCGGATGCATCTCTATGAAACCTGAGCATGTTAGAAAAGTGGGGCTTTTGATTTATGCTTCCTCCACTCGAAGTATTGACTCACTCTCTTAAAATTGGAACTCACATAAAGCAATCGTGGGTTAACATCATTCAGAAGGCCTACCTACCTGAAAAGACCACTCTTTCCAGTCATCCAAATGAGGCAGCAATATTGAACAAAATTACCCAATTATGTCCTTTTAGATTTTTAACAATAGTGTGGATACCGTGAATCAAATAATTGGCTATCTACGACTGTTGCAGACAGTTATAGACGAGTATTTCTGAGAAACTTGTGACTGAAATCATCGCGTAATTATGTGTTACATTCGTTCAGACATCGATACAGATAAGCACGAGCAGTCTCCTAATCGATAGAAAGCTATCAAACCGAATTTATGTCTCTTCGAACAACATTGCTGAATATTCAGCATGAGAAACGAAAACAAAACTGCAAGCAATAACATTAAATTTTATTTATATTTATTCCATGTGAGAGAGCATTGCGAAACGAGTTTTGTTTACATCGTTCAAGAACGGTAACTGAATCTTCGCCTGGGGAGGATACTTATATCCGTGATTTGCAGCAAAAACCATCGTTACCAGCGTAGTAATAAATTTCCAATCGGTAGTTTTGAGTACTGTGCCCTGTTTTGTGTATATATTCGTTCGAGAATATATATATATATATATATTTCCATTTCCAATAATTCAAGGAGACTCGACACCTTGCAATTGCAGTTCGGAGTTTCTATTCGCCTGTGTGACTACTGAATATTTCATAGAATTGAAAGACGAGGTCATCAATAACGTAGCAAATTCCGAAACAGTTCATACAAGCTGAAGTAAAACAGATGAATTATGTCTGCATTTTTCTTATTTCATGAGGCTGGTTTACACAACGAATAGTTTATAATTCAATGGATAATCCATAGTATAAATTCTCCCATGTGAAAACTGTCGAATCAAAGCTCTAATGAAGTACCTTCCAAGGGTGATAGTTTTCAGCTGGTAGATCTTAATTTGAGTTGATTTTGACAATATGTCGTCACTATAACGAATTTGGTGTGAATTTTCATATTGTTTGGGGCCACGATAAAAAAGATGCCGCTTTTCTGTTTTCGATATTAGTCTAGGTATAAGATAAAAACAAGTATTTTCCTGTTGAACTGTTAAAAAGTGATATTTGTGATGGATGGATTCCTTCTCCGTAGTTTATTTGGGTTCTTAACACACAACAATATGAAAAAAAAGAAATTATATTGGAATCAATTCAATAAGTGCAGAAGGGAAGATTTTTAATCTACCCCGAAAAATTGCTGGGTTAATTAAAAAACCAGTTCCTTCTGAATAAAACCCGTTCTGTCAGTCAGCAACTTCTCGTGTATCTCAACAGGTGTGCTAGATCGCTGGCTTCACCATGGTTTGCGATGGAAAACGAACTTTTCTGTCTAAGTGGGGTCGACGCATGCTTTTAGTCTGTCTTTGATGCAAGTTTTTCAGATATTAATTCTAGCGGTGTGGTGGGCAGAGTGGATCCACCATTAGACCAGAGGGATACTGTAGTTTTCCGGATATCGCAACAGTTGAAGAAACAAACTACTGCAGAAATAAGTGAATTCCTCTGGAGCACCACGGCAGTATTCTACTATCAGCTACCCCTTTTCCACATGGAATTCTGGTTTTGGAACACTAGTAAGAATGATTGAATAGTGAGAAAGAACTCAATAGATTATTTATCAAATCTATCGATTTCTGAGCTAATAAGAACTCAACAATATTTGCTGATTCCGTTGTTGGCACTCGTGAAAACACTAGATCCATTTTATCATTATTGTGAAAGAATATTACCTAGCTGGATTCTCAAAGGAGTGTCGTAGACTTCAAACAGGAAGCTTGTATCTACTTCAGCTCCACACAGTACTCGTAATACGGTGCGCTTGTATTCACCGATAGTCCGAAGGAAAAAAAAATAAATAGCGTTTATTGAATGATGGGAGTCAAATTCGAAACAGTAATTCTCTCTCTACTCCAAAATTTGTTATGAAAAAATATCTTCTATTTGCAAAATCTGATCACAATGGGATCATTTTCCACTATAATGAATGTATGTAGGCCGTATTATTATTCAAATTTTTATCATTCTGTTGTGATATACCAGTCGGTACATGATAAGAGCATTTGAACATGGAAAAAATATTTCATTTCACAATAGCTTTCAATAACGTCAAATAAATTTAGTTTTTCATTATAAGTTATCGATTTCGATAAAAGTAATCGGTGATGCATATAAATGAATTAAATTCAATTTTATACATGAGTACGTCGAGTAAGACCTACTTAAAAATCATATTAGTGAATAAATGATTTATTCAGGCTATTAGACCCATCAAAATGTTCTAAACATTTGATATATCTCAGTAAATCGTTTTGAAGTAGAGCGAATCCAAAGGGAACTTCATGGCCCTGCGAATAATCAACTAATGACGATTTAAAATTTCATAATATCTGATGGCATTAACGATTGAAATCATAATGTGTGTAAAAAAATCACTATAAAACATATGGTTTCATCCAACCCCACTGTTCCTGAGACTCGTACAAGAAACTGCACCTACCATATATATTATTGTTGAATATGAAGACGATTGCATTATGAGAAAACCTTTCAACTTTCTTCTACTCCTAGGAAAATCGTAATTCTCCACTTTCATTTCAAAATTGGTGTAATTCATATTGTACTTGGTGTACTCGATCATAAACTTTTCAGACCTCATCATTCCAAGTGACGAATCCATATTTCGAGTGAAGCCTCTTTAATTTTCACTGTTTCAACAATATCTCGGATCATTATCGACACAACGAAACTGAAATCATCGTTGGAACAATCTGTTCAGGCCAGTCTCAAATTACCCACACAGTAGGTTTCGGCTGGCACCTGTCAGAAAACAACTACTCCCCTGTACCACGAAGGGCATTGAATTATATCCGACCAGGTGTCAGTGCAGGTTTCTTCACAGAAGTAAATCCTGCATTTGCTTTCGTCGATACAAATGAAGGAATTGATTTTCAATTATAGGGACGGACACACTTGCAGACCGGTTTCGGGCTATTTGGCCACTCGTCAGTGCAAGGCAGTGCCATCATCAACATAAAGTCGATGATTTCTCATAATTAAAAATCAAACTCCTACACGAGTATCAAGCCCCGGCCAAAGCTGATGCAAACAACAAAGTTATTACGCCATCTACCAATGGACGAGGTATTCCAAAAGCAAACCGAATTCGCCCATTCCTCCTGCGAGGAAAATGTAAAAACACTTGACATAGTCAGTGGGCATACTTGAAGACTGGCGTTAAATCAAATCATCGTTGGAACGATCTGTTGCACTGACGAGTGGCCAAATAGCCCGAAACCGGTCTGCAAGTGTGTCCGTCCCTATAATTGAAAATCAATTCCTTCATTTGTATCGACGAAAGCAAATGCAGGATTTACTTCTGTGAAGAAACCTGCACTGACACCTGGTCGGATATAATTCAATGCCCTTCGTGGTATTAGCCAGGGGAGTAGTTGTTTTCTGTTAGGTGCCAGCCGAAACCTACTGTGTAGGTAATTTGAGACTGGCCTGAACAGATTGTTCCAACGATGATTTGATTTAACGCCAGTCTTCAAGTATGCCCACTGACTATGTCAAGTGTTTTTTCAACGAAACTGACACAGATCTTCCATCGCGGTTACTGCTATGAAACTTTTTTGCTCACGTGAAGAGTGTGTATATAATTACTGTGAGAACCGTGAAATTTTCTGCACCTCTGGTTTCGAAGCACCTGTCGCATCACCACTGTCTCATTCCTGATATTAATGTTCCAATTTATCGCAGGTGAGAGACTCGTTTTATGAAGTTATAGAAAATATGCAAAGTGCCACCATGTCGAACAACGCATTCAAACGCGAAAATACCAGCGCATCCGCGAACGTTTTGATGTGCAAACAATGGTGGAAAGTGTGTTGGATGTATGGCGATCAAGAGAAGTATTACCGCCAACTGTATGGAAAGAAGTCGTCGGAGAATTTCGGGAAGTCGATTTCGGACGGTGGGAAAAAGGGTTTCGGTGATTTTCAGAATTTTTACGAGAACACCGCCGTCGAGCAAGTGAACGAATCTTCGCCTGTGAACGATAGTTTCAGTGTCGAGGAGATCAGCATACCGTCGCCTGGTCTTGGCCGGGATGGGTCTCCAGGCATCAATTCGTTGGAGATCAGCAGAGGAATAGACGGGTAAGATTTCTTCAAAAGTATTTTAATTCTATGAGAAGTAGTCCGAATTTTCTTCGAACCTCCATAAAAAATAGTTCCAATGAGTACCTGACGAATTTGCAATGATTTCATTTATGTTCATCAGCAATAATCAGAACTAAGCAAAATAATAAACGTTGATATTGGAACCTTTGTGGTGAAAGTTGAATCTTTTCTTAGAGATCAATTACCCTAGAACCAAACTGATATTTATTGCACTCGACGCGCTTTTCGCAAGATTAGCATCTTCAAGAGGAGAAAATTGATACTTAATCTAGAGCTAGGGTTAGTTGTTCATATACCTGAAGTTTTTCGGTCCGATATGGAGTAATAAACAAAGTCCATATCGGACCAAAGAACTAAATATCAGTTTGGTGTTAGGGTAATTGATCTCTAAGAAAAGTTTCAGCAAAGTGATCTTTTTCAATCTCATTGAGTAACTATAAACACCAAAAACCAAGTCAAAAAACACAACCCTCATGAAATGTTCACCATTCAAAAAGTCGTTGAAACAGAAAACCATAATCTGAGTAGCTAGTCAAAGCTCGAAAAATATACATGACCACTTTTTGATTGTGACCATGAAAAAATTACTATAGGAGATCCAGTAGTAGTTGAAGGAATCTGTGAGACATATATCAATCAGACAGTTTTGAATTTCTATAGGCTGACAACATCTATAATTGAACTGGATCATTGTTCAAGTAGCCAGCTAGCTTTGTGATACTAATTGTCTTTGTCTCGGAATTTGATCAGTAGAACAGAAAAGCAGGCCATTTCATGATCTACTCTTGAGTTCTATTTACAATATATACCAGGCCAATGTAATAATTCACAGTAAATATTGGATATAGGACTAATGGGAGGAAAACAGTATCAAAAGAAGTAGAATTCTTTTTGTAAGGTGGTATACACATGCATGTTTAGTTGACTTCAGTTCCTCATATACCAACACTGCATAAAAATGTGAATATAGGATGAGATTTTCACCAATGATAAAACAAAATTGTATATATTGGTGAAGTAATAGACCTTCGTGACACACGAAGAGATATGATTTTCTCCAGAAACTTCTTTCATTGTTAACTAAATCTATGTTATATGCAACGAAAGTTTTGGAAATAAAATGGTAATTCGATAAGGAGTGTTTTTATGGTGGGAGATTTGTATGGTCTGATAAAATTACAAATATCACTACTATTCTACGGTGATCTCTTAGGCATAGAAAGATTTTGTTTCAAACCCGGCTGAATTATGAATCGAACAACCTAAGGTATCAAGATACGTGATAAATTTAATTAATTTTTGTTCCAGTCTTCTATATATTTTATTTCCATACCTACATGTCTTCGAAGCCTAGGCAAAAGTGCCAGAATGTAAAGAAAAACTATATTTTTAAAATTACCAATTTTCCATCTACGATGGTAAATTGATAAATTCAAGTGATCTCAGATTCTTATGGAGACTTGTACAAATGAATTGCCTCCGAGAAAATGACCCAGAAACTCATCTACATCTCATTACATTCGGTATGCTAGCCCTAAATACCCCGTGAAAGCAATGCCATCTATTCCATTCCATCCCATTCGATACAACAAATGTATCCACTAAGCATATCATCACGACTGGAAAGCTACAACATGTAATCAGATCCGATATAAAGTACCGTGCAGTCGGCATATCGTACATTAGATGTCAACTGCAGAAACTCATCGAACTACGGTTTTTCCTCCGATTATTATCATCGTTATGAGTATAATATTTGCCGTTTCCTCTATCGGGTCAAGCTTCGCTGACTCCGATTGATATCCCGATGCGTTTTCAGACGTGATTGAATTCGAAGCAACGTTTAAATCGACTACAATAAATGTAGTGGATGAATAATACAGGTTGTTCGTGAGAGGAAATCGATCGGACAGTCAATATCAACACGCTGTTGTTCGAAAAACGTGAGGGCATTCTCTTCAGTGATACAACTGAAAATTGAGCAAATAGGGCTAATCATACGATGACTACGATCTTCAGTTACTCCTGACAAAAAATGAATCGTACTGCAGATAATGTATACCGAACAGATTTCTATCTGTTGTCTACAGCTATCATGAAGGTGAGGTTGAATAGATTGAAGAATTATATCAAATTGATAAATGTGGATCTTACTTTTCACAACAAACTCATTTTTCCCAACAGGTAAGTGGGAAACTAACTCTACTGGCTCTCAATTGTTTACCATATATGTTTAGAAGAGTTACCATTCTCTTAAGATATTATTTTTCAAAAAAATTCGTACTTCTCTCCTGGACACCAATAGATAATAAAATGTGTTTTTGTGGGTACCTAGGAGCATATTTCGTGCTAAAATTCTTCTGTTCAAATTTTTGAGTACCCAACAACAAGCTTATATTTGCCAGTGCGTCTTCAGTTTTCAACACAGATTTGTGTTCCTAGCATTATCTTCAACCCCGTATTGAGCATTTATAGCTTAAGAATCGAAACCAAAATACTTAAGTTGGTCACAAAGCAAATGAACGTGTTTGTCTGAACTCCATTGTCTTTAAAAATATATCCTTCACAACCCGACAAAATGAAATAGCTCAAAATATCGAATAGAGGTGCCACAACTATTCATACCTGTCTTAATAAACAACAAACAATGAGGAATTAGAATATATTGGAATAGGTTCAGTCGAAGTTCCTCCTTGAAATTCTAATTGTAGCCTGACTTATATTAACGCGTTTTCGTTAAAACTTGTTGTTTCGAACCTTCAACCACATGACTCTGGAAGGGTTTAGTATTCCCGATTGAGCCAGTCTTTAATTAACTTGTCTATTTGTAGTTTCACTTTTGTTAGAGTCAAGAATCAACAAGTTAAAGTACTGAATTTTTGGACATAGATTTGGGAAGACCGAAATAATTCCAATGCAGTTTTTAGTTTTCATGAATTGAATTAGTCAACTGACTTATTTGGTGATAGTTCTCATGAGAGTTGTTTGATAAGGCATTTTTCATGAATTGTGTCGTGAGAAACTCCAAATGAACCCAACGTCCATATATTCAAAAACACTAACACTTCGTATAATAATTGTCTACTTGTCACTAAACGCGAACAGTCCTGTGATCGATCGCATACTGCACATATTTTGTGGAGTAAATGAGGCGAACAACGAGTCGTAAATTATGGAAACAGCCATTCATTCAAACTATAAATCCACCATTATGAACACAACAGACCAGAATAGCATAAATATTTATTTTGTCTGATTATCACTGTAATTAACGTGTTCACCACGTATGTTACCTGAGTTCTTTGATTGATGGTGTAGTCACTTGGTTTTCAACGACTACATGAAAAATAATGTTGTCGTTTACTGCAACAACTCTGGTGGCTCGCTCATCCGATACTGATATCAAAGCTGCAGGAACAAGTCTACAACTTGGGTTTTTCTCAATGTTGATATTTCATCGGGCATATTATCGAGTTCTTTCAGACAGTTGAGTCATTATCAAAAAAAATATTATTAACTTGGAAATCGAACTGATACTGAAGTCAAAAAATTTGGAAGGAACTCTTACCATTTTTCGAATTGCTATTAGTTTTTGTTGTCAATATACCCAATCAGTTCAACATGAATTCACCTGAATATTTTAGAAATGGAAGTTATCACCACCACTTTTCACTTATCAGAAGAATAATCCGTCAATTTCACACCTGTCGACAGTCGTATGACTGGAAAGGTCTTCAAGTAAACAAGTTGGAGAAGGAAAGAGAAAGGGGGTGGAAATCAACATCGAAATTATCTTATTGTAAGATTTGAATTATTCAGTTTTTTTAATGGTTTTGGATTCAACCCTTTAGCCAACAGAACACGATGATTAATAATTCATACCCAACTATAAATTTCATATTTAATAATAGTTGCTAAAACGCTTCTTAGAAAAAAATTATAATACTGCATTATTCTCAGAAAAGTTTTCAATGTGTTCATAAAACAGCTATAAGCAGGAAATTAGCACCGTAAAACATCATAGCCTTTATCAATATTTTGTTAAACCTTTCACAAGTACTACAAAACAGTTTCATAAACATTTCAGCAGTTGCTATAAATTTTTTTAACACTATTAAAAAATAGTTTTATAAAGACTCCTCTTACTGCACTTCTACAACATATTCAAGCGATACTTGTGAAAGATTTGGAACACAAGAAAGTCTTGAAACTGTTTTTTTGAAGGCGCAAAAAGTAATCGTGTATTGGACAGATATGACACCAACTATCTTTAAACACAAACAAATAGAAAGATTGAAGCCATAGTAATAACTTTCTTTCTGTACTCATGAAATAATGTAATGTCATGAAGACATTACTTGTGCTTCAAAGATTTATATTTTACTGCGAATGAAATTTTATCGACAAATATGTAGTACATCATTGTTCGTTCTAAGTAACATTATCTTATAATACCTATGTACTTTTCAGCTATGTATATCACTCTGTGTTATTTTATATTTTCAACTCAAATACTGTCAGTATTCCGGATTGCTATCATTGAAAAATGCCGTCTTTCTATGAAATAGCATTTTGACGTATTCCAGCTACTATCTTACCCCTAGAAAGCTGTTAATAAACACTATAACTCTATTGTGTTAACGGCACATCTAATATAATCAATCAACATTTCCATCTCTGTTCCAATCTGGTTGACAGTTGTTTCTGTTGAGTGGCAGTGATGGTGAACGTATTAGCTTTTCATTTTTTCAAACGTGTTGAAACAAATGGCTCTGAATGAAATAATAAATATGTCATATCGTTAGACTGATGAGCTGGATTAACGTATGTGAAAAATATTCCTTATCTTTTCTCTCTGGTAGGTTTTTATAGCTTCTCCATGTTCGATTGTTTCGCAGAAAACAAATCCACTTCTCAATAAAACATCTTTTAGCGCATCCATATATGCTCATGTCAAAGAACATATTGTGTGATTCATCACCAGTTCGAAAATAATAAAGCAGCAGACAATTTTTTAATTTTTTTTTGGATGGGTTCAGAAATATATCTCATTTCTTCCAAGAAGAGTTATTTCCATTAAATAATGACTTATTTTGCATTGCGGTCATCCTTTTAATCTGAATTATAGAATTGCTTATTATTTATTTTGTTCGGAATCAGGTGACCGATCTAGTCGGACCTTTCTCAGACAATCCTATCTGCTCTGTGAGTGTTCATCACAGTTTATTTTTCGTAAGTGCTATGTTATGTTCGAGTCGAAATGGAATATTTCCACTAGCAAGAAAAGTGGTGTGAGTAGTTGTGAACGTATGCCAAGTATCATGAGAGTATACATTATCATGTTTGATTTTTTGGTTATTGTGTAAATGCAGTGGGCGTGAATATGGGCAAAATACTCCACCAAAGTGGAGATGATTGAGATATATCATGAACCACAATTGAAATTTTTCAAGTTTCCCATGCCCCCAACGAAATCCTCATCTTCGATATGGCGGATTGTGGGCAATGAATGGACTTTAGTTAGAAGAGTAGGGACTTTTGGCTGTCGCCCAAAATCTATTTATAATTTCGGACATGAACCATCTTGTTATTTCATATCTATGTATTATTCATATTTCGACTCAGCACGATCACCCTGTGCTGGATTCCGTCGACCCTGCTGAAGGAATTTCCGTTGATTATGTCTGTACTCGGCCAACTGCATTTGACCCGACAGCACGAAATTAATTGCTACTTATCTGTAGATACAGATAGAAATGAGCACCGACTCTGTAGGTAAAGTCAGTTCGATGACAATATATTTTATTTATGTTAATATTCCCATGCTTACGAGGCTAATTCCATGTCGAGCATTCTAAATGCATAATTCCCACAATAAAATCATCTTCTTCAGCTCATTTTTCTTTTGTTCCTTCGACGTATGCCCCTCCTACCGACACGATGTGTGATCGCCCATTGTTCTGTGTTAATGGCATGCGCGATTTATAGCCAGAAATGTATTATGTAAAACAGGAAGTGTTGCTATAATATTTGCAGTTTATTTCATAGGTTGCGGTGATGTACAAGCATAATTCCTAGAAAGAAACCGCTATGATGTCGTATAACGAACGGAATTGAAGACTTGTGGAAATGTTTCCGAATAGATTATTATGCAATATTTTTGTTTTTCTTTTTATCTAGTGGACTAATGTTTACGTATCAATATAGAAGGTGAAAGATGACTTGAGGAGATTATTGAGAATAATCATTGATGTTTTTATTGCAATAATGATATGTGAAAAATCGTCATAGTATTTATTGATCGTTGCAGAGATTAAAATGCTAAATTGAACAATGCCTGAATATTTCCATTTTTGTTTTTGAATGGAACGGGGATGTCAAAACGAATGATGTCTTGAGAGTATCTGGGAAAATATTGAGACAACTGGAATGTTCAGTATTCAAACCTTAGACTGATTTCTCCAGATATCAAAATGATCTAATGGGTTCCGTATCGTTTCTAATTGAAGCAAAATTCCTAAGAGCAAATATTTTCATTCCAGGTTTTGCCGTTCAGACTAACACTAACGATCATAAAAATATAATATTCCGAGGTTTCCAAATATTTGTGCTGGTAGTATTTCTCAAGTCCTCCTCGGTTCTCCACAAAAAGAGGAAAGCATTTATGACTATCCTAATATGCTAGAAATGTCTAGTCCAACCGATGTATTACATGTTCGGGTCGGGAGAAATTTCTTAAATCAGTCGATGATTATAAATCCGTTTCATTGAAATAGTTCGAACAGTGCACCGGATACACTCATAAAAGTGATTACTTTAGTCTCTCTCTTTAACACCAATTTTCATTTCTTAGTAATGTTTTTGAAATCTCGATATATTTCGTAAACATTTTAATTCATTCAAAAACTGTGAATGCAGTCAGAGAGTATATACGGTATTCATTCTAAACTCTGTTCTAACTTATTGTTTTTTTATGATATCTGCAAGCTGCTGATCAAAACCTTGCGAACGTTTTTCAAGATCAGACGGTGATTAATGATATCCTTGTTCAACACATGTTTCTATTGTTGCACACAAGTTCGAAGGTCAAATCAGTATTAACGTAGGCATCAATGAAGGTCTGTTATTGGTTTTCATAATGAATCAAATAACTGGATTTCTCATCAGCTGCCAGTCACTTTATTAATAGTTTTTATGTAAATGAGAAAGTATGAACTGAATTTTTCAATGGATTGATAAAAAAGCGATGAGAATATTTAGATCCATATCTCCTCTGGAAACTGTTTTAGATTCAATTTTATGTGTATAACGCTCACTCACTAATGAGAGTAGAACATCCTATGAATATAATATTCAATATGAAAAATTGCCATAGTTCAGGTCCTAAATACTCTCCTTGATCAAATCGAAACTACATATTATCATATATTTCGATACTGTGGAGATGTTTCATTTGTGCACAGCAACCATACACCAACAAAAATATACTCGGAAAAGTCATATTCCAATTTCTTCTTCAGCTAGCACACACTTCATAAAACATAAAAAATTGTCCCCTCTCTCAACTTTTGATAGGAAGGAGATATCAAGGTTTAACAAAATCCACATGAGAAAGAATTATGATCAGTACTTCTTGATTAGAAACCAATAGAATTATGTCACCTACTACTAGGAGGGCGTTTCAAACTTTTTTGTCAACCTGGAGAGGGGTCTCGTGATAGCTCGTTTGATAGGGTCTTTCATTTTTCTATACAACACCGGTTCATTTTCGATAGTCAAACTAGCTGTTCCTGAGCTATAACCTGTTAGATTTTCGAGAATAATACTGGGTATTCCTGAAATATTACCTATTATATTTTATTTTTATTATCATTCGAACTAACGAAAAATCATGTTTTCAATGAAATTTCAATTCAAAAATTACTTCAACCTTCAACATAATCACACTCTGCTTCGGCATATATCTAAACTGGTCCGAAGGTCGCGACTAATAATAATTCCAGGAAGGCTCGTTTGGTTCTCAAAAGTGAACCATTTTTGCAGAGGGAAATGAAAGACCTACCAAACGAGGTTTCATATTAAAAAAAATTGATAGCGCCCTCTCGTCAGCAAGAACGTCACAATATTCATTTTCTTATCGAAAAATACTGAAAATATTGTATTAAAAATTCCCAACACCGTATTTTGGTGCACCTTACGTTTTTTTGATATGATTTGGTTCGAAAGATAGTGAAAAAAAAATTGGTCCAAAAAATATGCCCCTACCTCCCGGTCAATTGGGTTAATATTGAACCAGGAAAGTGAATGCGGTGAGAAACTAATTGAATTCAATATTCTGAATCCAATTTGATTTTATTAGATGTTTATAAGAAACTCAAAGAAGAACATATTTCCATATATAGGTATATTGGAGTTTTGGATTGTCTGGTGCAACTCTCAATTACACAATAGTGAAAAAAATGCATAATGCTCACAGAAGTGACTAAAGAAAAGGTAGAAACATCTCATCTCACAAAAATGGAAGAGAGAATCTAACACAACTATTTCCAGCTAGTATTTCTGGAACTAGTTCTTTTGTATATTCTTTTTTATTGATAGAACAAGAAAATGTCGACTGGAGAAATGATCATATATCTTAGTGTGAATTATTTATTTTTGAATGGTTCTGGAACTACCGATCTGACGATATGAGAGTGAGAGTCCGTTAAATTGGTTCGAAGATATTTGTAAGTCATATCGGATGAAACGCAAGAAATCAAAAAATATGTCAAAGGTTATGCTGGTCGCACACAGATCGAAACATTATTATAGTTTGCAACGTTGCGCAACGTTTCACCATCGTCCATAGATATTCTAATAAGTCCGCTCACTCTCAGCAGCGACCCAAATCATCACCGTCCGTCCTCGCGCGTCCCTTGCCTGGCCGGTCGGTCGTCAGTGCCCGTCTGACGGGGGAGCCAGTTTAACAGAGTGTCTCCGATTGAACAGTTCGCATCGTTCCGGCCGGTTAAACTGAGTGCGCGAAATGAACATTCTATTTGAACTTTTATTCTTGTAGTTATTTGAACATTTTTTGATGAGGAAAGAAAGTTACGAATTCTCTGGAATTTATTTTTGGTTGGAGGCTTACTATCTCCTCCGTTTTGAATTTATGGAAAATAATGAAAATTGAAAATTATAAATTTTTATCGACGCGTAATCTCAATCAGGATTGTCTCGAGAATTACTTTGGTCAAATCAGAAATGCTTGTGGAAACGCTAAAAATCCAACTGCCATTCAGTTTACCAGAGCATTTAAAAAACTTTTTGCTGTAGGATATTTGCACGAGACAGAAGGCAGCAATTTTATGGAAGACAGTAGCGATATTTTGCTTAATATAACATCGGAGTCATTGAAAAATATTGAAAGTTTTCAGGAAAAAAATTAAGAAAATATTTCTCCAATTATAAAAATAGAATCAACCGATTATAGGAATTTGATATCAGAGGAGGGAAATGCACTGGTCTATGTTGGTGGATATTTTTTACGTAGATGTCTCTTCAAACATTCTTGTCATATTTGTTTGGAATATTGTTCATCATCCGAAAGAGACAAGTCTACTTCATTTTGTGAGCTCAGCTTACAAAGGTAGTAAAAATATATTTGGTGGCTTAACAGTCTCTCCCAATGATTTTTGTAAGTATTTAATACAATTAGAAAATATTTTTGTTTCGAATTTTAATGATTGATGATTTTAATGATGATTACTGCATACATGATGGTGTACGAAACATATTTCTGAAAGAATATTCCAATGTAGAATTCAGCCATCCATGTAGCAATTTTCCCAAAGACTATTTACTTTCATTGTTTACAAGAGTTCGAATCTATTACACAATCAAATTTGCAAACAGGCAAATAAGATCTCAATGTTTAAATGAACAACTGAACCGAAACCAATATCGTTGCCGACGTTTCGACTTTTATAAAGTCATCCTCAGAGCATTACAAAGTTGCAGTGAATCAGATATAAATACACACTTACAGGTGAAAATTTATTAAAATTTTCGACTAGAATCACTTCTGCGAACGAGAGGTTAAGATTGAGTAAATTTGGTACAATTCAATTGACAGTAAAAATGTAAAAGGAGACATGAACAACAATTTCAAAAATGTAGGAAACGGTAGAACCCAATCTCTGGTTTCTTGTCTATTAGAATAAAAATAAAAGGACATTTACATAAAAATTCCCAGTTTTTGATACTGAAATATACAGAAGTATATTTCTGACCGACGAAAAGTCCACTGTGTTAGCGACCGTTGAAAATAAAATTAGGAACTCACTTACTTCCTGCACTCAAACAGAGTTTTGATTTATATATATATATATATATATATATATATATATATATATATATATATATATATATATATATATATATATATATATATATATATATATATATATATATATATATATATATATATATATATATATATATATATATATATATATATATATATATATATATATATATATATATATATATATATATATATATATATATATATATATATATATATATATATATTATATAAACAAAATATATATTTCAGTATCGAAAACTGGGAATTTTTATTTTTATGTAAATGTCCTCCAATTTTTATTTCAATAGACAAGAAAACCAGAAATTTATGTGAGTTCAACCGTTTCCTACAGTTTTTAATTTTTAATTATGTCTATTTTTACATTTTTACTGTCAATTGAATTGTACCAAACTAATGTACTCAATCTTGACCTCTCATTCGCAGAAGTGATTCTTGTCGCAAATTTCAATAATTTTTTACCTTGTGTGCATGTATATCTGATTTACTGTAACTTTATAGTACCTTGACGATGACTTTATACACGTCGAAACGTCGACAAAGAAATAATAGTAGTTTCATTTATTCGACCTAACTCCAACCAACCCCCAGCTAAATATTTGAAATGTGTCTCAATATATAGGCGATTCATGCTAAGGAATACGCCCTCTACCGTGTACGAACATAACTAACGCATGGGCCATAGAATCGTTTGTTTACATTATTCGCCATATGATTACTGTTCAATTTAGGTAACAAGATAAGCTTATTATTATTTATTGTACGATTCTCAAAAGGGTACCTACCTAATATTTGTCCTTCTGTTCAAATGAAATTACGGGTTACATTACATCTAATTGAATTATTTACCTAGAAATATTATTATTGTACGATTCTCAAAAGGGTACCTACCTAATAGTTGTCCTTCTGTTCAAATGAAATTATGGGTTACATTACATCTAATTGAATTATTCACCTAGAAATATTATATTGCCTTATTATTCAGGTTAGAAGTAGGTTACATTATTTAAGCTTAGTTGTATTATATAAAAATCACTTCTTATTAACATCTCGAGACGAGCAGTCACTTAATAAAGTCCACTTATTATATCTCTTTATCTGGCATTTGAAATTAAAATATTGGAAGCCTTTGCCCGTGTTTCACTTTCGAGTTGCCATTAAATCTCAACATAAAGTTCAATTTGTTTAACATAGAAGTGTTTGGTTGTTGCTTGAAGTCGATCATATTCATGGAAAATATGAATCATTATTGTTGTGTACCTCACTGCTCTTCTTGGGCGAAGAAAAATCCGGAAATCAGTTTTCATACCTTCCCAAAAGCAGGCAAACCCAGTGTTATATTCGAAACCAAGTTAGATAACAAAGAGTTGATGGACAGAAGGAAAGTGTGGATTAAAAACTTGAGAATTGGGAAGCCAGTTTCAGAACATATGAGAGTATGTTCTTTACACTTTACTGAACAGGATGGGGGGTTCCGCCCCCATCACTTTTTGTATAAAACTCACTTCGTCCTTATATTATACTTGAAACTTTTCAACTTGAAGTTCTACTTTTAACAATTATATTGTCCAGAATTAAATCGGCAAAATACTCGAACACTATTAACTTATACACAAACATAGAAAAAACAATGCAGAGCCAAGTAAACGAAGTAAACACTTCGAAAACTTAAGATAAAATGGAAATAATCAATGCTTTCATACGATGTAAACAAACTGGTATGGCCCATGGAGTAGTTCCGATTTCTACCGTTCTAGCGCAACGTTCTTAATCTCAGTCGCCTAATATGCCAAAGTACTGAATAGATTATAATTATACTATTAGGGTATACTCAAGAAAACAACAAATCACCATTCAATTAGGTAATATGTAAAAAAAGATTATTCATCTTCATTTTTTCTTTATTGTGAAGTCCCTTTATAAGTATCTCACCTTTTTACCTGCCCATAATTTAAGAAATCAAGTGATTCATGCCAGTTATTACAACGAAATATTCCTCAATTTATTGTTATTAGAATCTCATATAATATAATCATCTCAATGAATGATCATACAAAAACATAAATAATATATAATGAATATGATCAACACTTGACGCCTGACCCTCGTAGACACACTTTCGAGTAAACATATTGTTCGCGCTGCTGACTGACCCTCGTATAACGTATTTCTGCTTGTAGCCCGCATGATTTACGACCGCTCGCAAAAAAAGCGGCATATTTTACCACATCAAAGGAGTTACCAGACTTATTAGAATATCTATGGACGATGGTTGCACCGTTCGCATGCTAAACGTAAACAAAAAATTTCATTCAGGTCGGGCGTCGCACACTTGTCGAAAAAATGCAATTTTCCGACCTGTGTGCGGTTGGCCTCAGGATCGAGGTCAAACTTCTTCTCATATTCAATGATCAAAAATAGTAGGAAGGAGTATTCTCCTTTTGCAAATGCAGAAAAGTGTAATTTCTGAAAAAAAACTCCTAACAGAAAAATATTCGAAATAAGATTCATCCCGACTTATAAGTATAACATTGTAATTCGAAAGTTTTCTCAAAATTTTGCCTCGAAGGTAGAAGTGAGCTTTTTATTTTCACTACTGGTACCTTACGCTCTTCTACTGATTGTTCCAATTTGCTCTAACGGTTCGCAGAACATTCGGCGCTGTCACGCTGCAAATTTCGCAATTGTTCCGTCCCGTGGACCATAAAACAGGCGTTCTCCTAATTGTAATTTATGTCCCAAGGTTAGTCAGGTGAAGCCGGGACGAAATTGATTCAGATTACTCCACGTAGCCACGGATCGCCATAGCTTACTCGGTAATCACGGTCTTGTAACTCATTAACCGCCGTATTATAATCAAGTGTGTTGGATTAAACAGAGAGTGTACGATAGAAGTAATAAATTTTGAGGCCGAGTCGAATCGATAGTTGGCTTTAATAGAAGACCGTTGTGGATTTATTAATATGTAGAAACTGTAGGGATTGACATTCGTCGGATTTATGTTTGCGCTTGAATATTATGATTTAATTTCACTCGTTACTCGAAATTACCATAAATTTCTTCATTTTGTGGATGCAGTTTATCACATACTGAAAAAAAATTAACTCGACGTGATTCTAAACGAATATGAGGAGGCCATTATTGTAAATAAAATATTCAACCTCGATATGGTGATTGTCGACTGTATTGAAATTGCTGAACAGCTCACACAAGAACCTAAGTGACGTGTGTTTTCTTTAAAAGGGTTGGATCTTCAGGAACATAATAATTTATGAATAATAAAAGATATAATACAGCTCATACAAGCACCTAACTGGCGAATGTTTTTTATGACAAGGGTTGGAACTCCAGGAACATAATTTGAAATTGAGCTCAAAATACTGTTGGTATTATAATTTACCACCCCATTGAGGGTGGGATTACCTGGTCTACTTCAACTCCACCAACCCAAAGGTAATCCTGCTTCGGTATGTACCTACGAGTATAGCCTCGGGAGACTTGGGTCAAGTCTCCGGATTTTTGACATTTCAAAAAGACAATATCTATTTCACTAGATTTTCAATTATGTTATATTCAATTAGAATTTCGCACAACTGAACATGAAAGTTGCACATGAATTATATCTAATAAATCACAACAAATTTCTGAAGAAAATACCAATACTCTTTTCTGTAATATCATCAACATGACATATTTCATAAAAATTGTGAACAGATCATACATAAAATTTGTTGCTCTCGGTTATGTCAAGTTCATTCGTAGTCATCAGATCAATAAATTTCAATATATAAGAATGTATGATGAGATAGGTTCATCAGACGCAACTCTTTTTGACCATCATTCACATTTTCTTTTGTTGATTTTTCTATATCGCTCGAAATGAAGAACTCCAAATCAATTTTCAAATACGTGAAAATGTGTGGCATATTTTTCCCATTATGAAAAAATATACATTAATTTCCCTTATTGGGTGTTCAGTATATTCTTTCAGTTTGACCTGTGTAAAATCTAGAGAATGATCATATATGTTCTTTGTCATACGGATTATATCCTATGCTCTCGAAAATAATGCACAACATATAAATAGTTCAAAAATGGAAAAACGAATTCAACTTAGACAAAGGGGCATAAGTTTGATCACTGATTTGAAATCATACATTTTCAAAAGAATGATTTGAAAACCAACCTCCTGGAGAAGATGGATAATTTTGAATGCTAGAAATTGCCAAGTGTTACATAGTTATCATAGAAATAGTGACAGAGGGTCGTTTTCATTCATGAGACTTTCTTGTCTGAATTCTGAAATTCATCGAGTTAGAACTATCACTAAGAATAAAGATCTTTCAACGTTAGGCCGAGTATTCGGTAAGATTTTGACAAAGTTCCAAACCAAGTAATTTCAATCCGCGAAGAATAATTATTCTGTCAAAAATACCAACACGGTAACTAGAACGCTTGTAGTCAATCGTTATTAATTTTATCTTAGAATATATGCTTGCAGAAAACCTCAATAGACAGCAAATCTCTTGTGTGAGGAATTATTGTATTGAAAGGTTGTTCATTGATAGTGATATTTTATTGTTATCACAATGAATATACATCCCGTTTCAACCTCAAAGTATATATCTCAGTTCAGAACATATTAATGGACTGATTTTTTTTTTAAACATTCAACATAGTCGATGGACATACTTGAAGACTGGCGATGAATCATCATCATCAAATCATCTTTCGAACAATTCGTTAAGGCCAATCTCAAATCTACCTATACAGTTGGCTGGCACCTGTCAGAAATCAACTACTCACCTGGCTAATATCACGAAGGGCATTGAATCATATTCGACCGGTGACAGTGCAGGTTTCTTCACAGAATAAAATCCTGCATTTGCTTTTGGCGATACAAATGAAAGAATTGATTTTCAATTATAGGGACGGACACAATTGCAGACCGCTTTCAGGATATTTGGCCACTCGTCAGTACAAGGCAGTGCCATCATCAACATGAAGTCGATGACCATAATTGAATCAAAAACCTTCATAGTATCAAGCCCCGACCAAAGCTGATGCGAACAACGGAGTTATTGCGCCATCTACCCATGGACGAGGTGTTCAAAACCTATATTCACAGTTTCCAACGATGTCAAGCAAAACTTAGCTCTCAATGATGCTACTTTCGTACGATATTTCTGCTTTTTCTTGGATATTCCACCAAACGAATATCCTTTTTTCAACACTCTCCAGAACTTTCATACAGATGAATATTTTTGATATATTCATTTCCCCAGCTATTCAAATGATATTTGTATTTATTTCACAACAAACTCATGAAGCTAAGTAGGAAATATCATGTTGAAATCTATTTGACCCGGATTCAAGAATGTTGGTGAGCGTAGATTTTTTCCAGTAAAATTTCCTTTTTGTATTCTCTTGAGGCCACACAACACTGGTAGCCTGCACGCGATCCTGCTAATTCGAGAGCAGGAGAGACACGAAAGAACATAATATGGGCGTGTTTGACCTTTCCTCACTGAACTATTCGAAACAGATTCCGTGGTTTCACCATTGTTTATAGAAAGAGATATTATATAGTAAGTCAATGTCTGTGTGAAAAGGATTTGAAGTAGGGTCACTGGATCTAGTAAGCTTCGCTTACTCGGGTACGGACATTGGGTGGAGCTAATCGGAACGATTACCCAAAAATTGACCAATGGCATTGCACTGTAATTTGTTCAAACAAATTATAAAAGAAGAAGACAAACTGTCATTTTTCAAATTGACGTGACATTGACATTTTGATGCTCAATGCAAAATGTAAACAATCACAAGGGTTTTCGACTAAAATTTTGGGTGTTTCCTATGGATATTTGACTAATTTTAATTTCCTTCTAGGGCTACCTACGCTATTTCAATCAAGTTACTGGGATTAACAGCAGATTCATACAAACAGTTCCAAGTAAGATGAAATGGTCATCTTTCTGAATAATAATTGTTCATATGGAATAGTAATCTTGAACTTCTTATAGTGGATGCTCACTTCGTAAATTTGTGTATTTGGTGATTCTTTCTCAGAATTTCCCATTTGAAGAAATAACTTCTACCCAAGTCCAAGGTAAACATCGAGAAAGGTCCACCCCCCAAAAAAAAAAAAAAAAAAAAAAAAACACTTTAATTCAAGGTGAAGTTTGTTTTCATTCGCGTTCTATACAAAACTATATTCGGTGATAATCTAGTAAAAAATAGTAAATAACTCACCACTAGGAATGGACAATAGTTTGTGACTTTTTTTTGTTTTTACAGTTTTTAACTGAACAAATTCTCATTTCTAAATTTTGAATTTCAAATCAGAATGAAGAATATTGTGTAAGTTGAACTCTGTTAAACTTTGAACTCTGTTAAACTTTAAACTCAACAAGCATACACGAACACGAAAGGCGAGTTCTGAAATTCAACTTCCGTCAGTTCTATCACCGATGCCTTTCTCTCTGTTTGTCGTTCGTCACAAACAGAGAGAGAGAGGCATCAGTGACAGAACTGATGGAATTTACTGTTGAATTTCAGAACTCGCCTGAACTCAAACACTTCTTCTTCTCATATTCTCCGAATTCGTATAAACAAATTATCCTACATTGCGATTGGCCGATTTTTGGTTATCTTCTGGGATTGGCCAATTTACTACAATTTTCGCCAGGGCCTCGCCCATTGTCCCTACCAGAGTAAGCGAAGCTTACTAGATCCAGTGACCCTAATTTGAAGCGTTTTGTTACGCCATCTACCCTATATGTCGATATTTCTGTTTACTCGACAATGTACGGAGAAGTTTCCTTCTTTGAATGAAAAAATAGGTGCAGGATTCTGTCTGTCAGTTCGACACAAGTGTTGAAAGAAATATGGAGAAACTTCAAAACAGAATGGACGATAAAAATTTATGGAGGAAATGAAAGTTTAAACTTCAAAATAATCTTCAAAACATGAATGATCTATGCCATTGACAAAAACTTCCTCTTCTGTTTGTGATTTCATTGCCATCTATTGGTATTATGTATAAGTAATCAAGAAAATTGTAATTCAAGCTACGACGTCTGTGAGAAAAATGAAAGAAAAGACATGACTTGGAAACGAAATCACTGGTGCCATATACCCGTAGTATCCATCCCTTTCGAATGATTTTTCCATAAGGTTGACTAACTATGTATCTCTTTAAACAATGGTTAACTATTATTCAGATAATTTACTCATGATATCAACAGAAATCAAACCCTTAGTATCGAGTGACTATGTCAGTACATCAGAGAGTATCTTGAAGGTATAAAAAACCACTCTCTGAAATTATAATTTTTTCTCATGAAAAAGTGGAATAACATATTCGTGTCCTTCTCAGATGGAAGAAGAATAAATTTTATTGTTATTCCACTGAATATTATCGATTGAACCCTAATTCATCAGGAGCTTATTTTCTTATTTCATTGGGCAGAGTACACAAGATATATTGATGTTTCTGCTTGATACATTGTAATTGACAGCTGCACTATATCCAGATGTCAAATAATCAAAGGGACTTTTCATGAAACGATGCCAGCGTCCAAGAATTCATTTTGACATCATGCTAATGTTATATTGTGTCTATCCTAGAGTCGTCTAAGACTTCATAATAACAAGTGACGTCTGAACTTATAACAATAAAACCTATCGAGAAGTAACACCAATGTCCTGAAGTATTTCTTTTACGATTTAATGGTTTGACTTCAAATCTCAGAGGGGTCCTATTGAAGAACCGTACATAAGCAGCATAGCTACAACCGTACGGAATCTCTTATGAATTATTAACCAAACGAAACAATAACAAATACAAGTGCATGTTCACAATACGTGCATTGAATGTAAATACATCCTCCGTGGTAGCCGTATAAAATTATCCCACTTCATTAGAAAATTATTTTACATTGTCCACGCTATAACCGACCGGAGGGCAAAAAAAAACGAGAACGTTCCCGTAGAAGTTATGACGTTCATTAGGCGGAAAGTGGAACGGTTCACCATTAGCGAAATGCATTTTACAAGCTCTGTCTATAAATTGTATGAGGTGAGCTATAACCATATAAATAGTTACGCTTACAGAGTGAAGTTGTATAACATTGTATCGTAAAGTTGCAGAGAAAGAAAAAATACTAGAAAGTTCATTGTAGTATATCAAACATGATACTTCTATCTACAACCTGCTCATATAAAAGTTATGAAGGTCAATGTTCATATTGTTCAGTCATTTCGTGTTCAAAAAAATAATGTGCAAGCTTCGTTTCTTTCCCAATCAGAATCGATCATCGAGACAATAAATGTGTCTGAAATGGCATTAAAATTCATACGATGAGTGTCTTGATTATGAAAAGAAGTAAAATTGAATAAATAAATTGAAATTGAATTGATGCCTGCCTATTGATAACCTAAGAAGGAGAATCTTAATGAGTGATTAGAGAAATCACCATAATTTTGTCAAATGTTGAAGTATCATCTTAGATTAGGTTCAATGTCAGTATCAGTTATAGCCACTAAACCAACCAACAGACGATATTGTCAACCACATTTTCCAAAAAATCATATCGAGCCTATCAATTTCTTCCCTTACGTCATCGATATATGATGAAAAAAAAACATATTTTCGATTTATCAATTTTCCTTCCACAAGTGGAAGCAAAAGACAGATGAGTAAACGTTTCAGCAGAGAGAGTTGGAAATCTTTCGTTCGAAGAGATATTATGGCTTAACAAACGCTAGTTGTAGTCCATTTCTTTAATTTTGACTAGAAATAATGACATTGCACTTTTGTTCGTCATTTTACTGTGGTCTTATTCCCTGAGGTTTGAAGACATTTACACTAAACAACTAATGATATTCCAGCATTTCATTGCTCAGGTAAGTTCATTGTATATCGTTGTAATGAATTTCTGTCATTCGGGTCGATAGCCATGTCATCCCGTCATTACTATTTCTTGATTTGATGAATGATCAAGAAAGATAGATTTGTTAAAGAAAAGGGTATTTATTTTTTCTGGGAATAACTATGGTTTCTTCCACACCACTGTATAACATTTCTGTAGACTTATCATCAAAGAGGTTGAGATTCCGTTATTCATTTAAAAATCTCTGAGGTTGAACGAAAGCCCGGTACCAATTCTGAATACTCTTGAATTAACTTCGTATAATGTACACGATCGATTCCAAAAATAAATAGATGAAGTTCTCATATACGCTGGAGTTGATTAAAAATCGAGATTCAACAATTGGCCGTATTTCGAAGCAATATCAACATGGCTTTCGAAAGAAGAAACCTGTTGGAACAGCTACAAACCATCTCCTTGATTCTGTATATTCAGAACTTGATCAGGATAAATATGTCGTCTCAGATTCATTTGATCTGTCCAAAGCATTCTTTAACATATATTTCACAATTTTGAAGGTAAACGCCATTACTGCCTTGGACATAATCTTACTTGCGAAATCGATCTCTTCTTGTTAAGATGGCCAGTAACTTGTCTAGCAGGTGCAATGTTCCATCGGAAATTCCTCAAGGATCAATTGTTATAAGCACACTAATTTTTTTATTTTTCATTAGTGATTTACGACGTCATATCAGGAGTGGTGAATTTCTCATTTTTGCCGATGATACCACAGTTACTGTATCAGGAAAAAACACTGAGGATCTCATGGTATCACACTGGATGGACGTCTGTGTTGAAAAAACGACTCTTGTTGAATTCTAACAAAACTGAGCACATGAATTTCCATTCTAGATCCATGCCACAGAATTTGATTATACCAAATGTGCAATTTACAAAATGTATGGAACCCAACTCGATTCTAACCGGAAATTCCTTGGAAAATTCAGTTCGAAAATTGATCAAGTATGTTCTCAATTGAATGAGGTTTTCTACATGATCTTGCAGATGAACTATCTGCTCAATATTGAGGGACATTATGTATTGTCGATTAGCCTATAACACTGCATTTTGGGGTGCAGCATGTGACTGGAACGAAGTTTTTTGTGCTCCAAAGCGTATAATTTCGGTTAATACCCAACTTAGATTATAGAAAAAGATACAAGAGTTGTTTCACTGTTAATGAATATTTGACATTTGCATGCGTTTATATTTTCAAATGTATCATTTTGGTTGGGACTGGTCAAGAATAATTTCAGCAAACAGTTAGTAAAAGAAATAACAAATTGATTGTACCCTCTCATGGTACTTCATTATATGAAAAATCGCCGCACTATCGAAAACATTACATATGTTAAAAATATATGAAGATTCGGTGTCGGAAGGTTTTTATAGTGAGAAAGATGTTATGTTTTTTGAAATATTTTAAATTGTTTTGTAATGTTCCTCACAGTTTTGTTCATTTTATTCCCGATGTCATTTGAAAGAAATATTTTTTTTATGCATACTCTCTATCATACTATCAACTCTGGAAGTGAATGATGACCAGAAATAACTGAGTGAGAGGAATGCAATTGACGCCTTTTCCTATATTCTGGCCCAGTCATTAATTCCAACCAGTCTTTATCATATATTTTTCGCGTATTTTACGAAAGGATGCAGTAAACGTCCAGAACATTATAATCCTAATAAATAGGATAATAAGTACTCTATTCATCGCTGATGGATGAATACACAGGAATGTTTTTGTTAGCTACAATCGCAATGCTTGGTGTCAGCTGTTCTCGCAACCAGTAAGGCGTTGTAAAAATACGACTGCCTTTGAATGGGGTTATCCGTTGTAGGTGGCTGAAAGTCTTGATGATTGATTTACTTACGTTTTCGAAGAATATATTTGTTTTCATTCACAGTTGTGCTACGTATGATCAAATATAGTTGAGTTAAGAGATCATGTTAATGTAAAATCGATCAACTTCTGAAAATATTTCGATTTCGAAGCAAAACTCGATGTTCGTTCTGTAGAGTTCCACTTTTTCATAGTTTTGCATAATCCAACAAGCCACTTCCTAGCAAGATCGTACAGAATTGGCCCCTCTCCAGACGTTTCGCTTCAAGATAAAAATATGCTCTATCTCTTAGAGAGAGAGGTTTTCTTCACAAACAAATTCGGTAAAGGTGTAGAACACGTCAAATATCAGATTCTGATGAAAATCGCAGGGGAACTTCAGGGTACCTTGAAATGAAAAGAAAACATGATTTGATGTGGAAACCATACGAAAACCTCATTTCAATGGAAATTAATGTGCGGAGGGTACGAAAAAAAAACTTAGATTTACTGTTATATCATCCTTGTACTTACCACTACATTCATGAAATCATATCTACATATACTATTCTTGAATAAATATTATGTTTTTGTACATATTACAGCTCATTCAGTTCGCATTCATAACTAGAATTTAATTGCTACAAGTCAAAAAGTTGACATCAATATGATCCACCATTTATGAAATTTCAATCATTTGACAGCTGCAGAGATAACTGGTACGATGTTGCCACAATTCCAAAATGTTCTATTTTGTATTCGAATGAAATACAATTGCAACTGATCCTTTAACGTTCGAAAATGGACATATTCTACACCACAAAATCTCTCGGGTCACACGCATTTTCATTCATGGTAAGTATATTTTTTTATGAAGATGATTTTTTTTTATGAGGTTGTTTCTTTGCATTCGGCTGATGCGATTGATTAGACTCAATGGAAGAAGATGGAAGCGACTATTGTTGATGTTGTGGAAGTAGTTTAATAACATTTTGTCAAGTATAGGTCCTATGTTGAGTTAGGTTTGACTTATTCTTTCACATGATTGCACATTTTGGATCATAATCAGTTTCATTTTGATCAATTATATTTAATTTCGATACATTTCCATACTTATTATATATAATATATGAGATGATAAAACTGTCATAGATGAATAATATGATGCACCACCGTGATTTCTGAAAATTTTTGTAGGTGCTGGTGTTTCGACATGGTATAATATTTGATTCTCGAAAAAAATTCGAAAAATATTTACTATTGAAAATTTTTGATTTGCACCACAATTGGATTTGTTTTCATTTTCTCATGTTTCTCAATAATCAGACGCTATTCAAGTGATGCTAGGTTATTTAGGTTTGATTTTAATTTATCTTCATAATCAGACGTTATTCAAGTGATGCTATGTAAGGTAGTTTTGATTTTTCTCAATAATCAGACGTTATTCTAGTGATGCTAGGTTAATTCGGTTTGATTTTGATTTATCTCAATAATTAGACTTTATTCAGATGATGATAGGTTACTTTAGGTTTTGATGACAATTCGAATACGACATTGTCCTAATTTACAGTTTGGCAACTTTGCTTTACTTGTGTTATCGGTAAAATGTTGTCACTATGACAGTCACTGTTGTCAGTGTCAAAGGTGAATTTTTCTATGTGAACATTTTGATATTTTCAATGGATATTTTGGATATTTGGAAATAACATATGCTCAATTCTGATGTGTTCAATCAAAAAAAGTGTGAGTACTTTTTTTTGGCTATCATTTCAGTTTTTCACGCGAAAAAATCGTTTTTTATAGCTTCCGCACTGAAATTCTTTTTCGATTGTAGGCCGTTTTTTGGCGATTTCCAAAGAAAGTTCAAAAATTGGCGATTTGACGTATTCTACACCTTTGTCACAATTTCTACCAAAGTAGAATTATGGAAGCATACGTGAATCAATACAATCAATACACTTTTTGATTGTATTTCTAATTGGCAGAAGAACGAGCTATGAAAAATGGTTGAATCGTGAATATGAGGTTTAAAAATTTCAATGTCACGTCTGTGCTCGTCTACATTGAGAGCTACCGTTATTATATCAGAATGAATTATTTCTGAGTTTGAATGTCAAAAAGTATGGCAATCATCAGTGATGAGTATCCGAATGGCATTCAGTATGATTTATTAATATCGATAAGATCACGTACCATCATTTATAAAAAATGTTTCCTTATTAAAAAAACAAGTGAAAACAAAGTGCGTGATATCTGTTTGATGGAGATTCTATAAATGGTTAACTTGTAAGGAGGCAGAAATTTTTTATGCCGCCACATGAATGTGAAGGTTGGCCTGAAGAGAAAAGTAGAAGGTTTACTTTTCGGACTGAAAATATATCATATAATTCGGGCATTCTATAATATTATGAATATAGGGTTCAGCCTTGGTTGCCTTGAAATGTGTTCTTTTTACTTTTTTCAAATCATTGTGAGTACCGATATGCTCATTTAAGGTAAACCGTTTTACATCGACCGATTACTTGTAGAACAATATGAAATATTTTCAAATTTGAATTGAACGAAGTGATATTTTCAAAAAAAAAATAACCACTCTGAAAGGGCATAACCCCACACGTGGCTACTCACAAAAATCTATCATCAAATCTACCCTTCATAGAGAGGTGGTATCTATGAATATTTTGTTTCTGGAGAAAAATGTTATGTTCCAATCAAAAACATTACCATCTATACTAGGTTGAAATTGTATTCAGCTAATGGGATGATCTAGGTTAGCACTTTACCGGTTTCGCTCGATTTATTTTCTCATTTCATACTACGAGACCAACAATTTTCCTAACTGCGAATCTTGAAATCATTACGTTTAGGTCACGTTTTCACATGATTCTTTATTAAAGTGCGAATTGCCTTCGAAATGGCGGCACTCTAGAATTAAATGAGAAAATCAATCTCGTAAATCGAAGCACATCACTTCCTAGACGATTTTTCCTTTTCGAGCTTCTGTATCATTTAGAGAGATTGCTTATAATTTTCAAGGAATTTCGCCAGGTACGCCTATAGGTTGTCTGCTATGAACCTACCACGTTCTATGTAATTTGCGATTTTTGATTCAAAGGAACATGCAACCGAGCTGGTGGTGCTGAAATTGTTATGATTACCGGTACATTATAACTTCTTTCATGGGGTTTTTCAAGTGCCATCGTACCCGGTGAATCGTGCCAGAGGTCTCTTGAAAACCGAAGCAAATCTTCAGTATTCATGCTTAATAAGACCATGGTATGGTTGATAGCTGCTTCAATAGAAATACTACAACAGTGAGCAGTGAGGTGGTGGAAGTTCTCCCCTCCTTCATCTTTTCGATGAGAAGAAATATCAATATCGATCAAATATTTTTTCCAAGGGAATGACATTAGTGTCTTCACCGAGGTATTCACTCTTTACCAAAAGGGCGGTGTCAGTTTCATTTCGATGACGATTAAGATTTCACGGAATTTAGCAAGACGAATTTGAGGATTTTATATCAGTCTAATGGGCCACTCTGAAGACCACATCTGCCTATTCATTGGTTCGGATAATTGTCATTCCTGAGACGCCCACCAGATAAAGGGCCTACCTGAGATCAATATCACAAATATATCGACAGGATATCATATCAATATATCGCAAAAATAATGGAAAATTGTATCATATTCTTCTAGCATCTCCTTTTTCCAATGATCAGCATCGTGTATGTTCATCGACCCTTCAACTATCAAAGTACCTGCTACAAAAATTATCAAACTGTTTCAGCAGAATGAAGATGATAAAGATAATAGAGATATTTGTGAAAATTTCGCATTTGCTGAAGGACGAACGAGTTAGTGACATGTCTTCGGAGCTTCACTTTTTTCAGTAGTATTTGTATTTGGACAAATGGGACGATATAATATAATATTCTGAGAGTATCCAACAAAAATCATTATTTTCCATTTCAGGTTCCACTTTCGACGTTTATGTTATGGATTATGCATTATTGATTTTCATAAAAAATAAGTCTATTTTATCCTGCTTCTTTCTTGAAAAAACTTTTGTTGGCGACCTTTCCTTTAGGTATACAACGATTGAGCAGCCTCCACTGAATACACCTCACTCAGATCAAAATACTGAAGCATACACCCTTATTTACAAAAGTTAATTGATGTGATACACTGAGCCAGACCAATTTTTTCCAATCTGTACAAAGTAGTTGGTTGGTTATGTTTTATACCAGATTTTTGCAAGAGGAATTTGTATTACAGTAGTCTCAACAATTATCTGTCGGTAAAATTTTGAAGCTTGTACTTCTAAATTTTCGACCATGTTATTGAAGTTTTCGAAAGTGATATACATTTCCTTCCTGTACGCGAAGAAAAATACATCGGTTTTTCAGGAAATGCCATATATCAATGGATAGAATGTGTGATGCCACGTCTATAGGGAAGATAGAATGATATCTAGAATATTGTTCATTTTCTCCTCCTAGGTATGTTGCTACGCCGGAAAAACAGTGGCTGGTGATGCCCCAACAAGGTTGGTTCACACCCCTGGAGGAGAGCTATCGACTGACTGATGATGATGAACCAAAAAGCCTGTACGGGTGGATGTCAACGAACAAGGCGTCGCGCCGTCGTTGTGGCAAATTGCTGTTGATGGACCTCTTATTGTCCGAGGCAATGTTTTTCTCAATGAACCGAATACAATTGTGCCTATCTGAAATTGGTATAACAAGTTGATTCATTAATAATCTCCCTAGTAATAGCTGATGATATAGATAAGAGAATACATAATAGGCCTACTGATGCTCAAGTACGCAGGAGATAAAAACCTTTTCGTGAAGGATTCATCTTTTTAACACAAAGTTACCGAATAAATCAATGATAAAGTGAACTTCTATTAAAACGGTTAGCAATGATTATATTCGATTCTGTCAATATTTGTGACGTTGTACATATTTGAACACAAAACAATCCCAAATGGAGAAACTGTCAGCCATTGAGTTCTAGTCGTTGCATATGATTTGTTCCTTGTGGAAAAAGCAAAACAATTGAAGTCACTTTCAAAAACTATATTGACCAGAAAAACTCGTTTTGGGTAGATTTTATTGATTTCCATTGAGTTCACCTGGAGGTTAGTATATTCATTGAATGAAAACGTGCCGATCCCATGAATGCTAAAACTTTATATGTGTTACTGATCTTCTCTTTACATCAACGGATGTGCTCCATACAACTACTCAAATCCTTAGAGTGCTAGATGTTCTATTATCAAGGTGGATGTCCAAAATTATTGGTACTTTGTGGACCGCCCTCTATAATGAACGGTATACTGACTATAAAGGAAACTCTATCTCAAATGTTGCTTCAACTATAATAGACCATGTTTTAAATTCATTGTTTAAGTCTCGATGAATTTCGTGACTGCACTGGAGGCTATATTAAATTATTGTGATGAATTGCTTAATCACTCGTAGTAGCTTTTTATGATAATGAAATATTAACATTTTCGAAAGTAAATGGTTGTCTCAGATCGATCGACCAGATACAAAAATATCATTAATTGGATCATGTTGCTTCCATAATTGGCTGGAAATAATTGAAATTGATTCAGTTATTTCCATCATCTGTCGGTTTCTCTGAGCCTTGATGAACCTGAACAACACAGGCGGAAAAAAACACCTAAAACTCAGTTATGTGAACAGCATGTTGATGTTCTTTTTGATGCACTTGAAATTCGATTGTTAATATAATAATAATATGTCTTCTTGACTATCTGTAGACCTCTTACACACAATATCATTCTATATGGTTATACCGACTTTCAAATTCCATATCACACAAGAAATATCAGAAACAGTGATGAAACATAAGGTAAAACCTGACGATTTTGAGAAAAATCATAAAATCTTTGAAAACCCTAATGCCGAGAACATTTTATTGCGAAAATTCATGTGAGAAAACAATTCTGTTGATGGTTAACAGGTGATTGTGAGAAAGCAATCGATTGAAATTTCGATGAAATGAAATGAAATGAGTTAACTTTATATCCAGAAACTAAATCACAGTTAATAAATCACAGTTATATATTAAATCTCACTACACAGTTCTGAAATAGGGCCCATGGTGAATTTCAGTTGGTACAATTTTTTGGGATGTGATACTGTTTTACCGAGTTTCACCATGAAGTTGTTCGTGATGTATCTGAATACTTCACTGGCAGCAGTTATACCCCAGGCATTTTCCGGTCCCAGTACAGTGACTCAATTCCTGTCCAAATGTATTGATTCGAGGTCCAGCCCGAATGGGATCCCGTAAATTCATATTGAAAAATAAAACTGTCTATGTTTTTATACCACTCATATTGGTTACTATGGTCCCTTCCTCTACGGACATCATCAAACGAATACCCAAAACTTTATGGTATTTTTTTGATAATGCTTGCATAGGACGAAATTGTTACGAATATAGGTGGTATAAAACAAAAGGAGATTTTATTTCCCAATTTTCATAAAATAATATCGTCATATCGATTAAAAATTTCAAATGAATTCATTTTAACAAGAAATTAAACCGAACGAATCTTCAATTCAGAATATTCACTTCAGCACATCGCTAGCAAAAACAACACTCCGTTAGATGAAAGTCTTCAAAACGTTCAAATGCATTGCTTCAACTGTACATCAACTTCTACTCTTCCTTTTCGAAGATATTCTGAATACCAACGTAGGTCAGCAAGTGTCTTGCATCTTCAATCAATCATAAAAGAATACTCTACACCATTAATTTGATGTGGGTGATGCGATGAATGGAAATCATTTATTATCATTGAAACCACTTACATGTTACGAGTATAGTCTACGGCGTAGACTATACTACGCAATGCTTCAATATAAAAAATATTTCAATTAAAAATTTCAATCTTATGAATATCATAGATGAAACACAAAAAAGCGAGTCCCACGAAAAATATAGTTATTGATATTAATATTTCCGTTTCATAATAGTGGTCGCCCGGTGGTCTATAGTGTAGCCGCTGAAAAGATAGAATGATCACGTGAACGGCACGCACTCTTTGAATGTTCCTCTCCCCAATGTTACAAGTCCGATTTACACCACTCAACAAAAACACACACACACAAAAACGTAACACACGTAAATACAAAGCACAATAATGAGTACAGTACAGTGTAAACAGTTCTTCAGTTATTTCAGTTTAGAAGGCGTGGCTACACCGTGCAGGCTATATATAGATGCAGGCATTCACTGTTCACGCGTCCTTGAATTCTATCTTTTGAACAGCCCGACTATAGTAGTTTACGGCGTTGTCGTATGAGGGTATTTCACTGCTGATTCAAACCGCGACCGAGTCAGAATTTTTCGAAAACACCGACCGTCTCGGTAGCTCTCTGGGTTTTACTGGGTTTCCCTATAGTTGAAATAGCAAATGCGCTACCGCAAAACTCAGTGAAACACGGCTGAGTGCTTCGGCACCCATATTTATTCACCGACCCTTCCCCGCTCAAGGCTCTGCTTTCTGGGCGTACTGGTCAGAGTATTCAACAAAGAGATAATATATATAATAATGGTGGGATCCTTCAATTACTATAGAGAAGTAAGTGGAAAATTAACAAACAGCTAGCAAAAAACATTATTTCACTATTACAATACAAGCTCTCACTCATGATTTTTTCGAATTTGGTGCGCTTAAATCCACCAATTGGGCATGCATAAAATGGTTACTCCTTAACGGAGAACGGAGAATTTTTGTTTCGCTAACTTGACTTCCAGGTAACCGAACACTGAGTTTTGTGAAATTTTCAGCGTAAATTTCAGTTCCTCCGTAGTATATTTCCAAATAAGTTAAGGAGCTAAATATGAAAAATACAAATGAACTTAAAGTTATATGTGAACGTAAAAAAATTCAAATTCGAGTTGTCTAAATGAAATAACTCCTTCCACAGAGTCGCTGTCTTATCGGGAATAATATAGCAAGGCATCATAATTGTATTGATGAATTTCATTGTCATTTAGTAATCAGATAAAAATGAACGGGACGATAAAAGCAACAACAACAAAATAGTATATTAACAAAAATAAGAACAAATTGATAAAGATCCCAAAACAGCATTGAGAGTTTTTTCAATAATTGATCAAGTACTAAGTTCTTCAAATGATAGATTTCATATGTTAATGCATTGCTGGCACAAGTTTTAACTTCTGAGGGTTGACGTTCGTCACATGGTTAACGGAACGAACAATTTTATAACAACAATTTTCCTCAGATACAATTGACAATGTTTTTTTTTGAGTAATATTTTCATATTATGCGACGATGATATCATAGAATCACCAAGCTCTACAACAGGAGCTAAGTGATGCGGTTAAGATGGAGGCTTATATTGAGGCAGAAGTTTTATTTAATGAGATATAAGCTTTGAAGTCATCTATTAATAATTCTCATTCCCCAAATCCTCTGGATATATTGCAATATATATTTGAACACAATGCAAATTCATCTCTAACCAAATGTTACAACTTCTCCAGTATCTATGGCTTCTTCATATTCGATGAACTATACATCAAGAGGGGCTATCTGGGCTAGAAATATTAGCTACAGAGCAGGAGATGGTTGACAAAATCGATTTTGATGAAGTCACAAAAGAAATTGCTACCGTTTAATCAAGACAAACACCTATTTAACCTTATAAGAGTTCCAGTTTTGAGTGACGGCTTAAAGATGTTTTTGTTCAATAACTTTTTTCATAATTATTTCCCACAAAAATGAAATTTGAAAAAAAAATCTGTTGTTTTTACGAAAAATAAAAAAATATTGTTTTTCGGCTTCCCTCGCCAACACCTCACGAATCACGCAAACACTACAATTTCCTCGTGAAACTATTCTCCGAAGAAATATTCTAAAACAAGTTGTAGTTCTCTTCGCGGCATTCGCGGTCGTGTTTAATTCTTTGCTAAACAATTTGACCCGCTAACCTTCTCTTGTTTATTCGACTAGGAACTCTAAATCCGAAATGCCTTTCTGACATCGGAATGGTCGAAATAAATTAATGCCCCCCGTCGGTATCTTGTTATTATCCAGAAGAACACGAATCGACTTGGTAAGTACGAAGAAATAAAGGAGTTATTTATCTTCGTTCGGATGTAAGGTCGCCTACCAAGGCACAGAGGTGAGCAGCTTCAAATAAATGTATGCGTAAGTGGACGAAACTCACTTATTGTGATAAAGAGAAGTATGAAATACAATCACAGAATTCAGCTCCATTTCTTGAAATATTCGAATCAGTTGCCAATAAAGATCAATGATTATTTATAACATTACAATCTTTTGCATCTTCCACTTGGGATTTTAGTTAGGAGTTAATGGAGGCATCAACTACCAACTCGGAAAGGAACAGAAAATTTTGTCTTCATTCATGAAAATCAGAACATTCTCTATCTAGCCTGTAGAGAGGTACACGAAACCACTTCATCCCAGAATTGCACTCAATATTATTTCTTGGTACAGGCGTCAATTGACACAACAGAATGAAATATCTACACCAAGTGATCTTTCAATTCCTACGATTCAGAAATATGTTACATTCTGTGACAGTTTTGTAATTGACGTTCCTCAATAAAATATAACTCATTTTCATTAAATATGTTCTACTTTTATTGCAACCGATGCAAGGATATAAATATGTGGATTATTTCGTAACTTTTATATTCCAAGAAGGCGAGAGAGTTGGCTCGAATGATCAGTTGCCCGTCTCATGACGAGAGGTACTGAGTTCGATCCTTCTATGAGGCAGTTTTTTTTTCTCTAGAGAATTTTATTGGAAAATGACTCACGACCACTATTTATGATTGGTATTAAATACCATCTTCTATTACTATTCCAAGAATTTGCGTTTTTTTACGTTTGAGAAAAATTATAGCACGCATTATTTTAGGGGAAAATGGTGTTCAATGCCAAAACGATAGAGTCCCCTAGGAGTCGCTCCGAAAAATGATGACTATGAAAATATAAAAACATTCGACATAGTCGCATACTTGAAGACTGGCGTTAAATCGAATCATCTTTCGAAAAATTCGTTCAGGCCAGTCTCAAATCTACCTACACAATTGGTTTTGGCTGTCACCTGTCAGAAAAGAAATGTTTAGTTACATTTGAGACTGTCCTGAACGAATTGTTCGAGAGATGATTTGATTTAACGCCAGTCTTCAAGTATGCCCATAGACTATGTCGAATGTTTTTATATTTTCCTCGCAGGAGGAATAGGCGAATTCGGTTTGTATTTGGAATACCTCGTGCATAGGTAGATGGCGCAATGACCGCGTGTTTTTCACATCAGCTTTGATAAGGGCTTGATACTATGAAAGTTTTTGAGTTTCAATTATGGGAAGTCACCGACGTTATGCTGATGATGGCACTGCCTTGTACTGACGAGTGGCCAAATAGCCCGAAACCGGTCTGCAAGTGTGTCTGTTCCTATAATTGGAAATCAATTCCTTCATTTGTATCGCCAGAAGCAGTTTCTTCAGTGAAGAAATCTGCACTGGCACCGGTCGGATATAATTCAATGCCCTTTGTGGTATTAGCCAAGGGAGTAGTTGTTTTCTGACAGGTGCCAGCCAAAACCCACTGTGTAGGTAGATTTGAGTCTGGCCTGCACGAAGTGTTCGAAAGCTGATTTTTTAACAAAATATACTTGAAAACAACATGAATTGCATTCTATATTCTTAAATGAAAATGTTTTCGTATGCTATATTTGTGGATTCGATTCTGACTTTCTGAATTTTTTTGGTTCTATTGAGAAATTATTGATTCACTTCTCTTAGCTGGTATATAGAAAAAAAAATGGAAAATGAATTTTCGCTTATCCTTATTAGAGTTAGTTTTGTCATCATTTATCATTTTTCATCCTTTTCCAAAAAATCTTAGGAAGGGATGTGCAAAATTAGTGTATTCGATTTACCTGAAAAGTCCCTGATGATTTCACAATTTTTCCTAATTCATTTTTATTGTTTCAGGTGAGTGTCTCAGCTTCACTAATCTTAGCATCCATCAGGTACGTAAGAGCAATTCATTCTGGGCTATCTGGAATGACTATAGTTTCCTTCCTGATTAATAAATATGTAAATTCGTGCAAAGAATTGCCAAGATAATAATGGGAAGTTTTTCAAAAAAAAAATTCTCTTCTAGAACTACCCTGCCTACAGAAAACTCGAATGAAAAATTATATAAGCCACATCCGAAACTAGCTTCGATATTCATTCATTATTCAATCATTCAAGAATAAGAATTGTTACATGTGAAATTCCCATAAGAAACAAAGTTGGCTTCTCAATCAAGATCAATAAATAATCATCGAAGAGAACAGGGTTCCTGAAGCAATTATTGCCCAATTAAAAAGCACCCATCAAATGAGCTGTACACATTCTAGGACTGTTAGCGGCCCCCTGCTGCATCTGAGTTCCCATGTACCCATTAGTCGTAAGTCGAATACCTTTCGAAATATTTAGGACGGTGCGGAACAATTTGAAATCGGAATTTGTTCGAGAGCTAATAAACCCGAAACTTGGCATCCAAACAATGCTCTAAAGGGAATATCAGGAAGGATTCTTGGTCGATTTCTAAGCTCTCGTCTAGTCAATGATGGGAGCCATTTAGATAAGTGGTGGTGGAACAAAATCGTTAAAAACCAGTGGCGTGCATCTCAACTTCCGAAACAGTTACCGTTTGAAAAACAAAACCAGTTGCAAGAACTTGAATACCGATTCATCACCGGTGTACTGTAAATATTTGGGGAAATGCAATGAAACAAAACAAATTGGCACTTTGGCAGTGCCTGGAAATGTGCTCTAACTATATTTTTATTCAAAGAGGAAACAATTTTTGAGTATGTGATTTCATATAATTATTAATTAGACTCAGATAAAATTCGTTCATCAAAACAATTTCGATTTTCATTCGCGTATGTTTCATAACAGACACATCAAACGAAATTAAACAGTTACGGACAACTTCCGTGAGAGCAACTTTTTTTCTATATAAATAATAGTCATCAGAAATTTTGGCTTTGAAATGGCGATATTTGGTATTTGGACACATTTCGGATGAATACTGTAGTTGAAAGGATTGCGGAATAGTATGTGATGAGTATGACAAAAAAAATACAAAGTCTAGGAAATCGCTGAAAAATAAGTGGAAAATCTAAAAAATCGGAAAATAATTAAAGTGGTCCTGACAATTATTGTCGGTTCCAAGTTTCAGCATGACTCTAGTGCAAATCAAGATATCTTGTTGAAAAAGAAGCTGAAAGTTAAAACTCATATCAATGCAAGTAGCGGTAATCTAGGTTTTTTTTTTTGTACGAAAAAAGAAAAAATCATAGCCGAATTCAGATCAATTAAATATTATGAAGTTTGTGAGGCGAGGAAAAATGTATATGAACCTGGGACATTTTCTTTGTTGGTTATATAGACAATAAGACCAATCCATTTCGAAGTGAGAAACGATAATATTTTTCTATTAAAAACCACTTACGAGTATACTTCTAGCCAAAAATCCTCACATTGGAGAAAGTTATTTCTTCACTAGGAGCGTAACGAAAAACATTTTATTCTTATGATGAATGTTCAAAGGGAATTTGCAAGAATATCAAGTATTTAAACTAAATACCTTCACGATTTGAGTCACCTCTATTTTTCGATGTACCACAGAGAACAAATCACCATCCCTATGTGATTTTTTCGAATAAATATTTGAGATTAGAACCCAGTTTCTGCCGCACTGTTCCTACTCCGTCCCAAATGACTTACTGGTTTGGCTCGGCGCCCGTGCTTTTGTCTGAGAACACGAATTTTTTCAAGAAATTGCGGTCTGAAAGGGCTGTTGCTTCGGGTGGCTGCCTCTAGAAAGGGCGAAGGGCGTTTATTTCCCAAAGCTGAATTGCCCTCTTTAAAAGTCAATTAACTTTACTGCGCCTCAGTGTTTTATTTTCACTTGGGCTACGAATAGAATACGGGGAAGTGTGTAGTTCCTCCCAGGGTGGGTTGTGAAATTCGGTGTTCTATATTGATTCGAAATTGGCGATGAATAAATTTGTCAGAACATCAATTGGCTTGTTAAAAGAAGGTTAAAAGACTCTGAGGACTGAGAAGACATTCACTTGTAAAGGTCATCTGAATCCACTACTTTTTCCATTTTATCAGCCACGCTATAAACTCTGTAAAAATCATGGGGTAAGATATCAATCAATCAATTCTTTATTGGTACTATCACACTACAGGGTGTTTACACAGGTCATATTCATATGCATACATATATACATTTCGAACAATAATAAATTCGATTCTGATAATCTTCAAGTACTGCCCATAAGAGATAGGTCGAAATGTAAAAATTCACAAAATTATAAAATGGATTCTCTAACATGAGAGTTTTCAAACATTTTTTAAAGGATTTCTCCTCTAGAGATTTTATTTTAGCAGGAAGTGCATTCTGGGTTTTTGACAGTCTAAGGTTTTTTGTTTGCATATTTTGACGAAGACGTGTCATATAGTTATGTGTTTGTCCATGACTTAGTATTTTTTTTTTTTTCATTCGTTTTAACGTATAGTAGGCATTGACATATGAATATACAGGGAAGTGGCATTATATTTAAGTCTTCAAAAGTATTCTTGCAGTCAGTGTTCCTTATACTTGAGGCCAGATAATATCCTTACAGTTTTCTCTGAATCCCGAAGTCCGAACTATGACTGGAATGTCCCCAAACTAGAATAGCATAAGATATGTTGGAATGAATGAGACCATAGTAAGCTGTGATTGGAGTGCTGCGGCTAACACTGTTAAATAAGTTCCGGAGCAGAAATATGTAGCTGGACATTTTTCTCGATAAGTTTTCGCAGTGACACTGCCATGATAGTTTCCTATCAATATAAATACCAAGAAATTTCGTATGAGAAGGTGAATTTTCGTCATGACTTCTGAGAGTTTGTTTGATAGAAACCAATTCTCTGTTAATTCCTGTTGGTTCTTTGTCTCTTTTATCAATAGAGTTGGGTCTTGTCCGGAATGAGCAATGGTTGTATCATTGGCGTAAAGCAGTGTTTTTCAATCTGTGGGTCGCGACCCACAGGGGGGTCGCGGAGCCTTACTGGGGGGGTCGCCGGCAAAAGAAAATAAGTTAAGGTTCTACATGATTCACTACCTACAGTAAAACACAATTTCAGTGAGAAGGATGAGCTTGTTTATTTTTCAAATCGTGGTGCTATTTTTGAAATATTCACAATCAAATCGTTTTCTAATTGAGGTTTTTTTTTAGTTTTGATGTCCACCATTGAAGAGAACGTTGGTTCTTAGAATATATAGGTACCTAAATAGAGAGTCACAAATTACATGTAGTATTTCAATTACATTACAATTTTTTGTCTTTCCATGGCCCAAGGGGGTCGCCAGAAATTTTTATCCTTGAAAGGGGTCGTGTATTCAAAAAGTTTGAAAAGCACTGGCGTAAATTATGAAATCAGTACAGGGAGCTGCATGAGGATGGTCGTTTATGAAAAGTGAAAACAGTATCGGTCCTAGGACCGAGCCTTGAGGTACTCCACAACTGATATTTCTGAGTTCCGAAGACTTTTTGTTAAAAACCACATATTGGTATCTGTTTGACAAATAGGATTCTATTAAACTGACACTATTTTCACTAAAATCAGAAAATTTGAGCTTTTTCATCAAAATTTTATACGACACACAGTAAAATGCCTTGGTTAGGTCCAAAAATTTTACTGAGATGAACTCATTTTTCTCAAAACCATGATTTATTATTTCAACCAGATGGTTGATTGCGTTTGTGGTGGAACGATCAGCTCTAAATCCAAACTGAGCCTGATTCAAAATATGAGTTTCCAAATGAGAAAGCAATTGTACCAAAACTAACACTGAAAAATGTCACCCTAATGACGGAAGTTCTGTTTCATTTGACGTTCTTCAATTTCAATGAGATGAAGCATCATAATTGAGAGAGGAAGGATTTAATTCATTACACCATTATCCTTACTAGTGACGAAAAAGAAATGGTCCGTTATTTTGCCATTCTGATATCTCGAATCTAAAACTCCTATCTTAATGTATTCAGTAAGGAAAATAACGAAAGATTTTGTTGGAGTCCGTGTAAATTATTTACAATACATTTACAATACCTTGTATTTTTATCAATAATTCTCTTTTTCGAACATCATTCATTACTCAAATAACTTTGTATTCATGATTCTATTTGGCCCGAATGAATGATATTGTTGGGCATATTAAAAAACAATGTATCTAGGTGAATTTCTTCCACTATCAAGTTTGAATCCAATCAAACTCCGTCATTGGATTTCACTACGGACGAAGTAATAAATTTTAGGTTTCCCTTTTCACTATGAAACTCAAAGATCCACACGAGGTACCCCAACCATCAATCCATAGCAACGTATTTTTCTTCAGTGGAAATTATCATACTACCCCTCACAACTTTTCCAAACAATTCTAGGATATGCGTATTATCTTCATTTTTCATGAAATGGTTTTGGTACCATTTTCTTCACAGATATTATTAACATTCTTATGCTCAATCTTAGAATCTGATAATACCGAATAATAATAGAGATTGCATTATATCATTTAAACATAATGAAAGGAAGATTGTGAAAATAACGAGATGCCGACTCCGATTAAAAAAATAAGTTACGCTTTTGCTTGGTCCAAATCTGAAGTTCTCACGTAACCTCAAAGACTGATAGTTAACGAATATACAACGTTGCCGAGCGGCATGAATTAACCCAAACAGAAGATTTCGACAACGAAGTAGGTTTGGTAGGTACATTCAGCCACTCACTAGAATTTTCATTTCACAACACCTGTTTGGAATTCAGATAAAATTGTGTTATATGAATTTTTCAGATATATCGTATATATGAATGAAATTGACGCTCAAGTATAAAGAGGAATATTCCCCCAGAAACCAGAAGAATTATTTTGAGTGGAATCAGCCCAACGAATATTTCATTACTAATCTCTTGTTTGAGAGAATCCAAAGAGAGTTCCATTTGTTTGTTACTCTTTGAGAAAGATTTTTGTGCACACCTACAATTTTTTATCCTCACGGGGTGACGTTGTTTGAAAGGCCCTACTGAAAGGCCCTATTCATGCAGCTATATTGACGGTGAAGTATGAATACTCATTTCATTCATCGTATAAAGCAATTCTATTACTCGAAACCAACTTTTATTTGTGGAAATGACTCAATACTTTTTTTCATATAATTGAATTGAAGCTTCAATACGTGACATTATCGAATCAATATTAAATTGCAAATATTATTTGAATGATAAATTGTAGACCGAAACGAAAGGACGATCATTTTCCTCATGAGATTTCAGTAAGTTGTCAAACAAACACAAATGCATGAATCGAAATGGTTGGTGATGATCTCTGGCACCATTGCAATGGAAAAACCTTTCGAATAACTTCTTGAATTTATTTGTTGCTTGTACTTTTGTATCGTGAGTGATGCGTATGTAAATTTCAAATTAATCATTATGCTTCTAGCGTAAGGAATACCTCAAAGTCTTTCAAACGTGACACTACACAGTATATAATGTTTAATCATCATATTTTGACCATTTCATAAACGAGCTCGAACAATGTTGTATCAATTTCATAGAAAGTTAACTTTCACTGAATTACTTTCTTATACAGAGGGATTTTCTGACTTTGTGAAAAACAAATGTGATCATTACTACATAGTAAGTACATATAAAACAAAGTCGCTTTCCGCTGTCTGTCTGTATGTCCCTTTGTATACTTAAATCTTAAAAACTACGCAACGGATTTTGATACGTTTTTTTTTAATAGATAGACTGATTCAAGCGGAAGATTTATGTGCATAATACATGCAAAATATATCAGAGAAACACTGATAATTTCAGAGGTTGCAAACGCTGGCTAAACTCTACGAGTTAGGTCAAAATAATGTACTACACTATTGTACACCTTAAAAAAGTCTAGAAAAAAGTCCGCAATGATAAATGTCTGTCTCTTAGGAATAACACAATAACCATTTTTTATCCGTGCGAAGCCGGGGAAGGTCGCTAGTTATGAAAAAAGCAGAGGAGAACCTAACCACAAAAATTATCGATGTTCCATGAGTTATATAATAGTATATTACACAGTCGGATGGTACATCTCTCATCAACAGAAACATTCACCGAGGTTTGTTTAATATTTCAATTACAATCTTTCTGCATAATATAATTAAATGAACAAGGACGAATTATTCTCATTACATGCCAAATTGTCATTATCCAGTGTAGTGATTAACAATTGTTTGCAATGATTATTGCAAACAATTGAAATGATGGATTCACTTTCGACAGTGGAAAGTGCAACTAAATGCAATTTGTTTACTCGTGAGTACCATACTATGATTTCAAAAAGAGTGGCGCGTCGCGCGCGTCCCCTGGTTAGATGTCAAATGCAGATTAATTCAAATATTGGCTAAAGTGGCGTTGCAATCTTGACTTGAAGTTTTTAAATCGGACTCAAAATGTAACTCGAATATTCATAACATTCACAAAAAAAAATCAAGAATTACATCAAAAACGATAATAATCATATGTCAAAATATATATATTTATATATGTCGAAAATGGCGTTTGGAAGTACCTTTAGTACTGAGTTTGGGAAGCGATACTTCTCCTCATGAAAAACTCAGTAGTCTATTCCATGCCAGGAACTATTTTTTACATATTTCCAGCTTCTGAACATATCTGGTCCCTTTTAGTATAGCACCATAATAAACATTGAAGCTATTCCGTTCCTTTCAGAAGAAGACAATTCATCTTATTGATCATGCTTCACTCATGAGCTCACCCACACCTCTAGAATGTAGCAAAAAAGTTGACGACCCATCCATTATCTAAAGATTCTTCCAAGGCCGTTTCTCTACTGGATATTAACAATTCTTCATATTTTGTCAACAAATTCAGTTTTTATGCCCTTTTGTTATGACTTTGGAGACCTGTTCAACTTCTCAGGTTCGTTTCCCAACAAAGCGTCCTGAAAGTTTGGAATTTCTTTCTGAAGAAGGTGTTTTCCGAGTCTCAAATCTTTCAGAAATTCTACCCATGATTCATTGTTATTTCATCAGTGGAGTATCTCGATGGAAAATCTATGGATACTGTTTTTTGAACATAATCCTATAGTGCCACAAAAGAATCTGATCTGAGATTTAAACCGAGTTGCCTGGTCTATAAGGTACATGATGATGAAAACATGTCTAATAACCCGTCTGTTGAAACCAGCCTCTGCATGTGTAAATAAAAGGTGTAGAATTCGAAGGGAATAAAAATGATGTTTGTTTGATGTCTAAGTACTGCTCTGTAAATATTACTATTTACTCATCTACTGTTCTCTAAAATGTACGATCATGTCTTTCCAAACATTGGATTGCTTTACGAGTTTTTTCAGCCGTTATTGATAAACATGAGTTATGGGGAAGACTGGTTCTGGGAAACGAAAGAACATATCAAATATAATTCCAATAATCACAAAGGGTCAAACAAAATTAAATGATTGTGAATGCTTCATATATTTTTACAGAGAATATATTGATGATCCGAAGAATATCAAGGGCTCAAATTCAATTGAGTGAACGATAATCGAAAAAAAAATTATTGATGGATTCTGCAGAACGGAATTTCAAAAACAACAAAATCTCATCACAACCACTGACAGTTCTTTCGTTGTAGAGAATTTCAATAATTCGAGTCTACTCACTTATGCAAGGCCTCCTTTGTAATTCAACATTAATTCAAGTCGTCTCTACGGAAGCTTTTCATACTTCAACATGAAAAATTAGAATCCTCGTAATGTTCACCCAATCTTGAAAATGGTAACTTTCACTGCCCAAGGCAAAAAAAGTCGGCGGCATTGAAGTAGAAAATAGCCATTGTAATAGTTAAATGTAACTCGCAATATGTAATATATTTTTGAAAATTGTAGAAAACGTATTATTTGCAAATGTTCACGGTTTCATTATCAATCTAGAGACACTGATGACCCCTCCCTCTCCTCGGTGACCACTCGTAGTATATGCCAAAACCCCCCTTCTCTTTAGTTTCCACGTAGTGGAAACTTCAGGAAGAAATTCCAGAGAACGACTGCCTTCAAACCCGAAGAAAAGTAATAATATTTGTTGCATGCTTACATTGATTGACAAGGATTCTTTGTAACATTTAATGAAAGCTTTGTACAGCCGATCGTACAACGACATTTTTGTACCAGCATGAACTCCTCTCGACTTGCTTGACAACTTCACTAAACTACAACCTGTCTGAACTGTCTGACAAACAGTGTCTATTTTCGATAAGCTGACGTCTCGGCATGTGTGCGTCAGCGCCACCAACTGTGAGTTTAAAAAGCGCTAAACACTGCGCGCTATATTCGAATATAGGTCAAAATATACGAGATTTCTCTCAGTAAAATCGACTACGTGACAAAACCCGGAGCCACCCCCCAGCTCCTTTGACAGACCCCCTTAAATTGGTCACGTGGTATGAGTACATTCCCTAATCACGAAATAATTACACTGTATTTTCATAGTAGTATATTGTTCACCAGGTAGGAAAACCTTACATTCCTGAAAGAATATGAAGATTGCCGAGTCTGCGCAAACCGATCCTTAGCCACACAGCGTCCAGAAATATGGATTCACCTACGAGGTAAACTTACTATTTTTCCGCAGATTGTTTCAAATTGGGTTATCCCGTGTAATGAATAAATAAATAAATATTTATTATGAAAGAATCACGAATAATATATTCACAAATAAATGGTACTTTGAAATTCGTAATGAAACTGCTTGGATTATAATGGAAACTGGAAATCTTGACTTCCTCTTCAAAAGTTTTGTCTGGAATGTCAGAACTTCCTAGCGATTAAAAGTACTTTCATTGTTAACTGCTTTTCGACTCCGGTGTCGGGCATATAGGAAATAACATATGTTTGGTTGGGAAACTTATAATGATTGTTCACCATTGATATATTGAGCAATAGAACCTTAATACCACTAAAAATTGTCAGTTGGGCAAATTCTGCATTCTGTATTTTGTATTGATTGAGTCCATTAAACAATGAAAAATTTTTCAAAATGCCTCTTCCGAACCCGACAAAATGTTTCATCAATCAAAAATGAGACACGAGTAAGAAACTATTCAATTTTGAAAAAATTTTCAGAACACTGAGAAAACTTACTAGAAGTAACTAGAATATTCATGAAAACTTATTTACATCAGAACACTCGATATCCTAGATCGAGAAGCGTCAATTTCTAGAAGTCCCGGTATCAAACCTCTAAAGTTTATTTGTTTGACTACGGACACAATAATACCTGAACTGTTCGAATTAGGGGAACGTTTGGAAAATTGAACCAACAAGCTCGTTTAAATATCTGCTCCTATTGATGGTGTTTCCATTTTAAAATTATAAATGATGATATTTTAAAATTAATGCAACGAATCTGTTTCAGTTAAATGTTGTTCTTCTTGGTGTTCGATCAGATTACTAAACATTAACTGAAATAATTAGAATTCTACTTGAGCTGAAAATATTCAGTAAAATAAAACAGCGTGATCAAAATAATTCTCTGCCTAATTTTTTCAAATGAAACAGCTTGCAGTCACAATATACTATCAAATTTCATAAAAAATTATCTTCCTGGCCTATGATTGTCATCTGCATTAAAGGTGAATCAAGGATCTTCACAAGTGTAAGGAGCTGAACATATTCGTTGAATAAATATTTTCTTCCTTTCGAGGTAGTGTTTGCACAAATACGTCTCGAAAGTATGTCCTCAATCAACTCTGGCAGCAGATACCGAGAGCAGCATACTTAGTCGAACTAATTTACATAAGTAATAATTCCGGCCACCGTATGCAGGATAGCTCATTAAAATGACGCCAATATGATGAAAGATAACAGAAGAGCTGATGAGTGATTTAGATGTTGTCCTCAACTAAATGCATCGAAAAACCTTCATTTGGTTAATGTTGATGGGGGTATGTTTTTGCAGAGGTTTCAAAAAAATGAGATTAATTATTTCAGCAATATAGCTGTTATTTTCCCACATATCCCACGGCATTATCTATATCTGCCATCGAATTTCAATCGTGTAGACTAGGAGAACATACAGACTTTTAGGGGCTCTAATGGCCAACCGTGATTCATCTCCAGAACGATTCTGCTATAGGTATAAAACAATAACTTTTAGCACCGTTAGCATCAAGCGGTACAATTGAAATTTCTTCCCGAAGAATGATATCAAAGTATGTTTATACGGATGAAGGATGCGCATACTTGACAATATGCCGACTGTGCAACACACAGTACCAATTATTTTCTATTTGATGAACGTATTTACTCTTTACATCTCAAAGAACCTATCTGATAAAACGAATATTTCAAAGCAAAAAGAGTACTGCTTTGAGTGAACTGCATATTTACCTAATAAGGACGTAAAGCCCACGCCTATTCGATCTTTGATAATTCAGTAAATTCAGATTTAAATTTATTTCTTCAAGTATGCTTTTTACATTCGGTATTTTTTATTGTTGCTGGAGTAATCCATGAAATATCGGATGGATCATATTTCATTGGAAAAGAATGTAAAATCCTTGGAAAATAAGGCAGAAAATCACTGAATGTCAGTTAACCCTAATAAAACCATGGTATATTTTAAATCGACACGCGATACGATGGAAGATCTTGAACCAAAATTTTTCAATAATCGATAATTCTATCATTGAAAAATGCTGGATTTCTCCGCACATGTATTGTATAAATCGCAACGTTGTCCATTAGCTGCTCATATAGTATCGTTGGACTAATCCAGCTGGATATCTCTGAATTTAATCGTGTCGTGAAAAAATTTCAACTGCGTGGTACCTAAGGAATCCTTTGCACGTTATACAAACCTCTTTGTTTGGAAATGGTGTTCGGCAATTGAGGTTGTGGTCACAGAAGAATGACCTGATTTTTCGATTTTCTGTTTCAACTAACAGAAAGAGCAATTTTTCAACCATGCTGGGATTCACACGTTAAAAGGTAAGGCCTCATCGCACAAGTTTCGACTTCGGAGGGTTGACGTTCGTCGGCTTGTCAACGGAAAAAACAATACGATACGATTTTACGGCACTCAAGATCACTAGTTCTCACAAGGCCTTGCTTTTAGAAAATTGTCAGAGAGAGAAAAATATAAAAAAGCATATTCCAGCAACTACAGAGTTACCTCAAAATACAAGCCAAATTTCTTATTACCGTCCCCGTTCAAGAACGACAAAGCCATTAGCCGTTGGGACTCATTACCACGAATATGAAGTACCCAAGCGAGTACCGTGTATCGTTCGTGTATAATTACAAGTTACAAGCTCCTACGAGAAACTACGAAACAGGGAACTTTATATGCATTCTAGCATGACTACCAACTTTGATATAGGAGCGTGACAATTCCCACGCTATAAATAAGCTTCAGAGGATTGAATGAGCTTACTCGGAATTCCTTTTTTTATATTTTCCATAATGAAAGGAAGTTACTAATTGATTTGATGATTTCGAGAATATTTCGAAAACTTGCCAGTAAATGGTCAAAAATGATAGTTGATTAACATGCTGGTCGAGAAGTCGTGAGTACTCATAAATAGAGATTGGTAAGGTAATGTTCAACCGGCATTTGAGGTTATGATTATGGCATCTTCTATACCAATGAAAAGATATTCGCGTTCTGTTTCGTAATTTTCATCATGAAAATTCACACTGATCCTTTCTGAAGGAATGAAACATTTTTTCAAAACTCCCACAATCTCTGTCTCCGCAGGAGACCACGCATTTTGTGCTGATTTTCTTCCAAAACTCGGGTATTTATATTCCTATTTCTACTGTTATTCATGATTTCAAATGTTGATAAACAGCTAATATTGTTTAATATGTGAAGGGATAATAATATTGAGTGGCCTGTTCTATGAGTTGATTACGCATAGTCTTCCCGAATGAAAGCAGACTCCTATGATATACTTATACAGTTCTCCGGTGGATCCTTTCAATAGGTGTAACTTCTTTTGCAGTCTGCTTCACTTCTCTCCAAGCTGCATTTTTCTGAAAGTGTTTTGTCCGTCCTTATATGGATCAGTTCAATTTTGATGATTTCTCTGTAACTGAATAGATTGAAGACATACTTTTCACGGTAGCATCATCGAATTTGATGTTTCTATCGAGGTGCGATTATTACTAGTCGAAACGAACGATAAACTTGTTGAAGAATTCACTTCTCATAGATGGTAGATGGTAGATATGGCTCAATGTAAGTTGAATTCTAGTCAATGGGAGTTCTATTTATGTCATCGGTTTTCTCAAAACCTACGATTAGAATCATCAATTCATCAGGATTTCTATTCCAACGTTGATTTCATATACTGTCGAGCATTGTTTCATGGATGCATGACTGTCTCTTGGGATAAATATTCTGATTAAATATTCCATGATGATGAATCAATGATGGAAATATGATAGCTTTCATCATTTACAATAAGTATACTTTTATGTAAACTATTTTGATGGAACAATGAAAAACTGCGATTCTGCACATTTCAATTGTTTTTTTTTCGTTGCTGGACATTTTCAGTCGAAACTTCAGATGTTAACACAATGTTTATAGTAATATCTAGACTACTTCGAGAAAGGAGGAAATTTTTGAGGATACCATTCAAAAAACAGGAAACACAAGTTCGGAGGCTACGGAAGTTACTGCGTTTTCAAGTTCATTTTCAGAAAGGTATTCTGACGTATTTCACAGTTGCCTTGGATTCATTGTTTGAACTATTCTCATGCAGAATATATTGCTTATTGAAGAAATCAAAGGAAACCCTGTATATCTTTGAAAGATAAGTTTCAAGAAAATAGCTTTGTTATTTCTGTTTGAACGTCATTTTTTTGTGGTTGATCGATATTTGTTTGTAACCTACCACAATCTGAAAAAATAAGAATGAATTTAGAAATCCATACAAGTGTAGAAGGGCAGATTTTCAATCTACCCCGAAAAGTTGCTGCGTCTATTGAAAAACAGTTCTTTCTGGATAGAACAAGTCCAATTAGTCAGCAACTTCTCGTATAACTAAAATTTTGCAAATCAAAAAATAATAAGCACTAATATAATATAATAAAGATTGCCGAAAGCTTGACGAATAACAAAGAGTTTTCTGTGTGATATAGCCCAACACAACTGACTGCAACCCCAAAAGATTACTACATATTCATAAATCAGTCACGAGTTATGTATATATATATATATATATATATATATATATATATATATATATATATATGAATATTCATCGTTAACTTTTCGGAAACAAAATCGCTTCCGTTCTCAAAACTTATACGCAAATTCATGTACAAATCCTAATAATTCTTGTAGGCAACCTTGGTAATTGACATTGAAATATTTCCAATTTGACATAACGTTTTATCTTTCAGGAGGGGTAGATGAAACGGATCGGCAACAGGTATAATGTTAGAACAACAATCAAAACAACAAATACTTTGAGGTCTATACTTTAAGGACTATACTTTAAGGACTATACTTTAAGGTCAATACTGACACTGGTCTCGGTAGTGTAGTGGTTAGCATATCTGCCTATCAAGCGGAAGGCCGGGGTTCGAATCCTCGCTGGGCCACCGTGCTAGGTAATCGCACGATAAAAGGTAAGGCCTCGTTGATCCATTGCTCGCACAAGTTTCGACTTCAAAGGGTTGACGTTCGTCAGCTGGTTAACGGAAACGAACAACATACCAAACCAAATAACATAACGGAAAACAAAAATAAATGTATTTATCAAATTCCTTGTTCGTGCGGTCAAAAATATATCGGTGAAACGTCTCGACCATTGGAAGTGCGAAAGAGTGAACACAAGTTGTGCATCAGGAACAGACAGATAGGTGGTTTTTAGTTATCAGAACACATTCTCACTGCCGATGGAGATCTCACAGTAGAATGGAATGACACTAAAATTATGACGAAAGAGAGCAATGGCAGGAAACGAAAATTAAAGGGATCTGCTTTCATCACGTTACCCCTCCTGAAAGACAAAACGTTATGTCAAATTGGAAATATTCGACAAATGTCAGTTACCAAGATTGCCTACAAGAGATATTCGGATTTGTACAGGAATTTGCGTATAAGTTTTGAGAACGGAAGCTGATTTAGACGCAGCTACTTTTCGTGGTAGATTGAAAATCTGCCCTTCTACACTTGTATAGATTTCAATATTATTTCTTATTCTTTCAGATTGTGGTAGGTTACAAACCCAAAAAACTACGGAACAAACTTTATGATTTTATCATCGCCTATCGGTGAAAGTAATTTCGAATCAAAATATTCTAACAGAGATCAAATTCAAGGATATCGGATGGGAAATAAGGAGTCGCTACCAGAATCATGAAGATGATATCGGTCCTAGCCAGTTCAAACAGTCTGAAATATTTTTCACAAAGAAAAAAGTATATTCATATACCTCACTGCCTCGGTGCCTTCAAATTTTATGGTACAACAATCAAACAATCGTTGACGAGACCACTTAAGTAATTTTTTGACAGGTGCATGGGGTTCACGATTCGTCCATTTTGGAAGACAGGTGCGGCATGCACGGTGAGTTCAGACGGGCTCGCTATCCTTTCGAGAAATAGATCATCCGTAGAGATAGTCTAAACAATTGATGTCAAATAGCTATCCATGAAAATACAGGCAATATCCAATGACTGGCAGATACTTATTTCAGAGAGTGACTACACACACAGTACCTGCGAACTCGCGTAGAAATAAATTGCATTGATGCGTTTTTCTATTAGTGAAAGGACATAGGTTCTCGAAATGTCAGTCATTTTAGGCACGATTGATTTCAAATTATTTGAGAGCCAATATAATCAATCAGTACCTGATCTAGTGTACATAATGTTTAGAAGTGAAATGAAGGTTAATGGTTTTCATGAGGACTTCATCCCCATGAATTGCCCTTTGTCTCATCTGTCTCAGATCATGAGAACGATTGTATATCAATTTACTCAGAACAGTTGAGAGATTGAAAGATAAAAAAATATACATTATTTTCCAAGGAATGGAGATTTTACTGACAAAGCATGTTAGGAAAAAAATGTTATAAGGTGCTTTTTTAAATATACATGAAGATTTACGAAAGTAGAACAATCACATACAAATTAGTTGAGAAAATAAATCTATGTCAGAAATAGATGAAATGAGTTGGTATATGAAGAATCACATATAAATAAACTAAAAAAAAAAACAAAATGGAATATAGATAATACGTACTTAGAATGAAATCATGTAAAATTCCTCTAAATTATAGAATGCTTTTTCCAGCTTCTTTCCTTATTTTTCTGAATTTGTAATGAATTGTCTCATTTCTGATTCCGGAGGGTTCATGATTATACAGTTTTCTGGTTTCGTGTAACGAAGAGTCCTTCGTAGAGTAGATTTAGATTGACCTTGTTACATATTTCATTTGAGTGCTTCGTTTCGGGATACCATCTGTATTATGGTTTTTGTGTATTAAACATACGTCCTCGGTATAAAATTATGAGCCACTTAGGTAGTAGCTGGGTTGGATAGACTCTTTTGTTCATTTTGTGAATGAATCTAGACCTTTTTCGATATACAAATATGAACAATGAGTGTTTGCATATTTTCCAAAATAATTTCTATTCAAAACTTCCGTATCCACTTCTCATCAATATGAAGTAGAGAAAAATCTTACCAGGAAACGAATCCAAATTTCATATCTTTACTGCCAGCTTGTATACTGTCATAATGATCCTAGCCTAGCAAACTGATTAGTTAATTCGCTGTTTAAGATTATTGAAGGACCTCACGCAAAAAAGAGCCAGTTCATGTTCTTGCTCCTTCGTCAGAGACATGAGTTTTCTAATGGCATCCCAGAACTTGAGTTCCCTCTCACGTAGGACACTCCAAATACCCTACCAATTTCCTAGGGTTCACAAAAAGCTAAGTGAGTTACAACAACGTTGATTTGTTCAAGACCTTCTTGTACCAGGCCGATCATCATTCGTTATACTTCGAAGATAATGATAGTATCGGATTGTCGGTGTGGAAGCCACTCCCTCGAAGATTCAGATCATCGCCTGAGATAGCGAGATGCCGTCCAAACAAAAGATGTCATGCGGCTCGGCGTCTTCTCGAAAGGGCAAAATGTAATGACCGAGAGATATTTATTCTAAAGCACTCACTTTAGTCTTCTGGCCAGCAACCGATACACGTGTGATAAGGGAATCGTGAATAGTTTGGGATTCCTCTCGGAAGATTGAATGAACATTCCACTGGTTGTCGACAACATCATATCTTCGCATATCTTTGGAGTTCAGTTACATTGAGGACGTTCAATTCCTGGAAGACTATGAAAGTCGAGAAACTCTGCAATAACTCTGGATTATTTTTAATATTCTTTCATATTTTGATGTCACTTCTGGTAGTATTCATCACTGTTTTTCATAATTGTCATAAACTAAATATGTAAGGCAAATATCTAGAAAATTGTACAATTAACTTGTTCTTCTAGCCAATAATTTTCTCACGACAATTGTCGTTTGCGACAGAAAAAAAAAATCTTAATATATATAAATCTCGTGTCACAATGTTTGTCCTCAATGGACTCCTAAACCACTTAACCTATTATAATAGAATTCGCACACCATGTGCAGTTCGATCCAACTTGAGAGATAGGATAGTTCAAATCTCAAATTATATTCGCAATTTTAATTTATTGCTAATTATTTGTCTGTTATTATTTGACAGTCACAATTATCTGTTAACTCCAAATGATTCTAACAGATGTCGATACCTTTCGACTGGGTTGAGTAAGTAATCAATAGATGGCGCTGCTGAGCCCATCAGTTGACAGAACAAATTGAATCAAGATGTCGATACCTTTCGACTGGGTTGAGGAAGTAATCAATAGATGGCGCTTCTGAGCCCATCAGTTGGCAGAACAAATTGAATCAAGAAATCCAGCTCAAAGAATCAGGACAGCAGAAGGTCATGCACAACCACAAATGGTTTAGATTTGGAAAATCCATGTTTTTCTCATGGGCAACTATATGTTGCGTGTTCACGTGTTGGGAAACCGTCGAATCTATTTGTTAGCTAAAGACAGGTTAACCAAAAACATTCTGCACCGATTGGTGTTAAATTAAATTGAAATTGATAGTATTTATAATTCAAAAAAATAGATATTAATGTTTAAAAGTTAAAGACTGTCTGCCTTGCCTACCTCATTCATGAGTTTAAGCGTCACATGTTATTTACTGTATTATACTGTAATATACTTATATTTGTTATAAAATTAAATGGAAATAATAAATCTGATAAATTTTTATTTTGTACCTATTGATTTCTGCTCAATATCAAGTGTAAGAACATTTTAATTAATTGTGTTCAACGTACTTCCCCTTCAAATCTCAATCCAGTGAATTTGTATACCAACATCAACATTTTCGTCTTTGTTCGTAAATAATTTCATTGTACTAAAGGGTTATAGTAGTAGAAAGTCAAGTAAGGAGATCACCATATTTTTTTACAAATACCATCTGTGTGAAAAAGCATAGTGGACTCCGTGACTGATGTTCTCTTATTGGTCCTCTTAGATTGTTTACTATAATGTAAATATAACAAAAACTTTAGCCACAGCAACGTGTGGCCGGGTCAGCTAGTATATATATATATATATATATATATATATATATATATATATATATATGTTGCAGTGAAGGTTTTCACGGATGCTTGAGTATGCGAAATTGGTTTTCCGGTCGTTTATCCGTTGGTTTGTCGGTATTGACTTTCGACGTTTCGCCAACATCTCAGTTGGCATTTTCAAGAATGTTACTGCTCCTACTTGGTGCTAGCAACTGTTGTTGTTGAAAAACTTTTTCCAGTTTTCAAATAGTTTCTCGGTCGTAAATTGTAGCTCATATGATCCGTTCCATCAACCGTCGGGTCGATTATGGTTGTCGGACTTTCGGCTAATGACTGTTCAGGTAATAACGGTCGGTCTGGTTCGTGGTGACCTGCATCCACTGAAGGACCATTTCCTGAACTGTTTTTCTTTCTGTTGATGAGGGCCCTCCAGAGTCGTCTCTTTTGTTTATTTCTCCATGTTTTTCTATCTCGATGACTTCCCTAATTTGACGTGTTCTGAAATGGTTCACCTGCGCTATTTGCTTTGCTGAAATGGTCCTTTGAGGTTTGGAGACGGTTCGAATATTTTGTTTTTGCATTAGTCTTCCGATTTTGTCGGTGACACCTTTGATGAAAGGTAGTGTCACTGATTTTTTGGGTTCTGGGGGATCTTCCGTCCTAGTTTTTCTTTGGTTTGTTTGCGCATGAACTGCCCTCCTGATTGAGTGTATTCCATAGCCATTTTGACGAAGTGCTTAAGTCGTCTCTGTTAGCTCTGCAGCTCTGTTAAAAGAAAATGTTTGTAACGATTGGTAACCAACCACATCTCCCGAAAAAATCTCCTCGTAATAAACAAAAAATACGAAATCACATGGACACGTGTTAGCAGTTTGTTATAAAAAGCAAAAAAAAAATTTTATGAACGTTCTGAACATAAGTTGTACCTTGGAAACAATTTGATTTATTTTGAACAGCGTTGAACTCGATACAAACACCTTCAAAACTCCAAATTATCTCGAAAACTAATCGCCACAAAAAATATCTGTTAACAGAGTTGTGAAGGTATTCGAAAGACCTCCAAAACAAGGTCCACTCGACCTACCATAGTTGGATCGTTAGAAGTCGAAACTTTCATTCACGTTGGTTCCGTCTCTGGATCGTTGAATTCTGTTAATTTTTCTCCAAAAGATCCTCTCAATATTTTCCATATGTTTACCACCATTTCGAGTCGGTTTTATACCACAACGGATTGGGTATCGAAGTATTCGTTACTAAAGTTCTCCGAAAGTCATGATAGATAATGATAAATTATGAAACTAGTTCAAAAATTGATACGAGAAATTTTGAATTTAGTTTTCTTCGAAAAATTATTCTTTTTTTTTGGAGTGCACCGCACTGTTAGGTAGATATTGAATGAGATGAATTTATCAAAATTGCGACATTCGTCTCATCAACATTATTAAAAAAATTTAGTTCTTTCTGGAGATATCTATGAAGCAGGTAATTTCAATCGTATAATCATTTTTGACTTCATTCGCAAACAACTTCACAAAATTTCTCCAATCTTGATTCATATATTATTTTGCAATCGCGTTTTCATTTTATAAAAGTAACGTTTTAATAAAATGCACGATCTAGTAGTATGATCCACTCTGAAGATAAGCGCAAGAATTATTGCATCTTCTAATTATTATGCCTCTGGGAATAATTTAAGCCAGTTTTTATAGCCATGTTGGGAAATTCTCCATTTAAGAGCGGTTTATAACCTTAACCAACGATTTATACCGCGTGCTCCGAGAATATGTGCTTCGGTAATATAAATAGCAGGGTTTTAACAGTTTCAGTTACGACAAATCAGCTTTTAAGGAAAAATGTGTCTTTCGAGCGTGATTAGATTGAATGATTATTGCTGAGAAAGAAAGTTCTTTGGAGCTTGTCTTCATTCAGATTGTGTACGACAGGAACCGTTCCCTCAGTTCTGGAATTTGAATTTCATTGAAATGTAATGAAAATACACTTCCAGACAATTTTTCGGTTTTCTCTTAGTATTTACTCATTTTACTATATATATATTTTACTATATATATATATACATATATATATATATATATATATATATATATATACATATATATATATATATACATATATATATATATATATACATATATATATATATATATACATATATATATATATATATATATATATATATATATATATATATATATATATATATATATATATATACATATATATATATATATATATACAGCAAAGCAAATGTGATGTGTTTGAATGGTGATGAATTGATTGCAAAGGATGTAATAATTGTAAGCAGAAGTACTTATTTTTGTCAATCAAAGATATAATCACATCATCATCCAAGAAAATTCCAAACGCGTGGAAATCAAATAGCATTTATATAGTATTGGAGAAGAGAGGAAGAGATATTTCCGATGAAAAAAAAATTCATGTTCTAAATATCATACAATAATCTTGTTTCTCTCCAGAAAATAGTATTACGTGAGCTTCACTAGTGGAAAGCAATCAATGAATTATATAACATATTTTTTCACTTAACTGATAAAAATTCGAACATTGTAAGAGAAATCTGAAATCGGATTTTAAAAATGAGAAAATCATGTAACAAAATTCATGATATGATCTAATGTGTCTTTTATATTTGAGGAGTGAATTTTATCTATATGGCATAGGCCTGAAACAGTAGATCACTTTTACTAAATGTCTGCACATTGGTTTTTACATGGAACAGGATTGCTGGTCATAGTATTCAGCATAAACATAGATTTACTTGTATTGTGAATCTAGATAGTAAGGTATTAGGCAAATGCAACATCAGTTCAGTTAACGCAGAGTTGATGCGAGAACAGATCCTCGCTCAAAACTAGGTTATGTTATAGGTAGTTTGATATAATTATTTCAATTGAAATTTATGAAGAGATATGTGTGAAATAGATATGAAGAAGATGAATCATTATATTTTATGAGAAAACTATGTTCCAGACCATGACTTAAAAGCCCTAATATGACGACTCTGAGAAACAGACGGTTTTATTAATTTAATTAATTTTCTGAACCTGATGATCACTCCAAACGACCATTGAAACTACTTTTATATAATATCGATATTAACGACAGTGAAAACTAAAATATTATTACATCAGAAGAAAATCATAAAGAGAATTGTGTGACAAAGATATGGAGAATCTAAATGAACCTACCGATCATTATATTTTATGAGGAAACTATGTTCTGAAATTCTAAATCATGACTTGAAAGTCCTAGTATGACGACTCTAAGAAACAGACGATTTTATTAATTATATGAATTCAACTCTCCCACTTCTAATATAATTCTCTAATCCGAATTATATTTCCTAACCTGGTGATCACTCCAAACGACCATTCAAACTACTTTCATATAATAGCGATATTAACGAAAGTAAAAACTGAAATAGTATTACATCAAATGAAATTTGTGGAAATATATTTGAAAAAAAATATTTGTGAAATAGATATGGAGAAGCTGAATGAACCTACCGATTATTATATTTTATGAGGAAACTATGTTCTAGACCATGACTTGAAAGTCCTAGTATGACGACTCTAAGAAACAGACGATTTTATTAATTATATGAATTCAACTCTCCCACTTCTAATATAATTCTCTGATCCGAATTATATTTCCGAACCCGATGATCACTCCAAACGACCATTCAGACTACTTTCATTTAATAGCGATATTAACGAAAGTAAAAACTAAAATATTATTACATCAAATGAAATTTGTGGAAAGATATTTAAAAAAAAAATCGTGAAATAGATATGGAGAAGCTGAATGAACCTACCGATCATTATATTTTATGAGGAAACTATGTTCTAGACCATGACTTGAAAGTCCTAGTATGACGACTTTAAGAAACAGACGATTTTATTAATTATATGAATTCAACTCTCCCACTTCTAATATAATTCTCTGATCCGAATTATATTTCCGACCCCGATGATCACTCCAAACGACCATTCGAACTACTTTCATATAATAGCGATATTAACGAAAGTAAAAACTAAAATATTATTACATCAAATGAAATTTGTGGAAAGATATTTTAAAAAAAATATTTGTGAAATAGATATGGAGAAGCTGATGATCACTCCAAACGACCATTCAAACTACTTTCATATAATAGCGATATTAACGAAAGTAAAAACTGAAATATTATTACATCAAATGAAATTTGTGGAAATATATCTAAAAATAAATATTTGTGAAATAGATATGGAGAAGCTGAATGAACCTACCGATTTTTATATTTTATGAGGAAACTATGTTCTAGACCATGACTTGAAAGTCCTAGTATGACGACTCTAAGAAACAGACGATTTTATTAATTATATGAATTCAACTCTCTCACTTCTAATATAATTCTCAGATCCGAATTATACTTCCGAACCCAGTTATCACTCCAAACGACCATTCAAACTACTTTCATATAATAGCCATATTAACGAAGGTAAAAACTAGATAAACTGTTTTGAAATCAGTGAGCATCTCCAAATGTATCATTCATTACCTATGGTAATCATAGATTCGTGTAAATGTACTGTCTTATATCACACTACCATCACAGTTATTATTTTTAATCGGTAACATTTCAGCATTTAAATAGTTCCCAGAGTCTGTGCGAGAATACAAGGTGATCTGCTATGAAATAATAAACAAAAATAATATGGGTAAAATGGTGTATTCAATGTTCAGATTATAATCAAAACGCAACTTTGTAACCTCAGCCCAGTTTGTTATGAATCGAATATTTTTCAACATCCAAGTTTTACTGAGTTTTTGGTGATGATCGAAACGTCGTGAGTTGATAAGATGTGATCATTCTCCATCTGATCAATTTTCAATCGGTATAAGTTGCCTCAGATTTTCACTTTTAGTACTCAATTCTTTTCGTTTTCATAGGTCTTGTTAGAAACGTTATTTTGGTCAGTGGAAATTCGATTGAAAAATAGATTTTCGATCTGTCTTGGTTTTCACGCTAATGGGGATTTTGGGTTACCATTATTTTTAAAACACGTACGATTTGAGAATTTGGTTTGTACAGGCGTTCTGCGCATGGAGTAAAGTAGGGTACCAATGAAACAATAGCAATTTCGTTTCATCAGAAGGGTTCAGTAGACTCGACATCATGAATTCATGAGATCACCCTATATGTATATTTCCGAACGATTACCATAAAAATCGTGTACGGCATGCGTGAGCACTTTTATGATCGAGTCAGATGTATACAGTAGAATAACTATACAGGTTGTTAAGTCCTTTGAGACCTGAATTTAAATCAAGTTGAATACCTCAAATTATCGTTGTTCTTCTATCAGCCAGCTATAAAATTCATAGAAGGACGTCAAGACATTTGATCATTGTGTTTTGATCACTTTTTTCAGTTCCGTCTCATTACAGGTATTTATGAGATTATGTCGATGAGGACTCGATATATTTATCAAATTATAGGTTTGTTGGCACCGATGATAGTATTCAATGAAAAGGACTCATTAAAATGGTTCAGCAGATGTATCGAAAAGGTAATCAGTATCTGGGAACAGAAACTATTTCAAGTAATAATAGCAGTTACAGGTGAACTTGATGTGTTTTTCTAACCATTCTATTTCGTTGACAGATGTGGTTGTGAGGCAATTGTTGCTTATATTTTCATTTCAGCTAGTTAGGGACGGAAAAATTTAAGTGTTGAAAAGTAAAAAAGTGTTACAAATTAAAAATATTAGCATCTTCAGATAGATCAGAGGTTCCCAAACTTTTTTTTCACATAGACCACTTTCAAAATTCTAGTGGTTCCAGTGGATCCCCTGCAGCTATATTTCTAACTTATTCCCAAAACTTGACAAAAAATGTTAAAATCAGATCTAAATATGAAAATTGGTGTTATAGATCGGGAGGCAGCGACATTTTTGACGAGTCATTTCGCAAAGGCTGATTTTTTTCCCAGGCATTTATTTGGTTAGGGTAGTAAGTGAATGGACCACCAGCTCGCGCACTACTGGGGGGTGTGGCTGCAGCAACCCCCCAATCACGTTGAATATCAGTACGAAAAACTGATATCGCCAAAGCTGAAACTTTCACCAAAGTAAAATTGTATTATAGGGAAATGAAAAATCGCATCCAGCTTAATTCACAATGGGGGAATGTAGTCCAGCTTTGCATATAAACAAAAGCAAAATATACCCTTTGCAAACTGATACCGCAAAACTTGAAACTTGTTACTCTAATAGTTCAAACATATAGTTACACAAAAAAAAATACTCAGCTTCATTGTAAGCGGGGGAAAAGTACCCAGCTGATGAGGTAAAGGTGCAGCGCATCGTTGCGTACGCCAGGGCGGCCGCGGCCGCAGACGCACCGCACCGCAGCTTTACCTCGTCAGCTGGGCACTTTTCCCCCGCTAAAAATGGAGCTCAGTATTTTTTTCGTGTAACTATATGTTCAAACCATTAGTGTAACAAGTTTCAAGTATTTCGGTGTAAGCTAACTATATATTTTAAATCTAACATAGTGCGTTCAAAAAAAAATAAAGATATTTTATCTGCTGACTATTTTAATATATTCTGATTATTTTTACAATGGCATGTATATGATATTTTTTATTATGACAACTCCTCTGAATCATTATCCGACTCATCGAATTCATGGTCACTTTCGTGATCGCTGCAGTCAGTGTCCAACTTTGGCAATTCTTTTTCACCATCTGTGAACATATATACCAATATATTATTAATAATAGTATATTATAATATATACAAAATGATTGAAAAAAAACTTGTATTCGTAATAATGAATGAATTTTAACCTGTATTGCTTTTTTCTTCATCATCAGTGGTTACATCTCCAATGTTAGAGGGTACTTGCTCTCCTTCGAACCATTTGAAGACAAATTTGTCGTTTTTTTCTCCCCAATCGAAATTAGTAGGATACAACGTTGTTAGAACCTTAAGATGAGCATGAGTTAATAATAATAATAATAATAATCTTTATTTTCCATTAGACATATATATAACATGTATAGGAATCGTCCAATTTCCCACATATGATCATAAGATCACGCACAATAGATGTATATATACATCCATACTTATACACACACACACGTGTATACAAATCGATACACATAAATGATTATAAAAGTAAAGATATATAAAAAACAGATCGAATACAAAATGAGCAATCAAACAATCGTAAAAATACATTTACAAACGTCATACATTAAAAAACTCGACCAAACTATAAAAACATCCCTGTATTAAAAATATTTTCAGCTCTCTACTGAATTCATTGAAGGAGCGTGCCTCCTTTATATATTTTGGTAGCTTATTGAAAATTATTTTTCCCATCACAGATGGAGAGTCTGATGAAATTTTGTATTTGCAGTGTGGAATATAAAAATTTGATTTTTGCCTTGTATTTACATTATGAACATTTGAATTCAGCAAGAACTTATCTTTATTCTTGAAAATATGTACTATATATTTTCAAAAATAAAAAGACTTATAGTATTTTTCACAGTAAATGGTATTGGCTTATTAACTCCAATAAACTACCCGATTTAATCCCATTGTGTAGAAAATCATCTGGTAAAAGATGCAAATGTGCTACAGGGTCGAACTTAAGAAATTTGAATTTTGCATAATGTAGGAGATATACAAGTAATTTATTTAAATGTCACCTGAATCCGGTCCTTTTACATTTATGATGTGCCTCGGATTTTACAACTTAGGGGTCTAATTGGTTTTATTATAATCCTTTAGTCAATATCATTTATTGTGAAAACTACTATACAAGATTCATAACCCTAAACTGCCTGAATGAACTTCTAGTGATACCTAAAAATTTAATTCCTTCTGAATTTTCGATTATTTGGTTGCCTATACTGATTCGGATATCAGGGCTTGTTTCTGGCGATTGTGGAATCTCATCAATTGGGTTTTACCGGCGTTGAGAAATAAAGAATTCAGTCCACACCAATTGGTAATTTTCTGTAGCGCATTTTTACATTTTTCATCTAATACTTCTTCTGGCTTGCCGGACACGATCAGTGAAGTATCATCTGCATACATCGTCACAAAAGTATCTCTCATGACTGTGTCCATTTCATTTATGTACAGCAAAAACAGTACCAGACCTAATACTGATCCTTGTGGCACACCTATAGAAATCTCCGCATAATCGGAGTGATGTCTAAGAGTTGTATTTTCATTATTATGTGTTATACTCACATACTGTTGTCTGCTTTCTAAAAACGATGGAATCCAGTCATATGCTACCCCTTTTATTCCAAAAGAATACAATTTCGATAATAGATTAATTTGGTTGACACAGTCGGAGGCCCTGCTTAGGTCGCAAAAATCCCTAGAGTACATTCCCTTGCTTCTATGTAATCGACCAAACGCTCCAAAAAATTAATCACTGCCGTGTTCGTGGATTAATCTAGCCGAAAACCATATTGCTGGTCAGTAAGAATTTTATGTTCATTTGAAGGATTCGTTCTGATTTGAATGGGTTCCCTTTGACTAAATTGAATTCCATTTCTCTACATGTATCTTATACTGCAAAACTTGAAACTTGTTACACTAATGGTTTAAATATATAGTTACACATATTTTGCGGGGGAAAAGTGCCCAGCTGACGAGGTAAAGGTGCGGTGCCCTAGCGTACGCAACGAGGCCCTCCACCTTTACCTCGTCAGCTGGGCACTTTTCCCCTGCTCAAAATGAAGCTGAGTATTTTTTTTGTGTAACTATATGTTTGAACTATTAGTGTAACAAGTTTCAAGTTTTGCGGTATCAGTTTACAAAGGGTGTATTTTGCTTTTGTTTATATGCAAAGCTGGACTTCATTCCCTCATTGTGAATTAAGCTGGGTGCGATTTTTCATTTCCCTATAATACAATTTTACTTTGGTAAAAGTTTCAGCTTTGGCCATATCAGTTTTTTCGTACTGATATTCAACGTGATTGGGGGGTTGCTGCAGCCACACCCCCCAGTAGTGCGCGAGCTGGTGGTCCATTCACTTACCACCCTAACCAGCTTTTGCGGTTTTGGTCTTCAAGAAGGCCCGCTGCCTCCGGTCTATTACGGCTACGTTCCAACCAAGAATCAACAGTTTTCGAAAAATAAAAGTGGGAATTAATTGGTTAATTGATTAAATTAATTGATTGTGCTGTGAGTAGATGTCAAAAAGTAAAGTTTGTGACTCGTTCCGATACTGGCAAACACTAACATCGATTAACTTTATTTTTCTTTTCGAAATTTCGGACACAAATGAGTAACGTTCATCCATGGCATTCGAATTGATTAGAGAAAAATCAAACAAGTTCTTGGAAGATTGCAAACACACACACTAGTTGTTGTATTTCGTTTCCTTTACACGTTTGAAGAAGCGTTCCGGACGGCAGCGGCGGTGCTTTGCAAGTCTCGACCCGTTGTACTGAATATAGAGTATGCAAGTTTTTACATGTAGAGCTTATCCAATCTATCCTGGCACAAACTCAGCTACTTCACCAGTTGCACACTGGTACTGCAGACTATGACGAAAAGAAAAACACCTATTGGGAATGAATTTCAACACGATGAACCCATAATAACAGGTGTTTTTTATTTTAATATACTTAACAGAGATTGCTGGGCATATACGTCATTAGTTCTCTGCCAAAATGGATTGGATGAGCTGTAACAATCGCTGGACTTCTCGAAATATTATCTACCCAAATCAATAGGTGAAGTCAAGCCAACAATTCAGCTCATCACTATCGAAACCAGATAAATTTTCTTGGACCCAAACTTGCGACTTGTGAACCCCCATTTTTTGTCACGCCAATGTAAATCCCCATCGAGTCTCCCGTAGACCCCTGAGGATCAACCTGGACCACTTTGGGAATCAGTGCGATAGATGAATGGATGACATTGTTGATGACATTGTTTTTACCTCTACAGCTTTTCAGTTTGAGGCCAGAATATTCTGGGCTTTCCAGTAATAAATTCTATTTTTGTTTCCGAAGTCATGCTGAAATCTAAATGGAATATCTGAGAACTTTAAAGAAGGGAACAGATTTTGTTTTCGCAATATTAACAAGCATTGTGATGGACTGAAGAATCAGAAACTAGGAACGAAAATTATTTTCAGGCAAAAATAGATTTTCGGGCAATAAATATATTTCATTTTTGGGAACAATAATTTATCCGTTTATTTAAAATCATGAAATTGTATTCCTAGTGCTTGGGTGATTTCAATGTCTTGATAAAGTTGGGTCATATACAATTCGCGATCATCATTGATATCAGGGAATGCATCAGAATTCAGAAAGGACAGAGGACCTTCGAATATCAAATTCCACTCAAAGTTTGATTCAGAATCTATTCAATCAAGACAATGTCCAGATTCAGGACACTGGATAATGCAAATGGCCTTTCATATTGACCATTCAAATCTGTTCGGAAATAAACCAAGAAACGTTTTGGTGGAAAGTTTCACGACACTCAATATAAAATTTCATTTAAGGGGGTTTCAAAGTATTTTTTGCAATATTCTCTTTTTGTAAGAGTTACATATTATATTCAGCAATAAGTTTCCATCCTCTAACCGTTGATAGAATTCAGGAAACCTTCTGCATGGAAACGTTTAAGGGCTAAATAATACATTGAGAAAGTAAACTTCGATCTAATAGTTATGATAATTGAATAATCAATTTCAGATGTATTCTCACCAAAGTAAAAAAATGAGAGAAGAATTAAAATAATCAAAGAGTCGTTTCTCAGTAAGAAATAGGGAAAACAATTGCTTTCCCACAGTTTTATAAGTTCAATTCTGGCGCTAAATGATATGTCTCCCACTCTGTAATGATCCCAAATAATACTTTCGAATTCATTTTATGATTATATTCAGGATTAGAACACTTCTGATCATAGGTTCGAATATCGAAAAGCATTTGGTGTGCATATAATGTGTTATGGGTAATCAAAATATACCCTTCGTTCGATGGACACCTTGTATATGTTTAGAATTATCCATAGTTATCGGTATATCACACAGTGGGCTGGGGCATTAATCTCCCGCATACTGTAACATAAACTAACCTGAAGTTATTGTAATTAAACTCGTGTCTACGCGAAATATGGACTATACAACTTTGATACAACTCATATCTACGATCTTCCCTATGTCGTAACTTACGTTGATACTGTGTACGCTGTAATCGATGGGAGAAATGAATCAATCGTTTTCTTAACTCTGTACACGGATTTTATCAGAATATCCTTTTTGAAATCCTCAGTTTGTCACGAATAAATTTCACGGTGCTGTATTTACATATGGCGGTGTCCCAAACAAAGAGAATGCGAGTTGATTGATCGAATTTTCAAAATTATGAATATCTCGGAAACATTTTCATTGATATTGTGTTTCAATTCTGAAATCGCTGGACTATACAGTGAGCAAACGATTATCGGAAAAAAGATATTCGAAAGATTAGGACCATGAGTCTCTAGTAAAAGTTTTCCGTAATTGATTCCTTTTCCAAGTGAAGAACTCAACAGTGAAACGAGTTTGTGCTCGCATAAAATATCATTCTGGTGAGTGGGAATTTTTCTACAAAAAGCTCTCTATTTTGCTTTGTCTATTTATTTCCTATGTATGCTATCTATCTGATTCAATTTTCATATGCTTTGTTTACAAATTGAGCATGAAAAAGTAAATTTCTATGTAACTCAGCGCCTGTCATGCCATAGAGGCAGGGAGTAGCTGTTCAAGATGGAATACACATACCTATCAACAAAGTGTTTGTAATTTTTTTGATTTAACTTTTTTTATAGAGGTTGCAATTTCTATTTTTTGATTCGAGAAAGCAGAAAGCTTACAAAGAAGTTCAGCAGACTGTACTCGGAAATTCATATTGATAGAACTGTGGGAAAATATCATCAATCAAAATATATATATATATATATATATATATATATATATATATATATATATATATATATTTAAATATATAATGTAGTTTTTATATTTCGAAAACATTGGTGAATACGTAGGGAAAGAAACATCACAGTGCAAATAGAATTTGTTGAGACATTTAAAGTTAATGTTTTTTCATTTGTGTGTTGGAAGCAGTATATTGCCCACGTATACAAGGGGGAGTGGTTAATGGGGGTTAACAACTCCCCTCCTGATACACTTCCATACATTGAATTCTATATCCTCATATTGATCGAATGGAAAAATTTCATCCTATACGAACGTTCGAAGTCTCTGTTATGATGTCAGTATATCTGTTAAAACATTACTGTGAACAATTACTACCATTCGATAATTTCGTATCTCCCTTGGTTTTCTTCAGACATCTGGGGCGATTTTGTCATAATTAATTTTCGCTTCGAGCTTTTCAAGTTTCACACAATAATTAATTATTGAGTATATCTGAAAAAACTACCACTATGCTTAAATGGCTTGGCGGACGTTACTTTCCCCTACTCAGTTCGTAAATTGAAGGATAACTTGCAGGGAATATTCCCACACAACATGCGAAGAAATAAAGCTAACTGAATTGAAGATTTTTATCATTGACTCTTTTCGTTTGCTTCCCATCCGTGAGCATGCTTCCTTCTTCTAGAAGGTAATGTGGCAGCCTATCGTCTTCGACAAGTTAAAACAATTGCTGGCCTGGGTTGGATTCGAACTACGAGAGGACCGGGGTACTATGTGAATGCCATACCCCCCTCGCCAAAACCATCCAACTTTTTTTAATATATACAGATCAACTCGGAAGGAAAGCCCTGTAATATTCAAAGAACACCACGTGCATCAAGGAACAGAAGATACGAATTAACATTCACTTTGAATTTTTGAAGTTTGTTAGCCTCAGGAGAAACCTCTCTCGACAAGGAATTCCAAAACTGAGCTGTTCTATTTATTGAAAACAGATCCCTGAGCAAGAGAGGTTCAACAGGTCTCCTAGCACACAACAAAGGGCTGAGATTTCTGTACTCGTCGGGTCATCCGTGTAAATACTACCAAGGGTGGAACGAATGACGACAATTCAGAAGAGTACCGGCCGTGAAAATATCTATAGAAGGGAAGCAAATCTCCGACCCTTCTACGATGCTCCACCAAAGTGAGCGAGTCTGTGAGAGAAGAATCACCATGAAGACGGATTTCCTCTCTTGATAGAATCAAGGTGCTTCAATGAATGTTTTGCAGTCAAGCCCCATACACGTAAACCATATTCCATGACAGGGCGTATCTATACCTTGATGATCATTAGAAGCTGACGAGAAGTGGAGTGTTTCTTCGTACGAAATAGAAATCCAAGCTTCTGAGAAGCTCTTAACGATCGATCTCACTTGGTTTTCCCATGCGAAATTATTACTGATCGTAATTCCTAGTATCGAAATACTTGACTAGGACTAACCAACCGACATTATATAATTTCATAAATGAAATAGCAATCGGAAAGAAGAAGATACCAATATATTTTGATTCGAATGAAAGAAACTGGAATGAGAAACATTATATTTATCTACTTCACGACGACAGCACAAAATTCAACTTGAATACTGCCTGGAATATTATCATAAAAACGCACTTTCCATTATCTTTCTGATGTTTCAAGGTTTTCAGATCATTTGGCAGTCGCCATCGATTTTCGGACTACTGGAATTCGACAATCGAATAAAATCTCATGATAGGTTCGCGTTCTCTGCCAGATAAGTGCCCAATTAGTCCAGTTCAGTCGAAGATGATTACAACCCGCGGTGAAAAATGGTGACTCCAACTACTCGTTAGGTATGCATATGCGTAGAGCCCGAGTACAATGAATTAACATAAGAACGCGTTGCCCTTTAGGCGCTCTTCCTTTATTTTCAGCCATGGATGAGAATGAATATCGTGAGGCAGTGGCGTAGGCAATAGGGCGGAATTTGATTCAAATTGGTTTCACGAGAGCGACTAGAAGCGACTTCAGAAAATGGAGTTACATGAAATTTTATCTTCTCGCATTTGAAATAAAAAATGTTTATCAAAATCGTGATATGAATATCATTAATATTTTCACGTTTCGTTTGCCAAGCCAGATACCTTTTAGGACAAACAAAACTACCGTTCGATAGTCAAACTTTCCTGAAGAGTTTTTTTATATATAAAGTTAATAGAAAATAAGAAATATTAGCCACGAGAAAAATGTTTTCCAGGCCCGGCAACAGACATACATCTTCCTTGAGTAGTGCATACGATTAAAGTCAAGAAATGGGTTAACACAAAAATATGACATTACATGGCTACTTCCCCGATCAGAGAAGATGTAGTCACAATATAAAATGTACTCAGTATGGAATGAAATGCCACCTCATACTCAGTTGTGAAATTAATTGTGTGTATAGTAAAGAGGACTTCAAACCGTGAATGCATTACAATAAAGTCAATAACACCACAGTAAACTGGCATGCTCGCTGGCATGCAATTGTCAAATATCATCGATTGTTCCTTAAATCTGAGATATGAACCCTGCTTGACGTTCATACTGAATCAACCCATTATTTGAAGAAGGAATCTTTTTGCTCAAATGCAGACTTCCAATGTTTTTTTTTTCGTGTAATTGTAGCATTAGTGGCAATGAGCCATTTGTGGACGGCTGAAAAATGTCTCCAGAGTAAGTAGCCAGAATCAAGTTGGAACCATAACATGGTACCAAACAAGGTAATATTTGATTTTGAAATGGCTGCCTCTGCAGCAGATGATGGAAAAAATGAACAGAATTATATTGCCATACATTATAAGATTGTGAGACTCTAAATGACAGAAATATGTATCTACCTAGGCATCTAACTTCAGACGAATATGACGTACAGCCAGTAATCAAGTTAAATACCAAATGAGGTTATCGTGGTTGCGGAAATAGGTGTCATGTCCAAGAGGCTCAAATGTTTTCCTGGAAAGTTATGAAGAATAAGAGGCCAGAGTCCCATGAGAGGTAAATGAAGCATTTGCTTTAAATTTCATGTCCAGATGTATCCAGAATCTTTGAGCAAAACAAACATGATCAGCCTATTGTCAACTTACAAAAAACATTCTGAAGAATGAATCGACGTACGTATTCTAGTTCATTCGATACTTGAATAGAGTTTAACAAACACAATCTTTCACGGGCCCAACATTGCCTAACTGTGCAAGAAGTTTGTTGACATAAGAGTAAAAAACTTATTCGAAGGCCGGAGAGTCCAAGTTTTCCTTGCAGTATTATTATAAAATATAAGTTTGTGCTCCAATGAGGCTATAACAGTCAACCAGTTCCACCGAGGAATTCCTTTCAGTCTAGAAAACTTGGCTTTATATCCAACAAAAATCAAATTTTCGGCGCGAAAATCGTTACTGTCGAAAATCCAATGCCAGACAGCTATTTAATCCATATCATTACAGTTCAATTGAGTAATTTGTTAATAACTCTTTCATTGAAGGTTGAACTAGTATCTTTGCGATAATAACTCGTCAGTAAGATATCATATCATATCTGGAACAATTTGTTTTTGATATCTGGAGGGAGATTGACTTGCTATAACTCAGTCTTCGAATATGTCTCAGTGACCCTCTAGTTCCCAATATCACTTGTTGAGAGGAGAATAATAATTCTATCGTGAATGCCTATTTCAAGGTTACTCATTCTGCATGAGTGTTCTCCTACATTAGTTGAATACATAACGTACTTACTAAATGATTAAGTATTCACAAGAGGGACAGTTGTTGGTTCCAAGTAAAACCTTGCCACTGACCGTATAGAAAATAAATCATCACACCGCACATCGCATACATCAAATCATCTTCGATTAAAAATGAAACCAAGATTAATCAAATGTCATCGCATGAAAAGGATATAACTTGAAAAGCACGATGAATCTCTCAGGGAATAAATCATATTTTGTCAAGGTTAAATGGTGACTTGAATCTCCCAGTCGAGAATCTCCTCGGCACATTCCATTACATCTTCTTCCCAACCACAGTCATTTGTCAATTCTTTGAACGGCGGTCTTGAATTGTGGACTGAGGAAACTGGCATGATTCAGATGTAGGTATTCATGTTTCCGACTGTGGAATAAAAAAAATATTACAGACAGAATACATTGAATTGTTTTATACAATTTGTGTCATTGATGACTAATGGTTTTGATTTCCCACTGTGGTTGTGAGAAAAAATATCAGGACCCAATGGGAGATTCTTTAACATATCATGTCATTATTACTGACCTCCTCGGTGAATTCCGAGCTATAACCTAAAAAACAATTCAGACTTCAATAGAGATTAGATGTATAATATATTTTTCTTCTTGATTCTTTCAAATTTTTTCCAGAACACGGCGGAATCACTCTTATCTACTTGCATTTAGATATATCAAATATAAGTGAGATACTGTTGGGGTTTTCAAATTTCTTGGGTGCCCAAAAGATGCTCAGCTTCGATGACAAATCTACATTGGAAAAAGTTGCAACCCAAAAAAGAAAATGCTAGTAAATATCCACTCATGACTCCATTCTCGAAACAAAAATAATTCTATTTCCGAAAGGGGTGTCTCTCAGACTGAAAAAAGCACCAGTTGATATGAAAACATAATTTTGTTTACGGTTTTGTGGTTTGAAACAAACAAATAGTATGACTGCAAAACGTATTGAAATAATTGCATTTGCCATTCAAAATATAAAGAATAATTAATTGGAAATTCCCGCTGAATAATTCAATTAATTATTGCTGACGGTTCTTTAAATGAGACCTTCAGTTCATTTGTATTTTTTTTACAACTAATATAAAATCCAATTATAGATTTTGACACGTTCGGGTAGTTGCAGAATAGTTATTTGAATAAATCTTTGAGGCACAGACTGAAACATAAATTAGCTTCAAGTCTGATTTTCATTTCAATTCCATAATGGAATTACAAACAGAACTTGATCCGAATATTTCAAGGTGAACATATAAGACAGTTTTTAGTGTCTTCAAGTAGTGATTTGAGCAGAAATTGCAGCTGAATCGTGTCTTGAAATGTATTCATCAGCTGTCAGGAAGAAACTCTGATATCACTCCATATAATATGCAAACATGCAATATAATATGCACTCTTGTCAAGACCAAAATCTTGCCAATTCGTCTCCCCCATATGTAAGAGATTTTCTTGAAAATTCACTTGGAAGATTCTATCACATTTCGCGATTGACGCTACCAATGACGGAACCACCAATAACTATAATGTTTCTGACTGGATCCAATGGAATTCCGAAAAAATACCAATAGAGAAATACGAGCTCCAGGCCGATTAGTGCTTACAACATAGCTTAAATAACGGAAAATTACATCTCATCCCAGTTGAATGAATTCACTTTGGTCACTCAACCTATTTATTCTCTAATGCAGTCCCCTACTGATTTGATTTTTTCTAATTACAATTATGCATTTTCCATTGAATTATGCATTATTTGGTCTCTAAGCCTGCCTTCGTTATCCTAAATTATATTGAGCAATATTTGAGGATGCTGCACTTCCTCTCAATCAAAATAATCGGTTGGTTTTACCCGGAGATCAATTTTCAACTAATGAGGTCACGTGCCCACCATCTCGTATGAAAATATTCAAATTAAATCCGTTGAGCTGTGGACTTTTGTATTCTTTCACTCATTCGATTTGATATGATCAGATATGCAGGCATTTCTCTAAATTCAATAATTAACATAAATTCTGTATCATGCAACAAGAGAAAGGAGAACTGATGGCTAATTTGGTTACAAATTTATGGCCGGCCAATTTTCAGTTCATGTAACAGTGGTTCACGATAAATATTTTCGAGAGTTTATCGATATCTGAATATCTGTCAACTCCCTGTTGATTCTGTTCGCTGTTTCTTAATCAACAAATCGTACTTAAAACGATCACACCGATTAGAGGGCCTCCAAGAATCTTGTCGACTGAGTCTGTGACGACCATAGGTAATCACATAGTTGGATAAAAACTAGATCTGAAATGGCACATCAAGAAACAGAAAGATACCTGTAGGAGCAGGTTCATTCAAAAGTGATTAAAGTGATTGCTTCGTCATTAGACGGTTGCTGCTAGAGACCGCTGATATAAATGACGAAGTAATGGTAATTTTGATCATGAGAAAACAGTCATTTTTTAACTGACCATTTTTCGAATGTAAGAGACAAAAAGACTAATTGATTGACTTTCTTGTAACTCACATCACAATAAATTTGCAAGACACCAAATTGTACTGTATATAGGATATAAGAATCAAACTATTTGCAAAATGTAACTTCAAAGCAATGTCAACATTTGCTTTGGTGATTATTTCATTGCAGTTCGATGATGATTTCGAGAACCTATGAGTGAATTCCAAAAAATCTTTTCTATGGACTTCTCCTCTCTTCCGGATTCCCGTAACGCTCTACTTTCTCCTCTTCTTCTTTCTGTTTCTCGTAGTTTTCACGAAAAAAAATAATGGTATTGAAATAACGATGCTTCGAGCGAACTTCTATTCTGCTTACTTGAAAAACAAACACCCATCATTTTACATCATAAAAAAACATGAAGGACTAGTCAAGTCGATGGTTTGATTCCTGAATAGGTGACAAATTGCCCCTAACGAATTTTCAATATGGATTCTGGCAAACTTTGCAGGAAGCAGCCATCGTTCCTTTCATTTTTACTGATGATCAGATGTAAAATATGGATATATACTTGCAGAAGAATGAATTCAATGGAAGAAGTGAAATGGAAAAATACAAACACTCTGATGATAGGTACATGTGTGTATTTTGGCATGTTTTTCTCTTTTTTTTGCCTCGTTCTTTCTTTCTCTTCGGAGAAAAAAAAAACGATCTTTCACTCTTCTCTCCATCTCTTCTCTTCTCCACTCACACATGGATGGTTCTCCTCGTCGGGTTTCCGTTTGATCTGCCAGTTGAACGATTGACACATTCAGACCTTGAATTCAGGGTTTCTGAATGAGTGTAACATTTGAGGAGGTGTTCTTCATCGAAAAAAGATGGATCTTTCTAAAACTTCTTGGGCTCCCTTGTTGATCGCCTCTTGAAGGGGGACATTTTGTCCTTTTTTTCCGCCTGGGTTTTTTTATTACCTCGTTTTGTCTACCAAGACACTCGCCTTTCTTTTGTTGACCCCTGGTTGTGGGATGGAAAACGCCACCCCTGTTTTTTCCTTCCTTTTCTTTACTTCTCTTTGTTTTTTGCCAATCCGTTCGCTGCATTTTTACGAACCTCGGATCATCTATCGCTGTTTTCCCTCCTTTTTTCCTTTTCTTCCCCCTTTTTTGATGGTGACGGGGTTTTCTTTTCCTTTTTTTTTTGTTGTGTTCCCTCCTGTTTATTCCTGGCTGTGCTGTGATTTCTTTTCTTTTCTTCTTCCGCTGTCGCCTTTTTTTCTCTTCGGTTTCTCTTGATCCACATCTTTTTTTTTCCTTCTTCTTCGACAGCCAAATTCTGTTGGATTGGTTGAGTTGTATATATCGTTGCGTGTGCGCTGATGACTATCGACCTTTTTTTTTCCTTTTTTTCCCTGTTTTTTCGATCTATCTCCAGCTTTTTTTTTTTCTTTCCCGATCTGTTTGTTTTTTGTTCTGTGTTCTCGTTTTTTTGCTGTTCGGTGTGCGTTGTTCATACACTTCATTCTTTTTTTCTCCGGGGTTTTTTTTTTTCCGCGGGTTTTTTTTCTCTTGGTTTCCTCTCTTCTCTTTCTTCGTCGTGATTCGACTCTTTCATGCCAATCCTTCTTTTTTTCCTTCTTTCGTTCGGGGTTTTTTTCTTTCTTCCTCCTTCTTTTTTTCTCCTTTCTTTCCCCCCCCATTAATAAATATTCAAAACTATTGACCTATGTCGATACCATGCATTGTACCCGAACCCGAAAGTCAATATCCAAAACTGGCATATTTACCATGAAAACGGCGATTACTAATGTTTCAAAACATATTAGCAGCTCATGTTTCTCGTAAAACGTTCGAATCCCATTGTACACAGAGCGAGCGGTGAAAGTGGATCAGGTCATTTTTTACGGCCGGCGATTGAATCCGATGCTGACTCACTGCACAATAAAACCAACACGGCAATAACGTGTAGTTTCAGATCCATTGGTAAATCGCCTCGAGTTGGCCTTTCGAGTCGATTGAAATCCAATCGCAATTACGACAGCATCTGATGTTTGACTGAGCATTCGGATCAGTGAGGACAGAGATGATCTTTTTGTAGATGAAAGAACAGTCATAGTCGGATTTCGTTTCTCCTCGTTCTTCAATGAAAATTAGGTTTTCTCATTTGTTTTCTTATATGATCTCAATTTTGGAGAACAATGAAGATCTATCTATCTGTTCTGATAACAATAAAATAAGAGCTTAGTAAGCCAACATTTCGTAGCTTTAAAATAAACCGTTGTAACTCAAAAAAAAATCATAAAATGAGGTATTTGTGTCATATTGTGTGAAAAACTTATTTTTTTCGAAAAAAAATGTGTTACCTTCATAGTTTCATTGAATTCCGCTAGAGAGCAGCGTTATCGCATTGGCGCGAATCGCCATTGTGGTTTTGCGTAAAAGTGTAACAATTTGCCAGTTACCACAAAACCGTGAAGAAAGTAAGTCGTTTTTCTTGTTCTACAGTGTTGTATTGCAAGACTTGAAATAAAATATTTTTTTGGGGGAAAACATTTTGAAATGCAAGATTTTACCATTAAGATACCTGTCTCACGTTATCGTAATCTTGAGAAAGAATAGTGTTATGTTCCGTAGTTTTTTGGGTTTGTAACCTACCTGAATGAAAAAAAATTAGAATTGAATCATCTTTCGAACAATTCGTTTGATTCAACGCCAGTCTTCAAGTATGCCCATTGACTATGTCGAATGTTTTCAATAAGAATTAATAATTGGAATCTATATTTGACAAATATGTCAATTACGAAGACTGCCAACAAGAGATAGTTGCATTTAAACAGGAATTCGCATATAAGTTTTGAGAACGGAAACGGATTTAGTTTCCGAAACCTTAACGATATATATATATATATATATATATATATATATATATATATATATATATATATATATATATATATATATATATGCTTCCAGCTATTGATCTTTTACATCATAATGGCATACACCATACTGCCTGTATCTTTGATATTCCTACATGTCATCTTGAAAACACATTAGTTACTGAAGAAGTAGTATTTGACTTCAAAAAAGGAGAGTATGATCCCATTAATTTTCACTTATCCATGATTGATTGGGATAATTACTTGGATATGAATGACATTAATGCTGCCATTGCACAACTGTACGATATACTATTTGCTCTAATTCACACCTATATTCCTACTAGAATTCTCAAACCAAATTCAAAATTTCCATGTTGGTATAGCCCTGAGCTAAAAAGCAGCATATTTCAAGAAAAAGTTGCACATAAATCCTTCAAACAGTCGAGCAATCATGAGGATTATATTAATTTCTCTAATCTACGGAGTAAGTGTAAATTGCTCACCAAGGAGTGCTACCACCTCTATTTATCCAAAATAGAAGAGAACTTAGCAGCTGATAGTAAGTCCTTTTGGCGTTTCGCCAATGAAAAATCAAGATACAATTTTCCAAGTGAAATGCACTTGCATAATAAAACAAGTAAGAGTGGTTCTGAAACTGCTAATTTATTTGCTGAAAATCTATCATCTGTATACGTTAAATCAGATAATCACGCTTCAGATGTGAGGTATCATAATACTGTTAATGTCAAAAATTGCAAAGTATCAGTGAGCGAAGTGTTTGATAAAATCTCGAACCTGAAAGATAGTTTGTGCTGTGGTCCTGATGGAATCCCCCCATACTTTTTGAAAAGGTGCATTTACTCTGTGACTATTCCTATTCATTTAATTTTTAATATGTCTCTGGACCAAGGGATTTTTCCAGATTTTTGGAAATATAGTTTCATAAGACTGATTTTCAAAAAGGGTTGTGTTGAGGATATATCAAACTATAGGGGTATTTGTTTACAGTCTTGTTTACCTAAAATGCTGGACTCATTGGTCACAGATTATCTATCATGGGAGTGTAAAAGTTTGATTATTGATCAGCAGCATGGATTTAGCAAGGGGAGATCCACTGTCACCAGCTTGCTTTCTTTTCAAAATACAATCTTAAATGCTTTCGAGAGGGGGTGTCAGGTTCACTCCATTTACACAGACTTCTCGAAAGCATTTGATAGAGTGAATCATGAACTATTAATTACAAAGCTGAAGGCATATGGCATCACTGGTAATCTACTGGACTGGCTCCATAGCTTCTTAACTGGCAGGCATCAATGGGTCAAAATAGGCAATTACATTTCAGACAGTATTGAAGTTCACTCTGGGGTTCCTCAGGGAAGTCACTGTGGCCCCCTACTATTCAACTTATTTGTCAATGACATTGGCCTAAATATAGAGTATTCTCAATTTCTACTATTTGCTGACGATTTGAAAATTTTCAAAGTTATCGAAAATGAAATCAATTGCCGTGAACTTCAGAGTGACATCAATAACCTTGTACATTGGTGTAATTCTAATGGAATGGATCTGAACCTCAATAAATGCTTTTTTATAAATTATAACAGAAATCATTCTTCTATAGAGTTTTCATACTCTATCAACTCATTAGACCTAGAAAGGGTATCTCAAATAAAAGACCTTGGGGTATTATTGGATGACAAACTATCGTTTTCTCAACACATAATAATGATCTCCCTGAAAGCACGCAAGATGCTAGGTTACATCAAGAGAGTATCCAGAGACCTCTCAGTCAACGCCTTCAAAGTTCTTTACTGTGCATTTGTCCGTTCAAACTTGGAATATGCGTCTGTGGTATGAAGCCCTTACTATCAGACTTATATTAACATGCTGGAAACAGTTCAACACAAATTTCTAAGATCTTCTGCATACAAATCAGGAATTCATGTGGACAATTACCACTATGATTATCCAACCCTATGTTCATTATTGAATGTACCTAATCTTGAGACAAGAAGAATTGAAACTGACTTATGTTTTTTGTTCAAGTTGCTAGCGGGTGAAATTTCTTCCCCTGAGCTTCTCTCTCACATCAACTTTAAAATTAATACCTCTCGTACGAGGTCGAATGATACCTTTCATATCAAACACCACTACCAAAACTATGGATGCCACAGCCCTTTAACAAGAATGGCAAGGAATGCCAATGAAGTAGATTTAAACTACTTCGGCATCCCCTTTTCTACTTTCAAACGCGAACTAAAAATTAGAAATTGAAAAAAAAACAAGAAAAAAGAAGACAAACACTTGGTTCAGTGATACTGTCTGAATATGAGCTCCTATCATTTTCCAGGAGTATATTAATGTTTCTGTGTAGTGGAAATATATATATTTTTTATTCTATAGGACCATGAAATTTTAAAACAAATGTATTTGGCTTTTATCATAAATGTATGTTTTGTAGGTATTTATGTATTTAGGACCGCAATTTTATATCAACTCGTATAATACTGTAATGGACTTTCCGTAAATGAATAAATAAATATATATATATATATATATATGTGCTGGCTGGAACTTCCGGTTGATCCGCGTCTGGAAAGATTTACTTGTCTACGTTTCGACTCCCATTTCGGAGCCATTTTCAAGACTTAGTGACCTTGCGTCTAGGTCTGAGTTGTCTCACTAGCTGGCTATCATCACTGGAGATCGAGGATAGAAGGTTGTGGGATTTAAGGGTTCATTAGTAGTTATGGCAGGATCAGGTATCGGACGGTCGATGGGAGGTTCGAACGGATTGGTTCCAAGTCGGAGTGAATAGAAGTATGTCGGACCAAAAGTGGTTTCCAGGTATTGGGGAGTCTTTGAGAATCGTCGGTTTATTGAGACAGTTGGGACGTTTTTCGATTTCAATGGCTTCACGGGTAATTCTGGTTTGGAGGGTTTTGGCTGTGGCAACGGTTTTGGTGTTTTTGAAATCTATTTTGTGGCCTGTTTCTAGATGATGTTGGAATAATGCTGAGTTTGTGTCAGAATTTGTGCTGGGTGATGATGAGACTTGGCATTGAGGTACCGGTTTGTATGGGTTGGTTTGCGGTAGACGGTGTGAGTGAAAGAATTGTTGGACTTCCTGATGAGAACATCCAAGAATGGGAGGGAGTCGTCCTTTTCTATTTCCATAGTGAATTGTATGTTGGGGTGAATGGTGTTAAGGTGGGTCAGGAATGTTGGTAGGGTTTCAAACCCATGAGGCCAAATGGCAAAGATGTCATCTACGTATCTGAGCCAGCAAGTGGGCTTGAGTTCAGATGTGTCAATGGCTCTGGTTTCGAAGTCCACCATGTAGAGGTTTGCAAGAACTGGGGAGAGGGGGGAACCCATCGGGGCTCCTTTCACTTGTTTGTAGAATTTGCCCTGAAATAGAAAGTATGTACTGGACATACAATGGCTGATGAGGTTGAGATTGTCTCTAGAGATTTGATGCTTGGTTTCCAAAACACTCAAGGTTTCAGCTAAAGGAATATTCGTGAAGAGAGATGCTTACATCTCGTAAGCTTCGATGTAGCATCTCTCTTCACGAATATTCCTTTAGCTGAAACCTTGAGTGTTTTGGAAACCAAGCATCAAATCTCTAGAGACAATCTCAACCTCATCAGCCATTGTATGTCCAGTACATACTTTCTATTTCAGGGCAAATTCTACAAACAAGTGAAAGGAGCCCCGATGGGTTCCCCCCTCTCCCCAGTTCTTGCAAACCTCTACATGGTGGACTTCGAAACCAGAGCCATTGACACATCTGAACTCAAGCCCACTTGCTGGCTCAGATACGTAGATGACATCTTTGCCATTTGGCCTCATGGGTTTGAAACCCTACCAACATTCCTGACCCACCTTAACACCATTCACCCCAACATACAATTCACTATGGAAATAGAAAAGGACGACTCCCTCCCATTCTTGGATGTTCTCATCAGGAAGTCCAACAATTCTTTCACTCACACCGTCTACCGCAAACCAACCCATACAAACCGGTACCTCAATGCCAAGTCTCATCATCACCCAGCACAAATTCTGACACAAACTCAGCATTATTCCAACATCATCTAGAAACAGGCCACAAAATAGATTTCAAAAACACCAAAACCGTTGCCACAGCCAAAACCCTCCAAACCAGAATTACCCGTGAAGCCATTGAAATCGAAAAACGTCCCAACTGTCTCAATAAACGCGACGATTCTCAAAGACTCCCCAATACCTGGAAACCACTTTTGGTCCGACATACTTCTATTCACTCCGACTTGGGAACCAATCCGTTCGAACCTCCCATCGACCGTCCGATACCTGATCCTGCCATAACTACTAATGAACCCTTAAATCCCAACAACCTTCTATCCTCGATCTCCAGTGATGATAGCCAGCTAGTGAGACAACTCAGACCTAGACGCAAGGTCACTAAGTCTTGAAAATGGCTCCGAAATGGGAGTCGAAACGTAGACAAGTAAATCTTTCCAGACGCGGATCAACCGGAAGTTCCAGCCAGCACATTTCTGACCGCGGAAGCCTAGCCGATCAAATATATATATATATATATATATATTAGTTCATATCATACTTCGATCATTGCCGCATCGCCTTTGAGAATGTCTGCCGCAGATGCAGACGAAACGTCAGGCCTTAAAACCTGTGGACCACGGCTCAGAAGCCCGGAAGCACGTAACAATTTATTACTCAAAAAGTTGAAATGTACCTCAGGTTGCACCTACGTCCGAAAAATTGGAATAAAAAGGCACTCACTTCTTGGGAAATAGAATAGTATGTTCAGAGAATAGGAAAGGAAATTCTATGGAAACTCCTAGTAACTAATTTTCAGTATCCTTTTCTTCGGATACTACCCCAATAGAACACCCTTTATGCTGTTATTTCGGAATAAACGGAAAAAAACTCAAAACTATAGAATTCGCCTATATTTTTTATTGTTTATTGAGTAACTGATCCCAAGAAGCTAATACTTATACTGGGATATACATATAGAAAAACATTAACAAGATACAAACACAGAATAATTTAAACTGTTAGATCATAACATAAAAATGACGAAAAAGGAATTTTTATTTACTTGGAAATTCTGTTCTATTGTCTCAAGAAATATTTTTTTGATTTTGATTTGAATTTATTTATATTTTTTTTATTTCTTTCAAGTTTTTTGGCAAGATATTGTAAGTGAGAACTCCTGAGTAAAGCACAGATTTTCTGTCAAAATTGCTTCTGATTTCAATCAAATCGAAATCATTCAACTGTCTTGTATTATAGTTATGAATACTCGAATTTGGAGTAAATTTTAGGGTCGATTGTTAATTGTTGGATGATGTCAAATGAATGAATAAACAGGTCTTTAATTCATATAGCTTTTTTAAATTGAGTAAATTTTTTGCTGTATACAAATTTACAGTGGGTTCACGATAATGATATAATTCACTAAGGGCATTTTTCAAATTTTGTAGGCAGCCAACGATGAGTGACCGAGGAAAGCTCTTGATGGAATTGGTTAATCAGCGCCAAGATATGTATAAGAGGGGGAGTATGGAGTGTTCCACTCTTACTGGAAGATTTGGAACTGTTTTTGAAGATTTTGTAGCGTACTGTTGAAGATCTCTACCATTTTTATTAGAATATAACGATGTACTTTGAAAGAAACTATCCACTTTCATCAAAAGAAAAGTTTTGCAACTCAAAGTTGCTTCACTCATTTCGAAATTTCCACAAATTTTGCAATAGTCTCCATGGTGTTGAGTGCGCCAGCAGCGGAAGTTGTTGAAGAGTTAGAGATTGCTCTCCTGCAAATTTTGATTTTTAGAGTTACCACGGTTTAGTTTTTAGTTTAGTTCAGCGACGATATTTGCTATATTCCATGCAACCTCCAATGAGTAATACATTTACTAGTTAACTCTACTCGAAAAAAAATACAAATCTTCAAGATCCTATATTCGACATTTCGAAAAATTTCTTGAAACTGAGGAGTTTATAATCGAAGCCTTAATATAATTCAGGTCTGAGTCACGAATCATATAAACACGGTGATTCGTCGGAACTCGAAAAACACCTGTTGATGCAGAATTCACAATACCCCAATATTGAAGAAGAGTCGGATTCTTTCATTGTTCTAGAGTAATTATATGTTTTTTCACTATATCGCACCTCAGCATGAAAACTACAAATTTTCACAACCAAATTGATATCATCAAGAAATTATAAACGAGTAGCGAAACATACATCAGGTTGTATTGATCTACGCCAATAAGTCAATAATATATGCGAGCGGTCTTCAGATTTTTTTTTATTCATTTGAACATACAGCTTCCAGACAGAACATAGTTCTGGTATACGGAAGCCGCAATCTTAATATCATACAATAATGTAAATAAGTAATCCATTTATAATTTACTATTAGATCATTCGGTGAACGTCAACATACCAACATAAATTGTTTGAAGTTTCTCAAGAAAATATGAAGAGACCTAGAGGATTTTATTTCTTCTGTCAATTTATTGAATATTTCAATTGAGCTTGCGATAGGATTATTTTTTCCTTTATCGGAATGGACATTGTTCAGATGAAAATTATTGAAATTTCTGGTATTATAAATGTGAATACTTGAGTTTTTCAGGAACGGAATGTTAGTTTTTTGGATATTTTTTGTTAGTTTGTAGATTAATTTGTCTTTTTCTGATTCAATTAGGCAGTTTAAAGTCATATTATTGGTCAAATTATATAATTCTGAAGATGGAGTGTCCCAAGGTTTTTTTGCATATTACCTTTATTGCTTCATTCATTTAACGATATACAATTCTTTTTTTGTTTTCGATTACAAGAGTACTAAATCGTGATCAAATATCTGATTTGAGAAAGTATGTAAGAATTATATATCAGAATTTGAACATGTTCATTCATCAAATGCATTCTTTAAATTGCACCCAAAAACGGAATCATACATTTTTCTAATGTATTTATATGAATTTCAAAATTCAATTTATTGTCTATGAAATGGCCCAAATATTTATGACTTTGAACTTAAGTGATAGGTTTATCATATATTTTTATATTTAATATCAAACATATCTTTCTGTTTGAAAATAATATAGACAGTTTTGTCCGAATTAATGGTTAGGTTTATGTAATTCATCCATTTTTCAATAATTTTTATATCACTAGTCACATTTTTTTCCAAAATTGTTAAATTAATTAATGTAAAATATCCCGTGTAATCGAACGTTGTTAATTTAGAAGAAACGCTTTGATGTGATACTGGAAATATATTTTCTAGGAGGTTAAGAACAAATTCCGTCATACAGGTGTGTAGGTTACGACGGAGTAGTAGGGACACTATAAAAATGAAAAATATCTCTATTGACAGATTTTAAACTGTCAATATGCCATTGACAGATATTAATCTATCAATGACAAATTTTGATCTATCAATACGTCATTGTCAGATTATAATCTGTCATTAGCAGATTTTAATTTGTCAATGGAGATATATTTTAATTTTTACAGTGACCCTTATACGCCGTCGTAGTAGGTGGCCCTGTTGTATGGGGACCGGGCAAAACACGGTAATCAAACATTTTTCCAGGTACTGTTCGGTCATAGGCGAGAAAAACGAATGAAACTTGTCGCATCGTTATGCACATATCTGACTGTGGCCAATAAAACCATTAGAACGCTTTCAGGAAAAACATATAGAATCGTAAGAGTATTTCACACACAATGGATTTTGGCAATAAAATATTTTATTATGCCATTAACTCTATATCCTTGACCGACCGAACAAGTGAAGTACGAGGAAAACGCAATAACAAACATTGATTTCGCTTTCAGAAGGTAGTAAAAAGAAATTTCTTCGATGGAGTCATGGCCGGCATCAGTAATTCATAACAGACGAGAAAAAACCTATGTATGGGTGGTAAAATGAAAGATTGTTTATGATATATACGTATTTTGTTTGTAGAATATCCTCCATATTTACTTTTACTAGTGGGGATTATTTCTTGTTTTATTTGTGTTTGTTTTTTGTACAAAAAATGTATAATAAGTTATATTTGGTCTACCGGTTATTTTCCCATAGGAAAGTGTTATCGGTTATATAGTACGCGACTGGAGCCTAGTCATGACATTGATGTGTTCTTTCTGGATACCTAGTTCTATCTTTACTGAATAAAACACGTTCCCAACTGCACATGTGGGAGTATCCAGGCATCAAATTAAAAACCATTCGCTTCGTTATTGTTCAGGTTGTAACATCCACTGTTGTATTTCGACGATATTCAATAATTTCATTCATACTTGGAAATACACTTATCGCCAATATCATGAAGACCGATGAAGATATAATCTACGAATTTGTAGAAATTCGAAATTAAAGGGAATTCAAAAACTATTTTTTGACAATAACCTTCATCAGCAATTCGTTGAAACCTGTAACTATAACAGTGCTCTCTGAACCAATCTTTTGTTTCTGTTTTCAAATATTATGTCATCCCTGATTGGATTTATGATCATTTTGAAGTTGTAATCCTGATTTTATGATGAATTTTTATACTGATGCCTTTCTGTTGTTCCAGGTACGTATTTGACCAATACATGCAAAAGCAGCTTATTTCGGTGATGATCAGTGAGTATATCAAGTCTTTCCATCCCTAGCAGAGTACCGATGATACTCCGAATCCTCGAATATGCACATGATACCAAACTCTAAGAAACTTTGACAGGTGTGTGATTGAGGTCTTCACCGAAGGGGCGCTGCGATCTTGATTTGAATTCCCAATAGCAGTACTGTTCCTCTCAAACGCTAGTGAAGATCATTAACATTCTGAAAGTTATCGATTTCACAGTTGTTAAATCTAATCACCTTCTGCTTCAGAATGTTAACAACATTTCTTTCACAATTTCTCAAAACCCCTACTTTGTTGAAAGGTGCGACATACGTTTTATTATCTTTTCACACTTGCTAGTTGGAAATCGTTTCCTTTATCGGCATAATAAATTAATTGTTTAAAGGAAAGCCATATCGGTAGTAGTCTTACAGCGTTTTTATGCTGGACTTGTGAACTTGTGTTGAGATTACGTAATGCATCACTACTTAGTGACGTACATCTTGAGATAGACCAGTCAATCGCGAATAGAAAACAGTTTCTTAGATTGTGTGAATGATGAAAGAGTATCCGATAGACTCCGTGTTTTGTTCTCATTTCCTAACTAAATATATGTCAGTATAGTCCATTGAGTGTGGAAAAAATAATTTTTTTTTTTAAATTTCGAGCTGTTTCCGAATAAAATATTTTTCTAGCATTCTGATTGAAATCCCTATGATAGGTATATTTTTCCAAATTGCAGTGTATTTGTAAAATTAATCTAAGCTCACATAATTTCAGGTTACCCCCACATTCTTGTTTGTTGCAATAATGCAATATATTAGGGAATTCTGAAATTCCTCAAACATTTTCTGGCGAGGCTCATCATCAATTACAGCTTCCTGTAGCGCTCCTTTGTTTTTTTTTTTTCATCGCCCACTTATAATAATTTCAATATATTCAGTCATTCGTATTTGTTCCAGTTCAAAACCGACTTTGAAGTATACATATTAATATGTTGAATACAGATTTTATAGCTAATATAGAGTTTTATTATAGCTAGACTATTTATTTGCCCCATGCTGAAAACATTTGCGGATTTTTTCGATGTTTACTACCGTTGAAACGAACATGAAGTTGGCAGTCTCCTGAAAAAATAAGATCTCAGTTTCGTTGTGTGTTGAATTTGGGCACTGAAATGATATATCATATCGAAGTAGTCCCAATATGTGTGCAACTTGTTCGAGTTGAGCCATTCTTTGGGCATCAAACATGCACTAACTTGAGGAAGTATTCAAATTTCGACTGTGCAACTGATAGAAAGAATTCCCATTCATTGCACATTCAATGGGAGTTTACTATCATTATCTATCATGTAATCGTTTGAGAAAATTATTGAACCGATGTGAAACATATAACACGATGGAACCAAAAATCACAATTAAAATCATTGACAGCTTCCTAGACATATCCGTTTATTTGTCTTTTCACTCAGGAGAAAATGGTACTGATCATTTATAGGCTCAGTATCTCAGTCCGTTTATGATACTTGACTTTTTCCGACTCCTGAGAGCTACTATTCGTGAGGCGGGGCTGTTGGTTAACGAAGACTCCAATATTTTGAACACACAAAGGTTTTCTTCCTAATTTTATATTTCTCTTTGCAATCCGGGAAAGACGAGACTAATAAAGTTTCCTAAAACATTATCCCCTTCTCGAATAATTTTCTCTATGGTCTTCTACAGATTTTCCAGTTGGAAAAAGGTCTCGTCGTATTATCTCGAAACTATCAATGGAACGTAAAATTCACTATTAGATTGTCTTTCAACTTGAGATGAGTTTGTGCCTTCAGTGAAATGAAAATTCCGATATAAAACTTTCTATCTTTTCTCTCGTATTCCATTTCACACACTCGTATAGATTCCAGTATCAAATATCATTTTTTCAGATTGTGCTATGTTAACAACCCAAAAAATACGGACGAAAAAATTCACAACAAAATAATCTCTTTCGCACAGTACTTATATTTGTAACTACCACTTATATTTGTAACTAACGTTACTTCAGTTTCATCCTATACGGACATTTCAAAACGATTACTTCAAATGACCTATCATGTAGGTGGTTTGATAATGTCCATATAACTCATCATATAAGTCAGCTTATAGTATTGGTTTGATAATACGTATAGGACGAAACTGCAGTAACTTTAGTTACAAATGTAAGTAGTATAATAACACAGGAACATTTTTTTCTCAATTTTCATGATGATCTCCCACCACGTACTAACGGCTAGAGTAAAATCTTGACACTTACCAATGCTCGTATATTTTGCGATGATAAAAGAATATTCAGTCAGAAATCCTATCATATTCGTCTGCCCCAACTATAGGAAAAACTGCTACTTCATAGTAATGCCAGCTCGCTATGAACTGCCAAAGAAACACAGTAAAATGCCGAAACTAATATTAGCATTATGACAGCATGACATATTGTTTGTGGTTTCATAAAAACGAGGAATTGCTGGAATGGGCTTCCATACCTCTGGGACATCAAAAATTCAGCAATCATTCTCTGTTTATCTGTGTAGTAGTTTGAAGAATCAGTGCTTATAAGTTACTCCTCTTGAACATCTAACGGCTGTTGCAGAGAGCATAATCTGTTATCAAAATAGCCAGGCTTGCTCCATCAGGATTAGTGAGTGGATGTAATGCCTAATGATATTCGTTCGTATTCCAATATTTGATATTTGGAATGCTAATAAGATGGAAATCGTTACTTCTGTCTAATATGATTGGAACAACTGCAATGTATTATTGTTAGATCTGAGCAGCTATTGGAATATACTAGATGAATATACTAGTTTGGATTATGCTGAAATTTTCACTCATCTTTCATGATCACTGGCCTATTGAATACTGCGACACCTCTTGAATGACAAATAGACATTTCAGAGGTAACGGCGTTCTCTCTTTGTTTCGCTTCAATTTAACGCTACCATTTTGAGACGCTACAACTCCGCAAGTGGTAAGACACATCCGAAGAATGCTATTTCAATTACTGCATTAAGCCTTCAAATACTGACCGCAGATTCGAATGAATCGAGCCTTTTTTAACGAGGAAGTCAGACAGCAACGATTGAAGCAGTTGAGTTGTCGTGAAGTTTAATAACTCCCAAGTGTATTCGAAAACTTCACTGGATTATTTAAATCATGTTTTTCTGTAATCGTCGATGAAAGAGCAATTAATTGCAATTAAGTCAAAACATTACAAAATAGTTTCTTGTCGTTTTATATAATGTTGTGTTAGTGTGTAAAAATAGACAGCATAGTTTGGAAAACGGAAAAAAGTATTTAAAACTGAATGGAAGTAGCCAATACTTGATGAAAATCCATATTAAATGAATCATAATATATACAGTTGCCTCTAAGATTTTCACATACAAGGATTCACTAAAGCGCGACATGTGTTTCGCTATACAATATTATGGCTTCCTCAAGCAGGAAGTAACTTATAATACCTATCTGGAAATCTCACAGGCAAGTGTGTATTATTTGTATAATAGTTTCCATTGATGTAAAGGAATCTATTCGAATAGTCAATGAGCTTGAACAATGAATGTTATAATATTGTTGATTTTTGAAGGTAATTGCTGCTTGCTAGAAGAATAGCTTTCAGTTGTTACCACTACCAGCGAACTTGTTCTCATTGGTTTTGGAAATTCGTAGGTAAAATATATGCAACTTGGGAAAATGTCAGCAAAAATCAAAGATAAAGGACGATTAAATATGATTCTAATATCCTAACTTGTTATACTCTTACTAGAGCATTTCCCTATTCAAAAAGAGTGGTCATTTATGGAGGGCAGTAGAACAGAAGGGATGAACACAAGTAAGTGGGGAATGTGATATTTTTCTGATATTCAATTGTTATTAACAAAACAGACCCTAGTATGTGATATATCTAATTATTGTTGTTCTAAAAGTGTTCGTTCCGTTAACTAGCTGACGAACGTCAACCCTCAGAAGTCGAAACTTAGGCGAGCAGTGGATTAACGAGGCCTTACCTTTTAACGTGCGAATACCCAGCCTGTGCTGTCCCCGTTCGATAAACGATTCAACTCATTCTACCATACTTGATTATTTCTTCTCATCGTTTTCACCTCTGGTACTTGGTACTTGTTTGTACTTGTTTTTATAACTTACAATCAGTGTCAAAGTGTGACGGATGTACGTGAAAAGCAGGAAGTTAATTAAATACGTGGATACAAGTATTATATGACTTCAAATGTGTATTGATCTGATAATCCAAAGTTAGGATAAAGTAACTTTTAGGTTGGGAAATTTGTACTACAGCCCCTATAAAAAATATTTCTGGTGACGGCACTGAGCATATTACCCACCACCTTGCTGCCTGTTGCTTCTTGAAGTCGACTTGCCATTTTCTTCGTTTCTCCGAACCTCCTGTAGCAGTCAGTCACTAATATGCTCTCAACGGTGAAGAGGAGTTTTGAGTTTTAACTATATGAGTTACAGAAAGAAATATGTATGAGATCATAGTTTACTTGTTTGAAGGGGGATTCAAGCAAACCAACCTAACACCTAACTCATAAATAACTCAACTCTTTCCAAGCGAACGAAGAAGATGGAAACTTTTCAAATGAAATAACAACTTTTCTGAATGCCCTCATTGAATCCTGGTGATTTATTTTTCTGAGTTGATATGATAAGTTGAATCTATGATAAGTTTAGTTGACTTGCTTGGATCCGCCTCTAGTGTGTTATGACTTTATTCTGATTCGAAACGAATCTACTTTCAACTACATTGCAATTTACTATAATTAATTCTGTATTATTTTTTTCTTTCGAATCGCATTTTTCCTTCCAAAACTGCCTCTCATCCAATCTGAATTTTTTATAAGCGGCTACCATATCGACCTTGGTCAGTCTTTCATTCCTTATCCTCATCACCTCAATCGATGTTTCTATCAGCTTGTCTCATACTCATTTGTTCCAACATTTTTTCTCATCGTAGAGTAACAAAAATGAATATTCCAACTCAATTCAGATTGATTTGATACCATGAATTATATATTCCAATTTTGGTATTCTCGTACGTTTCCTGGTCGAATGCCCTTATAAATCAAAATTTCTGTTGAATTAAAATCCTACGCATTGCCTGACTACATCATTAATATAGTTATAGATTATGTTGTAATTTGTCTGTGAGATTGAACAAATCATTTATTCGCTATTTATATATGCCTGGTGATAACTACCAGACATATGAAAGATATATTTTGATTCCTAACGCATTATGATAATCCAAACATTAATCATGTTTGAATTGATCTCTAATTATAGAAACCCGATTTGGTTAGAAATTAACATTGTACTGCTATGCTATTTTTGATTTCTATCTGTATATTTAGCACAGGTAATTAATTAGGTAGTAGACGAATTTTCAAACATCCCAAACCTTGCAGTCATTTGCATTTCTGAAACAGACTTGTATTCAAATCCTCATTTCATAATTGACAGCGCAAAGATTATCTGAAGGAAAGTATTGAAGGGTTGCATCAGAATAAGAGTACTCAAGAGGGAATTATATTTCTCATATTATTCCATTCCTTATTCAAGTAGTACATTGAGAGATATTGAAAAATGTATCTTCACGACGGTGATGTGATTACCCAATAGGACATACCAATACGGAGTTATTTTGATAGCAAACGATGAATCCCTCTTTCACTAAGTAAAACTTCAGTTTCAGAATTAATTAGATATGCCTATAAAAATGTTAATTATTTTCTCGTAACCCCGTACAATTTGTCACAATAACTTCGATAAACCCTAATTGTCATTCTTCTTTTCCCGCTCCTTGATAATTATCGCACTTTTTGGTTTTAGCATCCTCTTGCAGAAAAAAAAACCGCTTTCCAAATTATGATATTTCATTCGAAAGCTAATTTGAGTAGTTCATTGAAAAAATTAAAAATCACAATATATGAAGTTAAAAATATTGAAGCTAAAAAATTGAAAAACCTTCCTGACTTAACATCAATTCACTGTAGATTCTCAGAGAGTTCTTCACATACTGCTTCACATGACTGTAAGTTATTTCATAAACGTTCTCAGACTTTTCGGGATGAAAATTGAACCACTATGTTTGGTAAATGGAAAATATGTTGCTGCATTGCTTTTTGAGTCAAATAGCTACATTAATAATGTGTATAAACATTAAATAATATCTAATAATATATGTTAATATTTATAAATAATACCTCTTCGATTATTTGCTACACTCAGTACTTTCAAGGGGCGGTGGGAAAGGTATAGCAATTGAGATTATGATGGGGAAGTGCCACCTTGAATAAAAAATCGACGTGATTTTATTGTTTCTTCTTGATGTTATCTAATTTGTTTCGTTTTCATCGACACATCCTTACTTTCAATTTGTGCCTCGAGCAAGTTAGTGAACATTTTCATCATCAGATATTTTGTTTCGGTGAAAATTGAGCTAACAAAATAGTTTTTATTCGTATACCTAACCTGTCTAACCGAAAAAATGAATGAAGAATATTCATTAATGTGCAGTACTACATTCTGTGAAGCTCGATATATAATAAAACTATACATATTCAACGTAGAAAACCTAGCATCAGTAATGAATATCTGAATTTCACGGATGGACAGGTAGTGCAAGGCATTTATATTATCTGCTATCCTCCACGACGAAATACTTCATGAAGTGTTCGGTATCGTAGAGATTATTACATTCGCCTTTCAAGCGAAAGATCAGGGTTCGATTTCCCGCCGGGCCACCGTGCTGGGTAATCGCACGTTCAAAGGTGAGGCCTCGTTGATCTATTGCTCGACTTCTGAGGGTTGACGTTCGTCAGCTGGTTAACGGAAACGAACAATTTCAGAACATTTTTTTTCAGCTAATATGAAATGAAAATAAACATGTTACTCAGAGATGTTACTTTAGTTTAGGATTCCATATTTCTGAATCCTATCATTGCTATCGTGTCGCAACAAAAAACAAAACTCTCATAAAGTAACGAATGTCTCTATTTTTCATTGTTGAATCGTCAGTCGTTCAAATCACCAATAAACTCGACATTTCTCCCTAGCATTCATTTTTGATCCTTCCGGACAGTTGAAATCCTTCGCGAAATACGGTGAATTTCTCAAACGTCCCACCACTCTAAATGCTGGCTGGCCATGACTGTCGGCATGAGTGTGGATATCATCTTCACCGGATAGTCTCAAGTCGTAGCACATGTAAGTACTAGCCATGATCCAGAAAATCTGTTTCGGTGTATATTTTATGCCGGGGAGACTTTTTTCTCGACCGTGTTTCCTCACCCAGTTCATGTAAGCTGTATAAGCCAGGTTTACTCCGGTGAAGTCTGCTAAATTTTCTTCTAAACTGGTGTCGTTCTTCTGAAAGCAAAGTTATGATATCAGTGATTTTGCATAACACGACCAACTAGCGTGAAGTATCTGCCGGAACTCATTCATGCATGATTCACATCAGTGGCGGATCCACGGGGAGGGGGGGGGGTTTCGCCCCCCCCCCCCCCCCAATAAAATAATTTTTTTTTTTTTTTTTTTTTATTCTCCTCTTCTTTTCAATTATGGTAGGGAAAAAAAACACAGAAAAAAAAAAAAAAAATTTTTTTTTTTTAAAATTTTTTTTATTCATCCAAAAAAAAAAGGGGGTCTTATTTTTTTTTTTTTTTTTCCCCCCTCTTCCCCCCCTATTAAAAGGAGCAAACATCTGCTTGAAGATACCAAAACGAACAAACCACTTGTACTTTTTGGACTCGCCGTTCTTTTTTTCTGTTCAGTCGGTTCAGACGCTTGATCAAGCCGAGTAAAATATGAAAATAGAGTCCTCTTCATGTTGTAGGTTCAAAATAAATTGCTTTTTTTTAACTATCAAATTGCAATTTTTCTCGATGAATATGCTCTTGATTAGGTTAAATCAACTCGATTCGATTTAAAAAAAGTAAAGTTTCGAACCTACTTCACCTCCTGGCTACACCTTAAATAGACCGCGGGCATATCTGACAGACGACAGTAAAATTATAGTTATAAATCCAGACTGCTGGACGAGCAAACGGATCTACAAATGCTCATTGTGCATTTGTGTCATATTTCAAAATATTTTTTTCTCTATAATAACTCAATTTTGAGCGATTGTGAACTTTCAATCCATCGATTCTTCTTTTTCGACAATAGAAAGAATATCCTTTCTGAAAAAACGAATTGTTTCACCAACTAGAAGCGTAACTACTGAAAAGTTGAAATGGGCAATGGTATAATCATCTTGTTTCAATCACAAAACCAGTGTGTATCCTAGTAGGTGAATTCTGTGGTCACGTTCACCAATTGAATTTGTGGTTATTTTAGGTTCTCCGGGGTTTCCTATAGTTGAAATGGAGAATGCATTTCCAAAAAATGAGAAAGTCTTCCAGGAGCGTTACAGTACTGAGAGATAAACGTTCTTTGTGTTAAGAAGGATCTGCCCTCTAGATGCACACACCTGTCTGTGTGGAGGAATGTTTAAAATGTCTACCATTTTACTATACAACTGGTTCATTATCGAAAATCGAACTATCCATTCTTGAGTTATAAGCAGTCAAAGTTACCTATGTTGACATTGGTTTCTCTCGGCTCGGGTCAGAATTTCTGGAAGAAAAAATTTTAGCAGTTTCAAATTATACCGAAGCTGAATGTTATTGTCACGGAGGAAAATTAGGGGAAATTGAAATGAATCCAAATTATTTGTGAATCCATTTTCCATTGAAATTATGATTTCCATTTTGTAAAACACTAAAAGAAAATTAAGCTGCTAATAACTCGAAGGACTAGTTCGATTCCAAAAAATAAAGTACTGAAATGATAAACTTTTCAAATGAGTTAATACAAGCCTGCTTTCCGTCTTAAAGGAAAATGGAGTTACCCACAATAATATTTTTTTCACTATAAAGTACTTAAGATGATGCCACTGTCCACTTTTCACATCTTATCCCGTTCAAGAGTTGAGAGGGAAAAACTTCTCGAGGCAGCCCTGTATAATGTTTATTGGGCGGGTTCCTGCGACAAAATCTGTACTTACAACTGGTTGCCCCATTTCTCTCTGAAAATTATCGTAATCTCTGACCAAACATTGCGTTACGTTTTCGTAGTTCTCCATCGATCTGTTGCTCCAAATTGCTGCGTCTTTCAAACTTTCGTCAGTCATACTGAATCCATGGCTCAATTCGTGTCCAATAACTGAACCCAAGGCTCCGTAATTCACGTAGTGCGGATGGTGTACGTCAAAAAGAGGGGCTTGGAGGATGGTCGCCGGTAGAACTGAAATTAAATCAAAATGGAGTAGTTGATCGCGAGATGTTCTTCATAACAAAATTAAATGCTATAGGTATCTCTGACAGATGTTAGTCCATTAACCCACTGTGTGGGTGAGTTGAGACTGGCCTGAACAAGTTTTTTTTCTATAAGATTCGGTAGGAAATATTTGTTAATTTTAAATGAAGCCATGTGAGCTGAATACTTGTCAGTCATCGGAGTGAATTCCAAGATGAATGAGCCTCTGAAGAAGCTAGCCACTCGAGCCAGCGAAACGTCAGGAAGAAATTCCAAAAAACGACGGCCTTCAAACCCGAATAAAAGTAGTGATACTTGAGTTGTGTGAATGTTAAAAAATTGTTTTTTTTATTTGCTCATCCTTCTCCAAATCAATACAAATACGAAACTTTCCATAATTAACAAACAGTGTCTATTTATTTATTATCGGTTATTTTTTCCGTGATTCCCCAACTGGAATACTCACTGAGTAGATTCAAATGATTTGAAAAGTATGCGTTCACTTCGAAAAACGGAGATGTCATCAAGTGCAATTCTGCAGAGTAATTCCAATTCCGTCTATAGTAACTATCCATCTCGACTTTTGCTGCCATCCTCGCCATGTCTATAACATTATCAGTTGAAAAGTTGAGCTGAAATAATAAAAAATCCCAGCTGTGAGATAAAATCTCATCAGATCGACGTGATTCACTATAAAATGGATTTTCCTTAGGTACTATTTGGTAATACAATGACACGACTGGAGACGCTATTTATAGTGAAACACGTGTAGCGGTTCTATAAACTGTCGAGAGAAAATGATACAATGCAGTGTTTTTTGATATCGTGAATATTTTAATTTTTCTATGTCGAGCGCAATTTGCGAAAAATAGTCGCCATAAAAAAATAAACTGAAGAAATGTCACCAGACGTTATTCCACATCGGTCGTTTGTATCTTCAGTCTGAGTTTTGAAGGTGAACCGACACACGCGCCTGGCGTGTGAACCGACACTCCACCCGTCGTGAGAATGGTGATAAGATTGCGCGTGATAAGTTCCGCACGAAGTGCCAGGCACTCCACACGCCAGGCGCGTCACTCCACACACTGTAAAGGCACCATAACGCAGCCTCCATCAGACGAAAATATTATTTCTACTCCCACTGGCGACCACCATTGTATTATAAGTGAGCGATTACGTTACAGCTGTCAGGATGATGATAGAAGAAAAGTACAGTACACAACTCGGGGATAATGGATAATTAACACCTTATCATATGGCTAAGAGCAAGAAGCGAGACAGTGATAGACAAAACCGAGGACAAAACTCATAGTCACAATAAAAATTACATGATTACTTGATCCAATACAGGAAAACATACCGTAACGATGAAAAAGTCGACAGCACGGCGGTTTTTGCTGCATGTTTCAGCGGCAAATCATAGTTGTGTTGTTACAGAGAAAACTAAGTGACATAGTATAATCCCTCGAGTGTGAAAAATCACTTTCCCAAAAGTAATGTTCACTATTTTTCCTACAAACACCTATTTTAATAAACAATATGTAAATATCGGATCGTGTATATATATATATATATATATATATATATATATATATATATATATATATATATGCAATAAGAATTCACCTTAACAGCAACCTGACAGTCCCTAGAGGGGTACTTGAATTGACTATTGATGAATACAGATTTAATAACGTCGGCCAGAATCGTTCCTTCAATGTAATGATTTTTGTAATGAATACTTGTAATTTATAATATAACTATTGAAAAAGGAAACACGAAGTCATCTCCACAACATATTTGATTCTAACAGGAACAATGTCCTAGTTAAGACATGTTTCGAACATATATATGTTCATCTTCAGTTAGGTACAAAAATAGAGGAAAGTTGGAAGATCAAAAAATAACAAACTACGTATTAAGTATCATTAAACTACTATCAAGAACCCCAAAGTGGTTCAAGAAGTTCGAATGTTTGTTATAAAATAGGGGTGGACCCCCTTTCTCCCAACTTTCCTCTATTTTTGTACCTAACTGAAGATGAATATATATATATATATATGTTCGAAACATGTCTTAACTAAGACATTGTTCCTGTGAGAATTAAATATGTTGTGGAGATGACTTCGTGTTTCCTTATTCAATAAAATTGGTCTTCCACTTTGAGTATGGACTACTACCTTCGTAAATAATGTGACTGTTGAAAGGACTTTATTGTTGTGTGAAGTGTAAATACACAATAAGTATGTTGAGTTGCCTCACTCATCTCAAGTTCATTTTTGCGTGAGTCTTTGTTTAAATATTGTTCCTATGAAAAGTGCACATGAATTTGCAGTAACTTCCATAGTGAAATGAGGAAATAACGATAACGTTCATTTGAAAATGTGACAATAATTAAGTACTTATGATACAGCACTACTTATCAATTTCTTTATTTTTCACGAATAATTGGTTACCCAGCAGTCCAGTTTTCATATAAATAATAACAATGGGGTGGAGGAATCGATAATTGCATCTGTAAATCTCACAGGATTCACGGGTTTGATGGCTTATTGCCAGTATGGAAAGTAACTTTCCACACGAGTGGAAATAAAGGCCATTTTCCATGGGAGTAGCGGGTGCGATATGTGTCACTTTCCTATGTGGTCGTATGAAAAAACATAAGATAGTCATTGTTTCTTATGAGAGTTTGTTTCAAGAGAATTATTTAGTAGATCTTCTAATTTCGTTGAATTTTCCAATTCAAAGGAGAAAACAGATGTGAAACTCTCCAAGCAGTCTATATATCGACCAGTCTATATGTCTTTTAATAATATTTTGAAAGAATATTCGAACTGGAGATACCAGTATGGAAAAAATATTGTACCCACCCATCTTATTTCACTCGATCTTAGACATTTCATAAGTTCTCCGCAATAGACATATACACAGGTCAATATATAGACTGCTTGGGGAGTTTCATATCTGTTTTCTCCTATGAATTCAACAATTCAACGAAATCAGAAGATCAACTACAAATTTCACTTCGAAACAAACTGTAATCAGGAACATAGACTATCAAAAACATCATGTATTTATGAATATTAATAACTTATTCCTTCTGGCGATGTATATCTCTTTTCAGAAATCAATACCAACGAATATAACTCGTTAACAATTTTCTCCAGATAAATATTCCCATATAGAGATGATGACTCTAATGTTGGTTTTTGTATGGAAATAATGCTCTGACAAACTGAAACTTTATAAAATTTAGAAATTCTCATAGTCCCATTTGTGAACACCTGCATTTCGATTCAGATTGGAAATTTATCAATGACATTGTGATGTACTGTTATTCAATATAACCAATGATCTATTCGGGAAGTGATTTTACAATGACGTGAAATTTTACCTTGTCAAAACCAATCAGGTTATCAAGTTTTTTAACATCGAACCCTAGATCTATCCAACCGATGGCTTCTGAAATATTTTTCAAATGTTTGAGAGCGTTTGTTCTGCTCTGTTCATCTATCCAGGGAGTGGCTTTGAGCGATTCCTCCATTTCTTCTTTAATACGAGAAATCATATCTCTTATATAAACTTTTTTCTCTTCAGGAGTATATCTGCGAACGTATTCTGCTTCTGCTATAGAACGAAACCTATAAAAGGAGTGCATTATTTTTTTCTTAACAAAAATCGGTAATTTCAAAAGATTTTGTCATCGAAGTCATTATGACAAATAACATTTATTGGACTTTTTGATATTTCACTCTCATTTTGAGAATGATGTGTTGATTAAGATGGCGTGTGGCGTGTTCATAGCAATAGTATATTACACACCGAGGTGGGAAGTGATTCATTCCTGTCATGAGATTAGTTAGTTAATCGAGACGCAAAGCGTCGAGGTTAGCTATGATATGACAAAAGTCAGATGAAGTCAATAAATGACAGATAAAGTCTAGAATAGATGAAATGAGGGGGGGAACTGAGAGCGGAAAGTGATGGCGGGAAGTAGAGGTTCTTAATGTGACACTTCCCAACCTTAAATGACGTTAGTAATGACAGCATTACATATATGGTTGTGAATAAAAGTGTTTTTCTCCATTACAATTCACATCACTGATCAATTGAATCAGTCGAATTTTAAATATAACGTCACATGGTGAAATGAATGAATAGAACAAACAAGGAATAATTTTAAAAATATCTCCTGTCCAGTGTGTGAAATTGGTTGGTTCCCTGTGAACTTTGATGCCTTTTCAAGCTCATTTCCAGCAAATATGTTTCAACTGTTCTTGTCGAGAAACTGATATCCAGAAAGTATCCATCATTGCGTCAAAGTTCTGCTAATCAGAATCATAATTTGAGGTAGAACAAAATTTGTCTGCCTACTTTCTCAAACCTTTTATGAAAACTGGTTATGAGATGAGAATTTTTGGTAAGTTGTGTCAAAATGTAATAGTGTAATTTATGAGTAGCTTCCCCAAGTGATGATTTTGATACAACCTACTTCGAACTGCTCAGTTCAACTCCCCTTTTCAAAACAGGCATCTTACATTTTTCTGTACCCAATGAACAAGTAGCAATCCCTTAATTTTCGCTGAACAAAATGGCAGTAGCCTCTTCGAAATTCCTTTTTGCTCCATTCTGATCTATCATATGTGAATTAATATATTTCCTTCTTCGTAGTTTTTTGAGTTCTCAACCTACCAATATGGAATAATATGAAGAAAGATTCCACACACCACAAAATAATTGCATTCAAATATTAATATTATTCCGTTCAACTATATGTGTACCATTTGTTGATAATCAGTATTCAGCTAATTTCGACTCATCTGTTTTTCCTCTTCTTAATTTGTTTTATTATTCACTGTTCTTATTCCTATTGGCCTCTATGTGTCACCAGTATAAACACTGCCAAATACACATGGGATACTATAAACACATTTTCTTTCGAATTCTGTTTCGTATTTAAAAGTTTGTTTCGAGTCGATAATCGTGTTCTTAGTTTTGAATATTGTTCTTACATTGAATCTATCACATATACGTTTGATTTTGGATTTGAAAGGACAAGAAGAAAGAAATATACAGGTCAGGTCATTGAAAAAAAAAATCATTCAATTTCTCTTTCCTGAAAATCGTCCATACCAGTCAGGTGATAATCAATGAAAATGACTTCTAAGCTCGAAACAGTTGAACCATTGATTGATTTTCATAACGATAACGTTTTTAGCAGTAACATCAAAGTTACCATTTCTTAAGTGATCAGTGACCTCGGCATACTTCTTTCAATATTTTTTGTTGAATAAATAATGCTCATTGATATGAACTGATACTCACAGGCTTTTACTCAGGTCGAAGCACTTTGTAGTCCTAGGAGGTATAACAACTTCATCATCACTTGAATATTTCAATATCTCGTTGTACTTATTCCTCACTTTTTTTGAAAGGTAATGTATGTTATCTGAAATTATCGCCCATGCCATGTAGTTTGCCTGTATCCTGATAAACGATAACGAATCAGATCGCTAGATGGTTCGCAGCTTTGGAAAATATACCACACCAGAGTCATTCGCAATCAACTTACTTTTTTGGGGTGCGCAAGAGTAGGTAGTAAATATCATGTAAGTACCCGTCTACATTGAAAAAAACTCCATCATTCCCGTTCAATTGTAGATTTGTCATATTTCTCAAGAAATTGGGCCAGTCTATCTTGATGAACTTATGATTGAGACATTTTAAAGTCAAGTTCTTTCCCACTTCTCCTTCTTTTGACTCAGTTTCATTATTATGCTTCTCGATTATCTGAAATTACATCAACTATTATTTATATTGGAGATATATCAATCAGATAAACTAATACGCTACAAATTTCGAAAATGAAAGAAATATATTTTTTCTGAGTTTTGGGATATATTCATACATACCTCTTGAAGACGTTCTGAGAAAGTCATTGTTGATCTCAAATCTGTTATTATACTGACACTTCTCGCTCCCAAGAGAGTAGCAATATCCGCCATTATCTCAACGGTTTTTTCTTTCCACTCTAAAGATTGTTTGATCCAATGAAAGGAGGCTACTTCATCAGTACTCAGTGGACTGATCTACAAAATCAATGCGGATGATTATTACGAAATCTTAGGGCGATTTAATATCGAAATTTGAAGATAACGTAATGAGAATGTGTGTGAGAGATTGAGACAAACGAATCGACAAATTCTATAGTTCTGATGTCATAGAAAATATTTAAGTCATCAATTCATTTTTATTTTCCAAGTTCATTCTGAACATGAATTGAACTGGCCTCTACTTGATGGAAATCCATATTAACAAAACATCACAGTTTCCTATACGATTCTCACTTAGAATGGATTTACAGGAGGGGGCTATGGTATAGAGAAACACGTATTGCGGTTTTGTTATTCCATTGTGTGTTAGAATCGTACAACTGTGATATTTTTGTTATTCTAAACTTATTTTGTTTTGGGCGAACCATTTGCTCCATACCCGACACCAAAGTTTGTTGGATGAACTCTAAGAAATAAAATCAAAATATAATTGTAAAAATTGTATCGAATTAAAAAAAAATATCATCGAATATGACACGTTCTTCTGGTTAGAAGATACCAGTAATGAAATAATCGTGATAACACTTTAACAAAATGTTTCGTATTATATTTATTTCATTTTAATTGTCCGAATTTAATTTTTATACAAATATTTTCATTTCATTTTCGTATCCCACAGTAATTCATTCGGGGCTTTTCCGTTTTTTCATTTGGGATATCTCTGACTTTTTTCAATTTTCCTCTTCACTGAACATTTGATTCGGAAGTTAATTTTGTTTTCTACAGTTTGTTTTGTTACTTATTCACTTCATTCCTCACTTCTTAATATATTTTCTCTATTTTCAAAATTACACAGCACAATTTTTTCTATCATTCAACTTATAGAATAGCTTATAAGTCAGAATCTAGCCATTCATGTAGTTCACCAAATGAACCACGAATTAAAGTAATACAATCAGCCACTTTCAAAAACATATTGAACGTAATAAACGTATAAACGATGAAATTGGAACCTATGGTTCAAACCGTTTCGCCAACAACGTTAGCATCCTCAGGAGAAAAAAATTCTTACTATCAATCGCAAAAGGGACGCGCTTCGGTTTCGCAACCTGCCCCCCACCAGGGTATTGACGATGAATATTTACGACAAAATATTCAATGCTAATTTGAAAAATTATTCGGCATATCAATATTCCTGAAGTCATTAAAAGGTTCAGAAGACTTACAAAATAAATCGTTCAATTGAAAATTTAAAATGTGTTCAATACAAGGACAAAATTTTATCAGAGATGATGTTATCCAATGAATATCCGATAAAAGGTTGAAAATATATTTGAAATAGATTCAGTTATGATCATTCGGAATTAACTGAAAAAATAAGGCGGAAGTTTATAGTTCAAAAAATTCTCACAGAAGATTTAGTCGGGACGATTCGAAAAATTCATTGAGAAAAGTAGTTACCAACAACCTCATTACATTTTGGAATTAATATTCAGCACCCGAGCATATTCAAAATATTCGAAATTGATTAGATTCAAAATATATTCAGAAATGAAGAATTGATAAATATACAAAAATTATTCTAAGATTCAAAATATCTTCAAAATATTTTAAATGATCACTCAACATATATGCAATGAATATTCGAAACTAATAAGATGGACTTCGAAAATATTTTCAAAATATATACAGAAATGAAGAATTGAAAAGTAGTCAATGAAGATCCAAAACTGATTCAAAGAAGAATGAAAACATCGTCAAAATATTTTGAAATGAATAAACAACATGTATGCAATGATTATTCGAAATTCATCAGGTAAGGTTTGAAAATATTCTCAAAATATATTCAGAAGTGAAGAAATGATAAATATTCAATGAAGATTCAAAACTCATTCAAAGAAGGATGAAAACATCCATGAAATATTTCAAACAACTATTCCATTTATATGCAATGAATATTCGAAATCAATAAGATCAAGTTTGGAAATATTTTCGAGTTATATTCAAAAATGAAGTATTGATAAATATTCAATGAAGATTCAAAACTGATTCAGAGAAGGATCAAAACATATTCAGATAGTAATATTTATAATAGTTTCAAAGTAGAATCAAAGTTGATCAGAAACAGATTCGAAACATCTTCCAGAGATATTCCGGAATGAAGATTGAAACTATTATTCAATGAAGATTAAAAACTTTCAATAATAACTGATTGGTGGATGAGTATTCGGAACATATATTTCATTATTGTTTCGAAGATTATCTTGCTACTTAGGTTATACAAAATAATTTAAACCAACAAAATGTAACTGTAAAAATTATTTACAGTCGGTATCGTCGTCGGAACGAAAATCATAAACATGCATATTTTAGTATCCCTATTTCAAATTCTGGAAATTTTCTTACGTGACATTTCTAAAATATGGCCTTCACACACAGATACATGTGTTTTTTTCAATGCTATTAAGATAGGGTGTTGTCATTTAAAACAATTTATAATGACTCGAAATATGAGCAACAAATGCGCAGCTGAAAAAGAAACTGTGTCTAACTGTATAATTTTTGGAACTTCAAGTTCACTTATATATAATAAGCATGAATTCAACGCTGTACATTGATGGTTATTATTACGTTATACCGAAATCAGCATAATACTAACGCTTTACATGGCGATTACGAACAATCACACTCGGAAGGTGATAGAAAAACAATAAAATGTTCGAAACTAAATATCAAATAATTCCCGACAGATTATCGTTTCTATAGTACGAAATTTTTTGTTGATTCTTTCACAGACTGAAATGAATAATATAATAATGGCTTTTCTACCCATATACTCTGTTCATTTTTAGATATGACGAAGAAACTATAGACATAATGAAAACAATCATTCGATCAACATGTAGATTTCCGAACCCTCTTCCTATGTACTCACCGTAACTTTTGGGATAGAGTCACTACTGTAATTATTATATACACCCACATTCAAGAAAAACTGATTATACAGTCCCAGCTTTCTAGCTCTCAGCATGGCATTGGACCATTCGAAGTCTCTCTCGACCCAGTTGAACATATTTACGGCCGGCCAACCACCAGTAACTTGATCTAGAAGTTCCAAAATCCTTTTATTTTTATCCTTCTCTATAGTTGTCGTATTCAAGCATGCTCTGTAGAATGTTCTTTGCATGACCAGCGTTTTCGGTAAACTTGTTTCGTTCGTTGTTTCCATGACTATATTTTTCAGTTGGTTTTTAGTCAGCTCCGACAGAGCGCCTAAAGTACTGGATTGGTGTTTGACGAAAGCGTTTTTCAAAAAAGTTCCACAAGCGAATTGGTAGAAGTCATCGCAGGGATCCACCTGTGGATCGACTGTGTCCAGAATGTGAACTGCTGCTCTAAGGCATTGCGGCTCTCTGCATACGTCCTCGTCTATCAAAACATTTTTTTATATTTTTCGTTATTGTCATTAGCTTATTTCGAAAACTATTATGTCTAAAGAAGTATGTAAAGAATTCAATTCAATAGCACATATTATAGATCGATTTCCTAATCTTGCTAATGAAAAAGAAATTCAGCAAATTGATGATGAATACCGACAATTAAAAAACTGACAGAGAAATTAGTGATTTATCAGAATCTGGTGGTAGTACTAATTCAAATGCTGTTGTGTTGATAATTTTGTGGGTGCTATCGGCGAAATGCAAACTTCTAATGAATGCTTCAAATATGTAAATATTGCAAATTTCGCAAAGGGTTTGCTATGTTTACCAATGTTCAACGCTGCATGTGAAAAAATATTTTCTTAAATCAATTGAGTGGAACCAAACATACGAAACCGATTTATAAAGAAACATGTAGCATCTATCTTGGATATCAAACAAGGCATTGGTGAACACGGCGGCTGCACTGCTTTCATACCAACGAAAGATATGCCAAATAGAATGGATAAATCAATGTATAGAGAAGAAGAAACCGAAGAATACGACGCTAACTCCAAGGTTTAATTTTATTTTAATATATGTATGTATATGTATCTTTACTTCTTTGTTTATGACAATGGTAGATAAAGTTTCATAAGTTGGCAATATTTTGGCATTTTTTACTTCATACTTTGGATCTGGCAGGTTTTCAACCGAAGTATGGCAGGATCTGGAGTTTAGAGATGGTCACACTGGTTCAGATGTTAATTTAAATTTCATAAGTATTATTTATTTTTCGAGTTATTTGTAACTGAAAAAAATTACTTCCTTCACATTATTAACAACTTCTACGATAAACTTTTGAAATCTTTCCCTGAAAAAAGATGTCACTATCTCTCAAGGTTAGGGCAAATTTGAAGATGAAATTCACCTCTAGAAATTGTCTATACCATACATACCGTTGTAGTTTTCGATAGTCTGTGTTTTATATCGAAGTCAGATATGACTTTGGTGATTGAAGGATAATAAGATCTCTTTTCTCTTTCCTACCAAAAAAAAAACAAGAATTAAAATGTATGTTCCTTCCACAGACAAGCAGCATTTGAAGTTTTCAATTGTACACACTTGTAACCAAACATGTCCTGGTAGTCGACAGTTCCTAGAACAACTGAGTAAACGAGTCATTTGGTCATACAGCTGCTAGATATCGACCAAAACGATCTCGTCTTCAATTTAGAGCTAACATCGTCAATACTCAAACTTGTTGATAGTTTTTCGCTCGGGAAAAACAGCAGTTTTCTCGATATGGAAGAAATTCATTTTCAATTTCAGCAAAAGTTGGGTTTCGGAGCTATTCAATCATGTTAATGCGTTGTTGATAATGAAGGATTTGTTCCCAGACATAGTCAACTGTTTTTTTTCATGAACTCGGTTGTATTGTACTTACCACTAGAAGTCAACAGACAAACGAACAAAACTATAACTACGATGCAAAGACCAATGAGGCCGAAAATGAGCGCTTTCTCTAATTTGGTGCGGGTTTCAAAATATTGTCTCCAACCCATCTTGCGCGACTTTATCACCATCACTTTTTAGACAGGCTTTGGTTTCCGGGTGAATGCACTCAGATTAAAATCATCAAATCGTTCACTTTTTCCCGCAGCGTTTATTACTGACAACCATAATGATTTCTTGTGACTTAGTACACTCGATGGTTCCTACGGCACACCTCCAATTGATACGATACACTATTAACACCTCCACCTTTAGGAGAGATGATTCAAAAAAGAATTATTACGGCCGTTCCAAATGCTTAAAATTTTAATAGGCACAATTATTGTGACTCGTATCTCCGTGCAAGACCTCGACTGGCAATTACATCATTGCCTGGTTGAATAATAACAATTAATCTAATTAGAAATGATCAAGTCTACTGCAGCTTGAGAACGAAACCTTATACACGGAGAAACGTATGTGCAATTTCTTGCATAATGTTTCAGGAACTTTTTACACATGAACTATGTGATTTTATTCAAATATGTTATTCATGAAGTCCATTCTGGAAAGTATAGAGTAATTGAAAATTTCTGGCTGTGAGTAATTGAATTTATCTCATGAAATTATATACAATTGTTAATTTTCTTATTGTTTTTTTATATTCGCATATATGATTAGGACCAAAATTTGTTCTCACAATTATCATTCGAGCAATGAAAATGTCATATCGCAGTAATCCATATTTTTAACAAACCATGATCGGCCTAGGTAGGTGATTGGAGAATTGAGAGTGAAAACTTTTTAGAGATCATTTTTCCTTGATACACGATGAGATTGGAACCTTTGGTGTAAAAGTGGTTAAGGCTTTCGCGGTCGAGGTTATTAGTATAATTACTTTTCTTCGGGCTTGAGGGCCGTCGTTCTTTGGAATTTCATCCTGACGTTTCGCTAGCGCGAGTGGCCAACTTCTTCAGAGGCTTACTCATTTCCGATGACTAAACGTTTCGATTTTTCGAGGCGTATTTATATTGATGCAGGTTAATCACTTCTGTCGGGTTAAGGGAATTATCATCATTATTAGTTACCGCACTACCTGCCGTGATTTCATTAGTGATTCTTGATTTCCTCAGAATGGGATTCCAAATTCTGTTTAGACTCAACGCTTCTTCTTTTCTGTTGAAATTGTCCGCATGTTTTTGGATCTCTATTGCCTCCCGTACCAGTCGGCTATGGTAACCCTGGTTGGGGGCAATCAGCTTAGCATTTTCGAACAAAATCCTGTGGTCACCCTCACTCAGTGCGTGTTTCGCCACCGCCGATTTGTCGGTTTGCCCCAGCCTGAAGTTCCTCTCATGCTCTTTGAGCCTTGTTCCCATGGATCTTTTCGTGGTACCGATGTAAACCTTCCCACAAGTGCACGGTATGCGATAAACCCCTGCTGCTGACAGTGGGTCTCTTTTGTCTTTAGCCGACCTCAGGCTTTGTTGGATCTTCTTGGTCGGCCTGAAAACCGTTTTTATGTTATATTTTCCCAAGAGTTTCCCAATTTCTGTTGGAATGCTAAGCTGATTGCCCCCAACCAGGGTAACCATAGCCGACTGGTACGGGAGGCAATAGAGATCCAAAAACATGCGGACAATTTCAACAGAAAAGAAGAAGCGTTGAGTCTAAAGAGAATTTGGAATCCCATTCTGAGGAAATCAAGAATCACTAATGCAAATCACGGCAGGTAGTGCGGCAACTAATAGTGATGATTATTCCCCAAACCCGACAGAAGTAATTAACACTCCAGACTACCTGCATCAATATAAATACGCCTTAAGAAATCGAAACGTTTAGTCATCGGAAATCGGAAAGCATCTGAAGAAGCTAGCCACTCGCGCTAGCGAAACGTCAGGAAGAAATTCCAAAGAACGACGGCCTTCAAGCCCGAAGAAAAGTAGTTATACTTTGGTGTAAAAGTTGAAACTTTTCCTAGAGATCAATTACCCTAACACCAAACTGATATTTTTTGCACTCGACGTGCGTTTCGCTAACAAGGTTAGCACCTTCAGGAAAAGAAAATTGATACTGGGTATCAATTTGAAAATGAGAAAATTGATACTGAGTATCAAGTTTCTTCTCCCGAAGATGCTAACCTTGTTAGCGAAACGCGCGTCGAGTGCAAAAAATATCAGTTTAGTGTTAGGGTATTTGATCTCTAGTAAAAGTTTCAATCAATTATCCTGACACCAAACCAATATCACTCGCAATCGTTGTGTGTTTCGCTAATAAGTTTAACGTGTTTGGGAAAGAAAATTGATTTCCAATCCGAAGACTGAGGTTAGTTACTTATGCATCTAACAATCTTGCACTCTTTTCTCGTCCGATAAGGAAAAGTCCTTGCTTATATCTAAAGATTGGACTATGAATAGCAGAATATATAGACATTACTATATTTTGTTATTTCTAGACTTTCGAATCCACCGAGAAACCGCCTGCCTATCGTGTACGTCTTTGATTTATTTGAATTTCACTATTGAACTATTGAAGAAGAATTTTTCACTCGATTTTTCGGCATTGAACCAAAGAAAAATTATCCTTCGGCATTTTTGTGGAGAGAATGAACTTTGAGAATCATTTTTTTTTTGGTTTTTTCCTCTCCGAATGAAAAAAAAATAATCTGGCTGGTTTTCGGCTATAAATGAAATGAATGTGACTGAAATGTTAATTGAAATTGATGAGAGACTTGTATCGAATTGAATATTTCGGATGTATGAAAGTTTTTAGTAATTTACCCTCTTTCCCAATGAAGAGCTCAGGAGATGATTTTCTCTGGGCGAAACGAGATCTTGTGTAGGTTGAAATGAAATTATATCTTGATGAGTGAGATTTCGTCTACAAGTAGCTCTCTATTTTGCTTTGTGTAGATATTTCTATGTCCTATTTGATTCAATTTTCAAATACTTGGTATACAAATTGAGAAAGAAAAAGTGATTTCTATGTAACCCAGCAATTGTCGTCACCATATAGGCAGGAGAGTCTCAGCTTTAAATGGATTTTATCTTCCTTTTGGGAATGAATCGAACGTCTTTGAATGATATACACGTACCTATCGATCGAGAGTGTTTGCAGATTTCTTCTGATTTCACTTCTTTCATAGAAGTTTTGATATCTATTACTTCTCATTCAGTGAAGAAAAAAAAACAAAAAATAATTCTCGAAAATTTTAGTGTTCAAGTTATGTTTGATCGAAGATTTATTGTTTTTTCGAGGGTTCTTTGGCAGAATAAACAATTGTTGCTATATATCAGCTGCAAAAATCTTGATCTGACCTTTGAACTGTAACAACAACAAGCTTGTCTGGATTTGATGATTAAATGTTGTCCCGTAAACGATGAGATTAGAACCTTTGGTGTGAAATTTGAAACTTTTTGTAGAGATCAATTACCCTAACATCAAACTGATATCATTTGCACTCGCCACTGATTTCGCTAACAAGATTAGCATCTTCAGAAGAAAACTGATACTATTTATATACTTCACAATCTAAGGTAGTGCAAAACCTACCTGTTAAGTTTTTTCTTGGACCGAAATGGACTTCGTCTACTTACTGCTAATCACCAATCAACTACATGATTTATAAACGATAAGCTAAAAATCGGCCTAAAAGGGATACGGTCTTTGTCACCTTTCATACTAGTTTTATATTTTGATATTTCTATGATGAGGTCGTATCAGGATAATGAACTCTTCGTTGGCTGATTTTGGACTTGAATAGTTTACAATCCTCATTTTTCTACGAAATTACTACATCAATTCTAATATTGAAAATATTCCTTCAACATATTGAGCGATGTACCCAGTGAAAAACAGGATCATTGCATACGGCTCCAAAACAAAAAAAACACAGCACAAAAGTCCTATTACCCTCGAGAAAATTGTGTATGAATTAGCCAAAGACCAAATTTTTCCTTTTTTTCGTCAATAGCTGAAAAAGCTTTCGATTCTCACTTCATGCCGCCGTATTATATTCGGGGAAAAATTTCTTCGCCTGTCAATTTGAAGAAGATCTGGACACTTGTGTTAAATTGTTGGAAAGATAATTCAGTTGAATATTTCCCTCATATATAAAATGTCCCATAAGAGCAATGCAATTATCGAAAACTTACAGCGGTAATTGCATTGTATCAAGTCACCATAACAACACATTGAAAACAGTATCGCTAGACGTCAGTAAACAACACAAATAAATGTCAGATAGACTTCAAAAATAGAAAAACAATCTATAGAGGAAAGTATAAATGAAAAAAAAATAACATTTCCTTGACAATATATCTCCTCGCTTAACAACCAATCAGTCTATTTCAAATTTTGAAATTCAGCCAATAGAATCCAAATTACAGTGAAAATATAGCTTGTCGCTGTATTTTCACGGTGATAAACCTGCTTAGTTTTTGTTTTACTAGCTGTCAAGTGAAAATAATGATTCAAATTATAAACGTCAAATCTATGTGTTCTGATTAGTTATATTTCTTAATCAATATGAGCGATCGTTGGGGACAAATGGCGATTGGTATCATAGATGAAGCAGTGGAAAAGAGTATTCCCTTGAATACGGCCAGAAATAAAGAATCAAATACCAGGCAATTCAACAATTTTTGCTCAAACAGGGGTTATATTGTCGTCCTAAATATAATTCGTGGTATGATTAATAACCTATAATTTTTTGGAATATCAATTCATTGGCAATCCCAATGCAAGAAAATACAACTCGTCCTGCGGACTCATTGCAATTCATTAATATTCCAAAAAATTATCGGTAATAATCATACCACTTATTATATTACCCCTGAGAATATCTTTATTCGTGAAATATTCCAATGAATTACATTCGTGCATAAAAATGACCAGATAGTTTTGCATTCAAGCGTGATATCTTATACAAATTGCATTCGGTTATTTTCATATTTTTTAAAAGAGCCCTCGTCCTTCTGACTCGGGCACTTTCGCCAAAATATGAAAAAGAACTTGCAATTTTCAGATATCACGCTTTCTTGCAAAAAATTATCGCTAATTTTTATGCACTTGTGCAATTATAACCGAATATAATCTTCTAAAAAAAATTCAAGATGTCATTGAAAATGTATAATTCGGATATACTTTTGCTTAAACCGGAAAATATTGGCGTCAATGAACTATACTCTCATTTCGAATATGAAATTTTTTATCCTGCAAATAACGAAATAACGAGTTTTCTTGAAAATATGATGCTCTGATTGGGCATGTAGGAGAGAAGAAAACCACTTGATCGAATGGGTACAAAAATAAATATATTAACAGGATATCTCGTATACTTTGACATTTTCATAAAAATTTGAATTTGAGCAATAAATAGATATTTTTTAATATACTTTCACCATCAAAACCCCCTCCTCCTCCCTCTTTCGAGCGGGAACCACATTGTTCCGAATATACCCACTTATTTTTTTTTTCAACACAATCGCAAGTTTCCAGATTCCATTTCCTTGGTCAGTTTTTATAGAATGCTGCATTTCTTCGCAGGATTCATACTGCTGTTTTCGGGGCAGTTAAAGTCATTTGCAAAATGTCGGGAGTTTCTATAGGACCCTATGATTCTCTGAGATGGCAGCATGTGCGTCAATTTTTCGGTATCATTTACTTTTAAATTGTTGCACATTGTGGATGCATAACTTATCCAAAACAACTGCGGCGAAGTATAGTCCAAACCGGGCAGTTGGTCATTTTTCAATGTGTCCACTTTCCTGAAGGCCTCATAGGAAATATCTAAGGATGAGTAGTCTGCGAAATTCTCGTCAGATGTACTCTGACAGTCGATCTGAAATGTTTCATTCACGTAGTAATTATGAAATCAGAACCAATTTCACTCGACGCACATTTCAACTGAACAACCAACATAGTTAACGAAATGCGCATCTGGTGCAAGTTCCTTCAGGTTGGTTAGATTAGGTACGGGTTATCAAACATTGTTCTCAAAGAAGGTATCATCTTCACACCTATCATAACTAGTTATCCAAAATGAATTGAAAAATTCATAGCCGCTGCATAAATAAAAAGTGAGTTGGTGTTTTTATCGTGATATCCCAATAGTATTGAGAGATAATGATATGATCCATAAGTAACAGCAACAAAAAAATGATTTGTAACTATTCGGGTACGTATTTTTCATAACCGTTCGTCTGAAAAGAACGAGCAACAGGTGGTAAGATTGGAAACTTATTCTAACTCTAAAACAGGCTCTTAACAACTGGAGTTGAACGTTATTCTTCAGCCCTTTTGTTTGATTCAGCCGAAAAAAATTTGGGGGCGCATAACTCAAGTACATCAATAAAATCATGAGCAAAACTGACAACTATATGTGCTGCTTGGAAACATTGAATATTTCATTCAACAATTGAATTTTTTGTTTTTGAATCTCTAGAATTTTGGAAAAATGAAATGATATGATGATGAAAATTTCGAATAATTTCTTGATGGCAAGACAACGGAAGTGAAAAGTCCGTACAATGAATGAAACTAATATGCGGGTACTGACAATGACAATTTCAAAATTCAAATTCTCAACTGTTAACGATTTTTTTTATTTCTTCTACGAATAATCTCATCACTCACCTCAGTCGTGTTGCTGCTGAAATTTTCACAATCAGCCATCAAACATTCAGCAGCTCTGAAAAATGCTTCGATTGTCGAATTTGACCACATAATATGCTCTTTTTCATTGTTATATCGCAGTATATCTAATAGTCCGAAAGCATGAACCATTTCATGCGCAATTATGGTTCCAAGGGCACCATAGTTCAAGGAAGCTGGTCTGTCATTCGAATAGAACATGTCATTCAAAGCAGCCGCAGGCAAATCTAGAAAGGGAAATCGAAGGCATTTTTAGTGCTATTTGAATGAATTGAAAACTATAACTTTTTTCAACATTCATAAGGCATTCGACTGATTCAACTTAGCATGAACCATTCATTATGCAAAGAACTAAGAGTGGTAAATACTCAATAAAATAGTTACAAAGTTACTGAAATAATATGCATGAATATCGAAAAGTCGTTTGCGAACTTTAGGTTCATAAAATCTGGATACATGAAATCGAGCATTGAAAAATATTGAGAACTGAAAAGTTTTTCTAGAATCTTACATATCATATTTTCTTCGGGAAGATATTTGAAAGCTTGGATATTAGCGATTCCTTGGTAAAAGCGCGCCTTCAAATAACTGACTTTCTTAATGCGGAAATTCAAATTATACTTGTCCCTACTCTTATCAACCGTTCGAACTATGTCCAATGTGTTATTCAAATGAAGAATATCAATCTGAAAAAAAAATAACTAGTACATACTGAATATGAATACAACGATACAAACTAATAATTCGTCATAGACAAACAACAAACAATAGTGTATTACATCATTCGTGGGATTTTCGCACTCGGCTTACGCTTCATTTAAAATATTTCCCACTCGTGTGAAAAATCACTTTTGCACAGGTAATGTACACAATTTTTTCCTTCGACACCTATTTTATCAAACAATATGTGAATATCAGATCGTGTATATGTTATATAAGTTACAATATGAATTCACATTAACAGCAACCTGACAGCTGACAGTCCCTAGAGGAATACTTGCAATTGGCTATTGATGAATACAGATTTAATGGCGTCGCGTCGGCCAGAATCGTTACTTCAATGTAATGGATTTTGTAATTAATACTTATATAATTTGAATAGTCATTATTGTTGTGTGAACTGTGAATACACAATTAGTACATTTAGTTGCCTGACTGATCTCAAGTTTATTTTATGTCAGTCTATGTTTGAATATTGTTTCTATAAAAAGTTCACATGAATTTGCAATAAAATTCATAGTGAAATGAAGTATTAACGATAATTAACGTTTATTTGATATGTGACAATAAGTAAGTGCTTATAATACAACACTTCTTTTTTTTATTTTTTTTTTATGAATAATTAGTTACACATCAGTCCAGTTTTTATATAAATAAAAACAATAGAGAGGAGCAATTGATAGTTGCATCTGTAAATCTTACAGGATTCACGGGCTTGACGGCTTATTGACACTGGTGCGCAAAGTAAGTTTCCGCACGAGTGAGGATAAAAGTCACTTTCCATGGTAGTAGAGAGAGCGATATCTGTCACTTTTTTATGTGGTCGTTGGAAAATAATTTATTGTTACGCACGAACCTACAAGATCATTCAGTAGAAATACCTTGATCCAGTTGAGTTATACCGAACTTATTTCGATGCATAATTATTGGCAATAACAACTCACCTTGTCGGTACCCAGAAGTTCATCAAATTTCGTTTCGTCATACATTTCGTCTGGTGCTCCTATGATTAAGCTTATATTTTTCAGTTTAGAAATGGCGTGTTCCTTATGAGTCTGATTCATCCATGTAGCCAATTTAATGTGATCGTGCAAAACGGTTTTTATGGTGTCAACAATTTGTGCAACTTGATTCCTCTCAGCTGAATGTCGTCTAGCGTAGACAGCTTCAGATACATATGAAAACCTAGAAAATCAAGTTTTGCTGATTTTTAACATCATCCAACAAAATAAACGATATATTGTGCGTTGCATTTCATATAAATTGAGATTGCGAAATAAAAAAAATGTTTTTTCTTACACCGTGCTTGTAGTCGTATAACAAAATTGTTCCCTGTTTTCCACCAGATGCTGATTCCTGAGATCTCCATCCACTTCAAATGCCTTCCTGATATCACTTGAGAGAAAAGGCCAAAGGGATTGGATGATTTTCCACAATATATAGTTCATCTGTACCCTGGAAATAGTTTCTTTGCGATTAGTGCGCAAAGCAATAAACTGAAATTGTTTTGGGAATGTACCTTTTTTACAATAGCCAACAACATTTTGATGAGTTTGATTTCAGTCTATAAGCAGCCATAACTTTATAGGAGCACAAATGAGTCACCTTTGTGCTAGGTATCATATCGATTGATAACTGATATGGAACAAAATGTTGAGGTCCAGTTATCAACTTTTTCTGTACGATTATTTATAATGAATCAAATCGGTGGTCATTGATTGATTGACCTGGTTAAACAAAAAAAGTTGTGAAAAATTAATCACTCATACCTAATATTAGTGAGGGCCAGAAGATTTTGAAGTTTTGGCAAATAATCATCAACACTGCTGATCATTTTTGTTCCTTCATCGACAATGACGTTTCTCAGCAACGATTTCCATGGCATTGTTGGAAATCTCTTAAGGAATTCATCGAGTGTATTTTCGGTGGTGTTGATATCAGATTCAGCAATAATCTAAAATATATCAACACGTTCAGTATTGTGGTGGTTTACAGTCAATACATCAGCACTTTTCGAAATCACCTGGTATAAATCATTTTCAAAATTGATCATATCACTTATTTCCTCTGGATCAACATCAATATTTTCTGTGGAACTCAGAATGTTCTCGACATTTTCGATTAACAAGTTGTAACTTCTCCTGCTGTCTTTCGTTAGATTCATTGTGCTGTCAGGAGGTTTTATCTGAAAGGAGAAAGGGAGCGTATTTGTTTATTCTGAATTTCTATCTATATTTCTATCATAAAGAGTAGAAGTTTCTAACTTTGTTTGTTTGCTTCAAGGAATAATCTTCTACACTATTCAGGAGTGATATAAAAAAAAATCACTGAAACATATATATATATATATAGTAAATGTGAATCGATTCGGAGAAAAGCGGGCGAGATATGATGCTTTACCGGCGTGCGCTTACTAAACAGTTCGGTTCGACTGCTACACGGACGAAGTTGCGGGCAAGTCAGTAATAAAATCGTTAACGAGAAAGCAGATATCGTACGAACCATACGTTTTCCCTTCCTCTTTCTATCTATCTCATCACCGTGTTGAGGGTATCGCAATACTGAGAAAAGTGTGTTGGGGTAAAAAATATTTGGTGTCGTTTCATAATGAACTGGATGATCATTCAATACAAAAATAATTTAAAATAAATCCTGTTTATTTTACGCATAAAAATTTTTGATGTTGCGCCCTTATCACTTATAGATATTTCCAACAATTCGAGTTCAGGAGTGAGATTTGAATTATCGTTTAAATCCTGTCTTGGCGATTTTACCCCTCAGTATTGAGAAGACAAAATATTAAAAATAGTTTCGTTTTCCAGAAGGTGACCAACTTTCAGGAAATTCTATAATTCATTAATGCTCCAAAATTAATATTTGATCGTGGATTATTCCAAAATTCATTTGATTCCATTTATTATTCAGAAAACGCCATATATATATATATATATATATATATATATATATATATATATATATATATATATATATATATATATATATATATATATATATATATGAATGAATGAATGAGATGATAACGGCATTCAGACAAATGATAACGGCATTCAGACAAATCATGAGAATTTGAGAAAAATAAACTTCTTCGAGCGGGATTCGAACCCACGACCTTCCGTTGTCTAGGCGGATGCTCTACCACTGAGCTATCGAAGACCCTGAGTTCTCCATCGCATATTTCGGAAGTCATTTATCTCAAATTCTATTGTTAGTTGTTTTTATTCAATCGAGAACCTTCGGCGGTTTTCGACTAAGGGAGGTGTTAGAAGGAAAGGATACACATTCATTATCATATGGTCTTAGTACGGAAGGTAGTGGGTTCGAATCCCGCTCGAAGAAGTTTATTTTTCTCAAATTCTCATGATTTGTCTGAATGCCGTTATCATTTCATTCATTTGTTACTTACAATTTATAACTAATTCAAAATAATTAATATCGATAACATACAAACCCAATTCGATCTTACATGACATCGGCCCCGAACGGGACTTAAAATTTTTTGGACGTAATTACTGATATAATTACAGTTACGCAAGAGATTAGTTTGTTGTTTTCTTGAGCACCAGCAAAAAAATTATGCAAACCCTCGTGCAAGTCATAAGAATTGATTTTTGAAATACTTTTTTTTACGGCCACATAGGAAAGTAACACATATCGTGCTTTCTACTCCCATTCTCACTAGTGCGGAAAATCACTTTCCGTATTGCTGTCTATAAACCGTCAAATCCATGAATCCTGAAGATCCACGTATGTAATTATTGATTGCTATTTCGTATTTCATCCTTATTTATGAAAAATCAAGAAAAGAAGAAAAGAAACTGTTGACTTTGAAAATCGAACTCATAACCTTGCGGTTATCTTACCGGATACTCTACCAACTGAATTAATTCAGATTTGAATTAACGCTTTCAAGAGCTATGTACTCATTATGATATTTCTTGTATCTTTCAATTTCAAATATTTTGCAACGAAAGCTTAAATCTGTTAATCAATTGTAAATTCGTGAGCACTTTTCATAGAATCATTATTCAAACAAATAAATAAAACGTAAGATTGGTTGGGCAACTGAATACACGATCTAATATTTACATATTGTTTGAGGGGCATGGCCCAGCTCTTCAGGTTGACTGACAGTCATTCGATATCTGAAGTTAAGCAACGCCGAGCGCGGTTAGTACTGGGATGGGTGACCATCCAGGGAAATACCGTGTCGAAAGCCCGTACAATTGCAGCAAAATAGCATATCATAGCTCGCAGACAATATATCAATGAGCACAAGATATATTGAGGATATGCTGTCCTTCGGAGGGAACGTAAAGCCGTCGGTCCCGAGTCCATGGATGTTGGGCTCGTTAAAGATCCCTACCTCTGGTTGGAATACCAGAGGGTTCGGCAAAATTTCCGGTTGGGGGAAGTATGCTCACCGGCGTCGGTGATTGGCCTTGGTAGCGGAAATAGGCCGACGTTAAATAAAGAAATAAAAAAAAACATATTGTTTAATGAATTAGGTGATTGTAGGAAAAATAAAGCACATTACGTACGCGAAAGTAATTTTTCCGCACAAGTAATGTAATATACTATATTTTCGTCAGTAGACCAACGGAAACGATGCGAACATTGATTATAATGACAATCAACCTCAATATCATATTCATAATCAACCTGGCAATTGATCAGAACTCATTATTGAATATTCAATACATTCTTTGAAAATCAATGATTTCCTGATATTGTAACATTCAGGGCAATATGACTCGTAGCTGTAGTTGAATATTATTTTTAGTGGTTATAATGAAGTCATTAGAGTGGGAGGTGAATCACTGAGTATCCTGTAAATGAAGGCCATCGTTATATAAAAATACCTTAATGAAACTGAAAACCTTCATAGTGCTTTCATCAGGAGAAGTCACTCTTGATGTCCTGAAGATGTTTCTCATTAGAAATTTGCGGTTTCTGTGCTTATCTTATTGACGTATGGGAGTCAGATACAAAGAGCAATAAAATTAATTAATTAATAAAATATGTGAAAACGGGATTGCATCCTTTGGTATGTTGAAGTGAAGTCTCGTTAGAGAATAGCGCGTACTTTATTTCATATGAATATGTAGGTGATCACCTTCTTAAATTGAAATCATCACTTTAGTTAAACCCTATATAATGGTTAATAAGTAGAAGCTGATTATCGACCAGATATCAAAGATGAAATACTTGAGTTTTTGTCAGCCATGGATTTTTAGATACTCAATTGAATATTCGAGTATGAAATCCATTTTCCTGATATCATTGTTTAAGTTGTCAAAAGAAGTGACTCACAAGACCTAGAACGCTGCCTTGCGATATACCTAATTATAAATATACTCACATGCAATGTATCATATGATCCTTTGAATGTTGGTTCGTTGTGAATGTTAACAAACCAATCGTAGTAAAGACCAAGTTCGATGCATTTGTCGACTATCTCTTCCCAGGTGTATGTGGCATTCCACTGTTTTGATAATAGAGGCCATCCCCCCAACTCTTTGAGGATTGATTTCAAACTTCTGTTTGCGTCGGTTTCTATACGTATTCGGTTCATGCAATTCCTATAATACTTTTTCTGGTATTTGACAGACCTGGAATCATCTTTTTCAATTGCACCCCTGATTAATGATTTGAGAGTTTCATCTACAAGTTTTTGGGCATCTTCTATTGTTGAATTTCTTGTGTATCCTCCACAAGAAAAGTTGAAGAAGTTGTCACAAGGATCACTTCTATTGTTGATTACAGCCTCGAAAAAAACTGAAGTTGTCACACATTCTGGAGAAATGCAGCTTTTATCTGAAAAGAGAACTCAACGAACTGATCTAACGTTACAGATCAAAAACGATAAGTTTTGGAACTTTTGGTGTAAAAGTTGAAACTTTTTCTAGAGATCAATTATCCTAACACCAAACTGATATTATTTGCACTCGACACGCATTTCGCAAGCAGTTGTTCTGAAGAAGAAAACTGATACGTGACACCTGCAAATTTTTTTGGTCCAATATAGACTTTGTGAACTATTAATTGTCGAATGCATCGAGTAGCCTTGTGTCATGCATATCATTAATAAGTTTCAGATTTCTATATTGGGCGACACTCGACTTTTCTACTCTTCCGTATCTCATGTGTGCATAATTCTCTATCAAACGGGTTTTCATGGCTCGTCGGCTCTGGCCAATGTATTTATTTTCGCAATCTTGCCAACTGATTTCCTGAATTGCCGACTTTTCCGTGTTTTCTAATTCATCTTTTGGATCACCTGAGAGCTGTTGTAATTTATGAGAAGTTTCATATGGGTTAAATCCATTCACTTCAGCTACGTACCTATTCACTCTCTTTTTATTCTCATACTCATATTTCTCTGAAAATAATTTCATGAACTCATAAACAAGAAATTTCAGTGCTGACAATTTATGTTGTGGACAATGATTGGAGTCATTAGGATTGTGCCTTTTCTAGTGCTACACACATAGTTTCCCTATAAACGAAAACAATGGGGGTTACCCATGCATAGCACGAAAGAACAGCCATGGAAAATCCCATGCACAGCACGAAGAAACAGCCATGAGTAACCTATTATCATCATTTATAGCGAACCTGTTCGTGGGTAGGTTTTAGACGAATGCTAGGGAAGAACTCTGTTACTTCTCGAGGATCTAGTTCAGATATGTTTATGACATATTCGACGTGCTGGATACAAGGATAACCGACAAAAGGAATGTCCCGAGGATTGTCCTTTCACCACTAAACAGCAGGTGTAGGAGTATAAAATTAATGTACGAAGTAGAAACTGCAATTCCTCGTCCAAAGGTTACAAATATTTCCTTTGAAGGAAGATAACTACGACATTGAAAGGAGTGATTATGTACGTAGCTGAAGTGAACAGTTTCAACCCAGAGATAGTTGATAGGATAAGTGTAAAATGTAAGTTTGGGTAGAATCTTATAATTTTCGGAAAGATGAGAATAGTAAAAGTTCAGAATAATCCCATATAAACCTCAGTACACACAGGTCCTTGGTAATCCAAAAGATAAATTAGTGAACACAAAAAATCGGGAATTTACGGAATCAGTTGTCAAGATTGCAACAATAAATACATTGGTCAAAACTGACGAGCTATTAAAACCCGTTTCATAGAGAACTATGCACACATGAGGCGCGGAAGTATATAAAAGTCCAATGATAATGAATTCGGGCAGTCCCAAATACCTTTTTGTTTCATAGAAATTAATCAGAGTAATTAGCAGTTAACAGACGAATTCCATATCGAAATTTACAAGTAGTTTTTGCACTACCCTAGATTTTAAATTATATAAATAGCTAACACTAGGTGTTAGTGTAAATGATCTTTAGAAAAAGTGTCAGTAACAGATTATAATTGGCCGGCTTCACTGGTAAAATGGTGATGATGAGCCCAGTTGGAATATATCAATTATGAAAATATTATTCTGAATAGCAACCAAATCTTCATAGGTGTGAAAATCTTCTGGGGAAAAACATCTCTTTTTTGATTCTACCAACAGTTTTTTTAAATTATTTTCTAATAGATTACAAAATCAGTGCTTCTATGTTCACTGTGAAAAATCTTATCGAATATTTCATCAAATAAATTTAGAGAAGTGTAGGTTGAGTCATTCTTGTTCAAAGACACTTCTACCTAAATTTACAGTTGAAAAAGGATCAGTCTGACCTCATTGTGACCGAGAACTAATGGAAGATCAACATAATGTACAAAATCGAAAAAAAACAAAGCCCAAAGAACTATAAAAATGAAAAATAACTTCGAGAATACTGGTAATTCCTCAAGTATTTTTTAGCAGCGATGATAATAAATTAGATTAGCCCCCAATTCCTGATATGCCAGTTTACAACAAAATAAACCACTCATTCTTCAAGAATTTCTTCACCAAACCTGGCAGAAAAACTACCAAATAGAATTTCAAGAAAGTTTGTGATGAACTATAAAACTTTTGACAGTGCACATGAAGGATATTATATAAACAGTTTGAAGAAAAATCGAATAACAAGAAAGGTGTACCCGTGGTGTGTGATTACCTATATATTTCATCATCATTTCTCTCGAATGACAAGTTAATTTATAAAATTCGTCATTTATTATCTATACAATGTTGCCTTTAAAGGTACTGAAGTCGAAAGCCTTTGCCGTGTAGGTTAACGTCTTGTATAAATGAATGATCTTCAGATAATGAGAAATTTGTGAGCCAAAGTTATCAGCTTAAATCGTTTCACAATCCTTTGAAATTTTTGAAACAATCCAATTCCAACCCAGTTAACTTAATCAATTGAAATGTTTATTGAGTTTAATTCTCTTATTTTTCTTCAATCAGTGTTTTGCTCTTTTCCAACTTCATGGAATTTCCCAAATATTTATTAATACTTACTCATTGGGTTTACATAAGGCACTTGTGTTTAGACGACTCTGAGCTGTTTACCTAATTATGTTGAACATGTGGTGGGTTGAAGAATTCGGCTGTGAAAGAGAAGTTATCTTTAATTTTCACTGAGGAAGCGCATTCTTCCAGTAAAATAATCAGTCTAGAATTCTATTTGAGGCGTTATAGGAACAATTGAGGTTTATGGGTGGCATTTTTATTTTCATGTTGTCGAGAAGGGAAAAATAAAAAGGAAATTCTTGAAGAATTATCAATATTGATTATGGTTTTCTTTATCGAAAATAATATATTCGATGGGTCTTTTTTCTGGTATTTGGGAATATCATATAGATAAATAATAATACAAGGACCCACGGTAATTTCTCTGTAACTGGAAATTTCTTATAAGTGCGAAAAGTAAGAAATTTTGCCTTGTGAAAATCTATCTACAATATAGTGGACATTCGGGGGCTGTTTCATGAAAGTACAAGTCTTGGAGCTACAAGAAGAACACAATGTAAGTACAGGTAAAAAAAAATATTTAGCATTGTGCTTATTCGTGTTTCTCTTGTAGCTACAAGATTTGTACTTTTATGAAACAGGCCTCTGGTCCCTGTCAGTTTCAATTTGGAATCTAATAGATTGATCTTATAAATGATACGCTAAAATGAATAAAAGATACATAGTTATACAGATCCATTTTCAATTGGTACAAGTTTGAGTATACTATTTTCCAAGTCTTAGGATATCTACCCAATTTACCCCTATTCTATATACATATCTTCAATTCCCAATGATTCATACGTTTGTTCGTAGTTTTTCAGCGATTGACAATTACATTTCCTGTAGGAGTTTTTATCTAAAAAATATATATTGTTTTCTACAGGAAATATGTATTTCAGCAACACATATTCAAGCATAAACTGAGTTACATCATTCAAAACTTCTCAGTTTTTTGTCACTCATGCTAGTCTGGTTCTTTGAGTTTTCGCAACTTCAAGGAAACAATCGGTTACTTTAGCTCCACCACTACTCTAGAAACTAACCGTAGTTTCTCAACTTTTCGTGGTACAAAAAAAATATTTTCAACTCTTGTAATTTTTCATGATAGTGGTGGAGTTCTCAGATCGCAATCGACAAATGGAGGGTTCTGTTACCCGGTAGGTCAGAGCGTTTTTACCGAGATTTCCTCTAGCATTTTGAACACCGACTTTAACTCGTTTAATACCAGACAGACTGTAAATAATATTGTAGCTTTTGAGAAAGAATTGTGTTTTGAACTCATATCACCCAAGTCCTCACACCTCACTTGCCAAAAGTGTCTTAAAGTCGACGTTACTTATTGAAAGAGTTTTTAAAATCTTCGAAAGAATTTCAGAGATCTTCCAAAATTATTGTCATGCACATTGTCAACAAAATATTCCAAATAAACTACTTATATTGACGTATTGATTTGTGTTATGACATATTCCAATAAACAATTTTTCAAGATAAAATTGTTTCAATATCAGTTAGCAACCGACAATAATTTGCAATAATTTGAGTGGAGTCCGTCGAGAAAAATTCCTTGGATTTTTTTTTCATTTTTACAAAGTTGATAACTCACATTCAAAGGGTGTGAGGTGAGAGTGAATTCATTATGCTTTCCACCCTATATCTTTCATATCCAAGGAGTCTATGCGTGATGAGGTTTCGTCGTAATTCTGCATATATATTCGATGTTATTTTTTCGCATAATTGTTTCGGATAAATTGAGCTCAATACTAAATCCATACATCTTATCTTCATGCAGGTAACCTAGTAAAGTTATGAAAACTTCATGAGTGATCACATCAATTCGAATGAATACTGGTGTATAAACTCATTCATGGTTAACATTCACCAATTTTTTTGTTATTTACATCAGCCTCTATTGCAAAGAAATCTTACCCTTCCTAAATCTTGTCACTTTCAAAATAATGATGAATGTCGAGAGAAGCACAACAAATACAATAATCAGCACTACGAGACATTCGTTTCTCTTTTCTCGCCAAGTTTTTTTCCTGGGTTCGTTCATTGCCGGTGATTCACTAATCAGTCGGAAAATGAGGACCACTTATGTTGATGCTGCGGTTTCCTTGCGCCAGTAAATATAGACTCATAAAGCATGTCTTAAAATAAAACGTCCGTAGAATCAGTGCCGCTTGGAACAGGTGAAGATTAGTTCCAGTTGATCGATTTTTGGGGTGGAAAATACCGGAGGAGTTGCAAAACGTGAAACACACGTCGTTCCTCCCCTAACTGGTTGTTATTATTATTATTCGGAGGAATTTTGGTGAGAAGAGTGTTTTCAGGTACGCTGAGTCTGAGGAACTTTTTCGTTTATTCTCCCAATATATTGTTGGCCCGAACTGGGAACCACATTAGCATCATCAACCTGTGAAACTATACGTAATTTAAAAACAAATGTTTTTTTTAGTGTTTTTCATTGATCAAAATGAAATATATTCACATGTTCATTAACAATTAAAAATCATTAATAATAATTTTAATATTATCAATTATTCGCGAAATTCATTGGTAAAATCACAATATTTAAAATATGAAGAATAAATGAAGGACAGTGCAAAGCACTTGTTTCAACAAGCATATATAATGAGATAACCACATTGAAATACAAACTATTTCCACCACATCAGGGTTTTTTTTTCTCTGATTGTTAAAAATAAATAATTGCAGTTTTGTCTTTAACAGTACCAAACAACCGACTCGCTGTATTTCGAAGGGGATGTTATTTTATAATTTTGGTTGAATGGAAGTCAACAGGTGCTGTCCGATAGATTTTTTTATATGTGGAACGTTGAAGTGATGTTTCAGTCTAGTAAGATGAGAATAATTACAAGAAATAACTTTCTGATGACTGATACTTTATATTAATATTATAATAATACAAATGACGTATTTCAAAGAAATTGGTGTTATTAGTACCCTGCTTATGTAAAAGATACATGGATTTTCACAACATTCCACAACAGAACAAACAAACGGGCGGGTAACGCGAGGTCTTTATATTATAAATTCCACAAATATTTGAAAACTACAGAACAATAGCAGCGAACAACTTGACCTGCATTACAAATAGCAAGCGATTACATGAGAAATCAACATACCTTCGAATCTGTCATTTCGCATCCAACTCAGTACAACAATGACTATTGTTAGAAGTGTTCCTGTTGTCAAAACTGTAAGCGGAAAAATAATCGGTTCATTGCATTCGTTCTCCACCGATTTTTTTCTCATGCGAGCTTTTTCTTCCATCTCACAATCACTTTTTTATGATATCAGCCACTCTGAATTAAAACACTTTGGAAAACTCGTCCGCATTGATTATTATCGATGGAGGTCATTCTGTATAAGTATTTAGTTTTGTGATTAGTGTGGTTGGTGTTGAATATCCGATGATCTGATTCAGAATATATACACTGCTTGGCAATACGAAATAACACAATAGCCACTTCATTACATTCTGTCATGAATGAAATATAGATATACGTATTCGATTGAATTCTGTTGTCGATGTCCTGTTTCTCAAGATCTGCTCAGGCTCCTCACTCGTGCTTTCTTGATGCTACACATATTGCATTCTTCCGCTATTGATGAATGAATAGTAATATTATTTTCTTTTCGAAGTTGTTGTTGATGAGCAGAATGATTGAGATGGAAAAGATACTGAATTATTCTACGTTGAAATCAGTACAGTAGATTTCACAGTGGCACATTGTTTTCTCTTTAAGACTATCCAGATCCATGAATTACGATATTTTTTTGTCGTATCTCATAAATCAGAAAATAGCTGATGAATTCTGCAACAAAATCTAATAAAATTGAGCAATATTGATCGTGTCATTGTTATTTTGAAAAAATATTATATGCCGGTAACAGCTTACTTATTTTTTTCATTCTCAAATTTTGCCACCATCTGGAATCTGCCGTCTATGGACGTTCCCCCTGCCCTTTCCCCTAGTTTCGGGTCTAGATAACTTTCCAAAAACATGAATGAAAAATCTGGGTGATATTCAAAGAAGGCGGCAAAATTTTGAAAAAGGTGTATTGTTTTCAAAACAAAAGTGGCGCAAATTCTTTACACATTAAATTTTTTTTATTCAATTGTGAAAAGGTGAAAAGTTATGAATATCTGGAATGGAATATGTCCGAACAAAAACAACTCCTCACCAAAAAATAAACTTCAGACAATAAAGGTTTCTCGCCGTCCGTCATTTTCCGCTACGGAACTACTTACTGTGCTGGGATTTACACGTTGGGGGTTGACGTCCATTCTCTGGGAAAAAACCGGTTGATGTTCAGCGGTCATATCGTTCAGCAAAGCCGTAACAAAATTTCAGAAATTGAATTCTGTGATGGGTTGCAGCCTCGGTTGCAGCTTCCTTTGCAAGTAGACCGAAGGCGATTCTCGTTCGCGGGTTGTATTTATTACTGCTTTGCCGTACGATGTGGCCGAAGTAAGGGCTCTCGTGCACTGGGAACAAAAATCTGCGAGCTGCGAAGCAACGAGTTCGTGCAAACGCCGTTCGTACGAAATCGTGCGATGCACATCGTCCATTGTCTCAGTATTCGCCGGATTTGTAGTAAGCGAGATGGTTCTTCGGAACGGGCTTTTTGATTATTCTGATGAAGACTGTTTCGCTCTGGAATATGACCGTTAACTCATCGTCGTATCGGGCACAGGCGATATCAACGAAAACGATAACTGCAAAAAAGATGGGGTTTTAACCTCTTTTCACAATCAATACCAACACTTGAGAAAATCATTGAGATTGCTGTATATGAACAAATTGAGGAATATTTCAATGCCAACAATCTTTTTCCCGGTCTTCAGTTAAGTTTCCGTGAAATATCACTTCAACATACAGTTATGAGCTGTAAGAGGGCTCTGGATGAGAGTAACTTTACTGTTGCAGTATTCATTTATATCAAGAGAGCCTTCGAAACTATCGACTTGCTGGTCAAGTTGAGATATTGAGGAATAAATGGTACTCAGTTGGTTTGAGAGGTCCAGAATTAATCATACTCTATCCGAAGTCTGTCTGTATAGGAATCCCTAAGGGCAGTGTGTTAGGACCGCTTTTGTTCAAAATATATTTAAATGACATCTATTAGAATAGAATAGAAAAGAATAGAATATTTTATTCATCCTTTCAACCGTTTCACAACAGATAGGACAGGTCCGATACAATTACATGTCTTGAAGCTTATAAACATTTATGGACATCACATTATTTAAAGTATAATCACATATTTTTCTCAAGGAGAAGAATAATCGGCACATATGTAGGAGATAAAATTAATCAATTAAAAATAATGTTTTCATGTGCTCACACATAAAAGACTAATATCTAGGTTCTGAGAACAGACATGTAATAAGCGGTATACACATCGTGTCACGAACAAACCAAGGTGAAAAGTGAGTATGACAAAAATTATATTGTCAATGACGATTAAAAAATTAATAAAAAACAATGGGAACAGAATATTGCCCGTGTTCAGTAGCACTACAATCTGCTTAGGTAGGATTCGAACTCATCCAGCGAGTAGAAACATTCTTCGAGAAGGATCTCTTTCAATTTGGATTTGAAAGCTGTGATAGATCTTGCATTTTTTATATAATCAGGGAGACTATTGAAATATCGACATCCTGCGTTAGTAGGCGCCTTTTTATGAAAGGAGTGTGAATGTTTTTTTATCCTGAAATTATTTTTTCATCTGGTATCGTATGAATGGGTGTCTCTATTTAGAGGAAATTTATGTCTGTTCACGAATATGTAACTGAGAAGTTTGAATAGGTAAATTGACACAACGGTAAGAATTCGATATTTTTTGAAATAGTCTCTACATGATGTATCACAGTTCAGATCGAAAATAAGTCTTAAGGTGCGTTTTTGGGCGACAAACACTCTAGTGATGTCCGACGCTGGGCCCCACACGATGATGTTATATGCTATTGCCGAATATACGAGTGCATAGTATACTTGAATAAGTGAGTCGAAACTGAGCATATTTCTCAAGTTCATTAAGACATAATAGCTTTTATTGATCTTTTTGCAAACTACGTTGATTTGCTCGTCCCAAGTGAGATTGCAATCGATAGTTATTCCCAAGAACTGGGATGATGTTGTCGTATTATGTTCCTGGTGTCCACTCACTCAGTTTATTTGCAGACGATACTCTATTATTTTGCTCCAACAATAGTATTGAAGCATGCATAAACAACATAAACAACTCACTTTCCCATATCCAAGATTTTTTAAGTTAATGAACTGAAGCTGAACATCAATAAAACTAAAGCAATGATCATTGCATCCAGCTACAAACATTCGCATATTGACTTGGATTTAATGAATGTCCACAAAAATTGTGAAAAAATTTAAGTAGTAAAGGAAATCAAATATTTGGGATTTATCGTGAACAATTCACTATCCATGAATAAACATGTTGATTTTAAAATCGGAAAAAATCTGAGGAACTTTTTTTCTTCTCTAGAATTTCCCAATGTTTAAGTATTCATGCCAAAATTACTACAAACAACTATATAATTCGGCCACATTTTGATTGTTGTGCTGCCCTTCTCTATTTGTTCAATCAAAATAAAATATATCAATTGAAAAAACTACAGATGGTGTTGTGGACTAATTCTCACCTTTTATTTATTTTAATACAGTTGATATATTTTGTAGTTAGTCATGTATTGTCATATAGTGACAGAAAAATAAAAAGATAATACGACAAATAAAAACTAATTTTTGCCGTAAAATTAGTGTTTGCCAAAACATTTTGGTCCTTCGAGCATTTAAATAGCGTTTGGAGTCAAAGACATTCAATTCAGCCGAAAATTGAAGCCGATTCAGGTTTAAAAAAAAAAAAATGTCTCAAGAAGGAGGCCCCACTAGAAAAACCAGCAGGTGTAATGCAGGAATTCCACCAGTGAAATACAGTCCAACCGAAAACAAGTCAGTAGCTACTACGTCTACGAGGTCTAAGAGTTCGATAACTAGTATAAAACTGAAAGAAATTGAGTTGAAGAAGCTGAAGGCTATAAATCAAATACAAAAAGAATTTGAACAGAAAAATCTAGAGAGAAAATTAGCTCTTGTTGAAGCCGAAGCATCATTAGAAGCGGAAAAGTTATTAGAAAATGCAAGTGTGAGAAGTAGCAGCGCGAAGAGTGATAGTGGTAAAAGCAGCAGCACTAGAGCTTCAGCATATGCGTTAGAAAATACTTCATGTGCAAATGAAAACGTGAACTCGTGGTTGTTCAAACAAGAATCGCCAAATTCATGTCAAGAAGATCTTGAGAAAAATACTTTTGCGGTTCCCAATGAACGTTTTCCTCAATCGACCGACTCGGCCGCAATCAAAGTTATTGAGGAATTCACAACTGCAACGCGAACTATGACAGATGCTTTCAAAATTTTGTCAGGAAATAATCGAAATTCTGATGAATGTTCGAAAATGTCGTTCAAAAAGGCACTTGGTAAAGAACTACCTTCATTCAGTGGTAACGTAGAAGACTGGCCAATGTTTATTACCCTTTATAGGAGATCTACCGAAACCTGTTCTTTTAGTAATGAAGAAAACCTAATACGCCTTCAAAAATCGTTGAAGAACGAAGCCTTAGATGCGGTGAAATCATTGTTTGTTTCTCCGGATAATTTAGAGATTATTTTATATACACTCGAGACCAGATTTGGTCGCTCAGAATATATTATAGAATCCATGATGAATAAAGTGAAGTTATTGCCTACAATCAATACCCGATATCCATTATCATTCATAAAATTCGCAAATTCTGTTCTTAATCTCACAGTCACCGCTCAGTCATTGAAAATGGAAGCCTACCTGAATAATCCTCAACTTCTTAGTCAACTCGTCACCAAACTGCCAGAGCATCTCCAGTTTCAGTGGGCGAGAGAAATAGTTAATAAAAATACAAAGAAGAACCAAGTTATACCTATGCCCACATTGATGGAATTTTCGGAATGGTTACAAGAGGAATCTTCAGCAGCCAATCTGTTATGCAAACCTTCAACCTCGAATTCAACGTCTACAGACAAATTTTCGGAGAAGAAGCATAGGAACTCTGTTTTCGTCGGATCAGAAAAGCCAACGGAAAAAATCTGCATATTTTGTTCTAAATCAAATCACTCCATACACAATTGTAGACAGTTTTCGTCTCTCGATACAGATAAGCGATGGGAATGGGTGAAAGAACATAAAATTTGTTTCTCGTGTCTTGCTTCGTCCCATCGTATATTCAAATGTAGAAGTAGAAGGAAGTGTGGAGTACAAAACTGTGAAAAATACCACAATCGTTTATTGCATCCAAGTTCTCAGAATTCAGAGGAACTGCTGCAACAGCACAACTTACAAGTTTCCGAAGCTTCATCTAGAGTAACTGCCAAAAATGATGGAGAGCAAGCAGAACAATCAGCATGTTTCATAAATGAACACCAGTTTCATGTGAAATCTCCTTCTAAAACTGTCCTTCTTCGAATACTCCCCATTAAAGTAATTGGAACAAGAAAAACCGTGAATACGTTCGCACTTTTCGATGAAGGCAGCACTGTTACACTCATGGATTCTAATCTTGCCGAAGAAATAGGAGTAGAAGGTATAAATGATACCTTGAAAATGCACTGGACGAATTCTATGTCATATACGGACAACAAATCGAAAAGAGTCAACATCAAAGTTCAGGGGAATCTCAACGAACAGATTTTCCACCTTTCTGATGTTCGAACCGTTTCCAACTTGCAACTGCCTGTACAATCCGTAAACATCGAAAAACTTGCAGAAAAATGGAAACATTTAACTCGAGTATCTTCTGTCAACTTGACAGATGCCAAACCTTTGTTACTCATTGGTCAGGATCACATTGATCTCACGATAGCGAGAGAAGTTATACAGGGTCCCCCAAATGCTCCAGTTATTTCACTGACCAAATTAGGGTGGGTTGTTCATGGCAATCTATCTCGGTGTCAGAATAGAATTTTCCCAGAGTATTCAATGCATTGTTTCACCCAAGAAGACGAAGAATTGAAGAACCTCATACATCAAACCATATTTTTCGACACGCTTGGGGTTGAAAATGGACATAAAGAAACTGTGTCAAAAGAAAAAGATAGAAGCGTCCAGATAATGGAAAATAGTTGTCGTCAATTACAAAACAGCCATTGGGAAATCGGATTGCTTTGGAAAGCAGATGATATTAAATTACCCGACAGTAAAAGTAATGCTTTGAGCCGATTATATACAATAGAAAGAAAAATGGATGGTGACAAAGATTTCACAGAGAGGTATTGTGCACAAATAAATGAATTTGTTGAAAAAGGATATGCCAGAATTTTGACAAAGGAAGAGGTTGCCACAACTTCAGATAAGACATGGTACTTGCCACACTTTGCAGTCAAACATCCGAGTAAGCCGCAAAAATTTCGTTTTGTTTTCGACGCCAGAGCCAAAGTATGTGGAACAAGTTTAAATGAAAATTTGCTGAAAGGTCCTGATTTATTGAATTCGTTACTACACATTCTGTTCAATTTTCGTCAGAATCCAGTTGCCGTCGTAGGAGATATCGAAGACATGTTTTTACAAATTCAAATAAAACCAGAAGATCAAAAATCACAGCTATTTTTGTGGCGGGGAAGAGATAGGAAAGGCCCTATCCTCACTTACCAAATGACAGTTATGATGTTTGGAACAATTTGCTCCCCAAGCTGTGCTATATATGTGACTCGTCAGAATGCCAAGAAATATGCCTATACATGTCCAGATGCTGCCAAAGCCATCGAAAAGTACCATTATATGGATGACTACTTGGATAGCTTCGAGACTGAAGAAAATGCCATCAAAATAGTGAAAGGGGTTATTGATATCCATAACCGTGGAGGGTTCAAAATGAGAAGTTGGCTCAGCAATTCACCTCAAGTTATAGAACATGTTCCAGCTGAACTCAGGTCGAAAAGCATAATTTCCTTGGATTTCGAGAAGTGGCCAACATTTGAAAGAACATTGGGTATAATATGGAGTCCAAAAGATGACGTGTTGAGTTTTTCTGATAAGGTACTGACCAAGAATAAAGATATACTTTCGAAAAGTGCCATCCCTACCAAACGACAAGTTATTAAAGTGGTAATGTCTGTTTATGACCCACTGGGCCTGTTGGCAGCATTCACAATTCAAGCCAGGATTCTAATGCAGGAAATTTGGTCCGAAAAATTAGGTTGGGATGATAAACTTAGCCTTCTACTTTCCGAAAAATGGCAATGTTGGGTGACAGCTCTTCACAAAATTAGAAATTTGAATATTCCTCGTTGGTATGGTTTCGCCAGAAATATAATTGAAGTTCAACTGCATATTTTCAATGATGGTAGCGAGAAAGGGTACGCTTCTGCATTGTACTTTCGAGCAAAGAATTCGGACAACACAGTGTCTACTTCATTAGTAATGGCGAAGTCAAGAGTAACTTCATTGAAGCCAATGACTATACCAAAGATTGAACTTCAAGCTGCTATACTTGGATCTCGTTTGGCCGAAACAATAGAGAATGGACACACCTTCAAAATCAACAAGAAATTCTTCTGGACAGATTCGAAAATTGTGTTGAGTTGGATAAAGTCACCTCCAAGAAATTACAAAACTTTTGTTGCCAACAGAGTAAGTGAAATTTTGGATTTAACAAACCCCGAAGACTGGCACTGGCTACCAACAAAATTGAATGTAGCTGATGAGGCGACCCGAGGACTGTGGGATATAGACAACTATAGAAATTGGTTTTACGGACCTCAATTCCTCACTTCAGATGAAAAATCATGGCCCCTAGCCGGAGAGGAGATATTGGCAAATACTGAGGAAGAAAAGAAAAATAATGTTTTTGTAATAATCCATAGAGAAAGAAGTACCAATCCTTTTGACTTTTCAAGATTTTCAAATTATTTGCGTCTTGTTAGAACTGCCGCTTGGGTGCTTAGATTTATGAATATTTTAAAAATGAAAACCGGCCTACTCAGTTCACAAACATATTCAAATGAACTTTCAGTAAAAGAATTTGAATTTGCTGAGTTCGAAGTGATCAGACGAGCCCAAAATGAATGTTTTTTCGAAGATATAAATAGGATCCTTCAGAAGAAAAATTTGAAGAAATCGAGCCGTCTTTCGAATTTGAATCCTGTATTTGACGAAAATAATGTATTGAGATTGAGTGGAAGATTGGATGAAGCTCAACATTTAGACATACGAATGAGACAGCCAATTATTCTAGACTCAAAACATTGGTTGACAAAATTGCTAGTTAAACATTATCATTACCTAAATCATCACCAGGGCAGAGAACAATTGATCAACCAGTTGAGATATCGATTTTGGATTCTTAATGCAAGAACAACTGTCAAAAGTTGTGTGACATCCTGTATTATCTGCAGGAGATGGAATGCCAAGTTGGAAACTCAACAGATGGGTCAAATTCCGGATTTTCGTATCACACCTCAAATCAGAGCCTTCATGATCACGGGAATGGATTATTTTGGTCCGATGACGGTTACGATAGGTAGGAGGAAGGAAAAACGCTATGGTGTAATTTTCACGTGTATGTCTACAAGAGCGATCCACCTCGAACTAGCCTCTTCTCTCACTACAGATTCGGCCATCATGGCAATCCGTCGATTCATTTGTAGGAGAGGTAGTCCTAACGAAATACACTCTGATAACGGAACAAACCTTTGTGGAGCTGAAAAAGAAATGAAGTTGGCCCTTCGAAGTTTCGATGCAGATCAGATTCAGCAGTTTTGTTGTGTGCGACATATTCAATGGTTTAAAAATCCACCCACAGCCAGCCATATGGGAGGAGTGTGGGAGAGAATGATAAGATCGGTTAAAAACGCTCTAAGAGTAGTTCTGACACAGCAGAGTCCAAAGGAAGAAATGCTTCTAACTCTTCTTGTTGAAATAGAGCATACAGTGAACAGCCATCCACTCACTTACGTTTCCTCAGATCATCTAGACGACGAAGCTCTGACACCAAACCATTTTCTCATTGGTAAAATGAATCAAGTTAATCCACCTGGTGTTTTCACTGATTCAGTCTCCCATTTACGTAAACAATGGGGTATTGCACAAAGATTCGCAGATCTTTTCTGGCGACGTTGGCTACGAGAATATGTGCCAACTCTGGTAAAACGAAGTAAGTGGCAGCACAACAAAAGAAATGTTTCTGAGGGAGATCTAGTCATATTGGCGGATGATACTTCTCCAAGAAATACATGGCCCAAAGGAAAAATAACTCGAACCTTTCCTGGACGCGATAACAAAATCAGGGTGGTTGAAGTTAAAACTATGACAGGATTGTATCGAAGACCTATAACGAAAATAATCCTATTGAAACCAAAGTAGTCTCTTGCGAGGCCCGGAGGATGTTGTGGACTAATTCTCACCTTTTATTTATTTTAATACAGTTGATATATTTTGTAGTTAGTCATGTATTGTCATATAGTGACAGAAAAATAAAAAGATAATACGACAAATAAAAACTAATTTTTGCCGTAAAATTAGTGTTTGCCAAAACAGATGGTATGCGAATTATTTTGGAATGGCACCGATATGCTGGATATCCTGAACTGGCACTCAGTTTCTAAACGTCTTTTCTATGTGACTATAATCATGATATGAAATATGATGAATTGTATAAAAAATTCAAACAGAATTTTCTGAGACACATTAGGAGTTGATTTATCAATCATTATCAATTATTGAAGTTACTTAAATCAATACATGGCAAATAATTATATTTTAAGTTATACGAATTGAATATTTAGCTATAGTTTATATATATATATATATATATATATATAAACTAATTGTTTTTGTAAATTAGAGTTCTCTCTGCTGAATAAAGATCTACTACCACTACTACATCTGTTGTTGTACATTCGCATTCGATAGTTACTCTACCGTTGATCCCAAAGATATTACATTTCAATCAACTTTTTACAGTCCATATGTGTGTCTGTTTTCGCACTATATTGCAATCAAATCCCAGCAGAACGGGATCGGTTCGCACTTCGCACCCAGTCGGACGAAAACTGACGAACGATACTGGACAAGTGGACGCGGTTTGGATCGTTCGTGCGTGGTCGTCAGGCATTGGATTTGTTAATGCTATTATCTCGAACATGAATTTTAATTTCCCACTGATACAGACATGTTATTTTTTTTCATCGGGCAGTGTAAGTGATTTCTTTAAACAAATGTTGATTCAAATCATTTTTACTTCAGAAAAGCGTGACATAGGAACTAGTGAAATCAATTCCTCGAATTCAATTTCAGGTCGAAACATGTGATCACACAAAACATATCAAAGCAAACATCACAGAGTTTGCTTGTATTAACGGAAATTTAGCATGATGTGTAACAATCTTAAATATTAGTATAACAACTTCTCTTCGGGCTTGAAGGCCGTCGTTCTTCGGAATTTCTTCCTGACGTTTCGCTAGCGCGAGTGGCCAGCTTCTTCAGAGGCTTATTCATCTCCGATGACTAAACAGTTCGATTTCTCAAGGCGTATTTATATTGATGCAGGTAGTCTGGAGTGTTAATTACTTCTGTCGGGTTCGGGGAATAATCATCATTACTAGTTGCCGCACTACCTGCTGTGATTTCATTAGTTATTCTTGTTTTCTTCAGAATCGGATTCCAAATTCTGTTTAGAGTCAACGCTTCTTCCTTTCTGTTAAAATTGTCCGCATGTTTTTGGATCTCTATTGCCTCCCGCACCAGTCGGCTATGGTAACCCTGGTTGGGGGCAATCAGTGTGGCATTTTCGAACAGAATCTTGTGGTCGCCCTCACTCAATGCGTGTTCCGCCACCGCCGATTTGTCGGTTTGCCCCAGCCTGCAGTTCCTTTGATGCTCTTTGAGCCTTGTACCCATGGATCTTTTCGTGGTACCGATGTAAACCTTCCCACAGGTGCACGGAATGCGATAAACCCCTGCCGCTGACAGTGGGTCTCTTTTGTCTTTAGCCGACCTGAGGCTTTGCTGGATCTTCTTGGTCGGCTTGAAAACTGTTTTTATGTTATATTTCCCCAAGAGTTTTCCAATTCTGTCAGTGACCCTCGGGATATATGGCAGATATGCATTCGCAACTACCTGAGAGTCCTCCCTGTTATGAACCGTGGGACTCTTCGGTTTCATGGCCCTGTTGATCTCAGATACACTGTACCCATTCGACCTCAAGGTCACTTGAAGATGTTGCAGTTCCTGCTCTAGATGTTCTGGTTCACAAATTCTTCGAGCACGTTCAGTTAGGGTAGATATGACTCCTCTCTTTTGACTGGGATGGTGGTTCGATAGTGCGTGCAGGTACCTATCCGTGTGCGTGGGTTTTCGGTATACTTTGTGGGTTAGTCTAGCGCCACATCGTTCAATCAGAACATCTAAGAAGGCTATCTGCTGGTTCTGTTCGGTTTCCATGGTGAATTTGATGCTGGGGTGTTGAGCGTTTAGGTGGTCCAGAAAAAAGTTCAGAGAGTCCCTTCCATGTTTCCAGACGACGAAGGTGTCATCCACGTAGCGTAGCCACAAGGTCGGCTTCAAATTAAAGGCGTCGATTGCCTTCTCTTCAAACCGTTCCATAAAGAAGTTGGCTATCACTGGGCTCAGTGGACTTCCCATCGCCACTCCATCCAGGTGCTCATAGAAGTTTCCCCTCCATTGAAAGTAGCTTCCCGTAAGGCATGCTCTGAAAAGTCCGACAATATCACTTGGGAACAGGCAGGCTATCTCCCTCAGAGAGTCTTCCAGTGGAACGTTGGTAAACAAGGACACAACATCGAAGCTGACCATGATGTCGGTCGGTTCCAAGGTCAAGCCTTTGATTTTACCAACGAAGTCTGTTGAATCCTTGACGTAGGAATTTGTTCTTCCGCCATGAGGCTGGAGGAGTGAGGCCAGATGTTTTGCCAAGTGATAGGTAGGTGAGCCTGGGGCACTGACTATAGGTCTCAGTGGCATGTTGAGTTTATGCACCTTTGGAAGACCGTAGAGCCCGGGTGGAACAGCTTCAGTTCTGATAACGGTTTTCTGTATGGTTTCCGACAGTTAGGACGACTTGATGAGTTTATTTACATTCCTCAACCTTGATTGTGTCGGGTCCCTTCTAAGTTTGCGGTAGTTCGTGGGTTCTAGGAGTTCTTCAATTTTGCTATCATATTCCTCCGTTTTTAGAAGGACCGTGGCGTTTCCTTTGTCCGCTGGAAGGATCGTGATACCCTCATCAGAATTCAAGCTCCTCAAGGCTGCAATCTCTCTTCTTGTGATATTGCATTTTGGTGGCCGTGCCTTGCTTAGAATGTTCGCTGTCACAATCCTGATTTCTTCCGCTTTCTCATCTGGTAAGTTCCTGATTGCCGCTTCCGTATTGGCGATAATTTCTTCGTTTGGTATCTGCCGCGGGATGACCGCGAAATTACCGCCTCGTGCTAATACCGACATTTCGTCCTCGGTGAGAACCCGGTCTGTTCGGTTTATTACTACCCTGGACAAGTCTAGGCGTGGGACGGTAGAGATTCTTGTCTTGTTCAGTTTGTCGAACTTCACTTTGTGGTTTTCACTCACTCTGTCCCGTTCATTTCTTACTTTTGAGTAAGATATGCCATCCGATTTGTTCCAATCTTCAGGTTTCATTCGATTGCTAAGCTCTAGGTGTAGCTTCAGCAAGGCTTTGAACTTTTTTCTGGACCACCTAAACGCTCAACACCCCAGCATCAAATTCACCATGGAAACCGAACAGAACCAGCAGATAGCCTTCTTAGATGTTCTGATTGAACGATGTGGCGCTAGACTAACCCACAAAGTATACCGAAAACCCACGCACACGGATAGGTACCTGCACGCACTATCGAACCACCATCCCAGTCAAAAGAGAGGAGTCATATCTACCCTACCAGAACGTGCTCGAAGAATTTGTGAACCAGAACATCTAGAGCAGGAACTGGAACATCTTCAAGTGACCTTGAGGTCGAATGGGTACAGTGTATCTGAGATCAACAGGGCCATGAAACCGAAGAGTCCCACGGTTCATAACAGGGAGGCATCTCAGGTAGTTGCGAATGCATATCTGCCATATATCCCGAGGGTCACTGACAGAATTGGAAAACTCTTGGGGAAATATAACATAAAAACAGTTTTTAAGCCGACCAAGAAGATCCAGCAGAGCCTCAGGTCGGCTAAAGACAAAAGAGACCCACTGTCAGCAGCAGGGGTTTATCGCATTCCGTGCACCTGTGGGAAGGTTTACATCGGTACTACGAAAAGATCCATGGGTACAAGGCTCAAAGAGCATCAAAGGAACTGCAGGCTGGGGCAAACCGACAAATCGGCGGTGGCGGAACACGCATTGAGTGAGGGCGACCACAAGATTCTGTTCGAAAATGCCACACTGATTGCCCCCAACCAGGGTTACCATAGCCGACTGGTGCGGGAGGCAATAGAGATCCAAAAACATGCGGACAATTTTAACAGAAAGGAAGAAGCGTTGACTCTAAACAGAATTTGGAATCCGATTCTGAAGAAAACAAGAATAACTAATGAAATCACAGCAGGTAGTGCGGCAACTAGTAATGATGATTATTCCCCGAACCCGACAGAAGTAATTAACACTCCAGACTACCTGCATCAATATAAATACGCCTTGAGAAATCGAACTGTTTAGTCATCGGAGATGAATAAGCCTCTGAAGAAGCTGGCCACTCGCGCTAGCGAAACGTCAGGAAGAAATTCCGAAGAACGACGGCCTTCAAGCCCGAAGAGAAGTAGTTATACTAATAACCTCGGCCGCGAAAGCCTTAACCATTTTGTCAATCTTAAATATATTTGTTCATGTAACATATTGGTATTGATATAAAATAGTATATCATCCAACGGAAGTTTGTGGAGTAATAGTCATTTCTGCTTTTTCTATGACTGGGTGTTCAACATAATTATAATAATAAATGGTATTTATTCAATTAAGAATAGGCGGAGTGTTAGCAGATGCTGTTTTTCAACATTTCTTTCGTCTGAACAAACACCGAATTTCTATTTTCAACTCTGTCAATTTTATTCGAATCCAAACAGATTGTGTTTTTCCGTAGTTATATAAAATAAATGAAATTTGTACGATTTGAACGCGCGACCTTTCACACAGCAGCCTTACGCTCTACAAATGAGAGCTGCGAACACTTTTTATAGAAATTACTTCTTGAAAAGACAAGTAATACTAGCCATATAGAATTTTCTCGTTCAATTCTTCTGATAACTGTCCTACGTAAAATTATTTTCCATCCATATCGCTGGATATGTGTATTTTATCTTATGGTTCATTGATGATGTATTTTGTTGAAAAGTGAGCTAATTTTCGAATTCAAACTGAAACGTTCACTGACGAGTTTCAACCATACGAATTGTAAGTCATACTTGCGAATAGAAACGATTGAACACAATTGCATTATTGGCCCCATTCTGCATGATAATGGAACATTTATTACTAGGAAGAGGAGTACAGAAATGGTCATAAAATCAACAAATTTCTAAGGGTCATGAGAAAACAAAAATATTTTTATTCATGTTAGAACAGTAAATTATCTTCAAACAATTTTGAATTGAATAGAATTCCCTAAGTCTCAGCTTCATGAATTGTACGTTCACTACTTCCATTTTTCCATCCCCTTCCAGAAGATGAAACTTGAGCACTGAGGATTAACGGTTATACCATTTCACATGATTTCTAACATACAGAACTGAATATCTCACCATCCGATCACAATTTTTTATCGTTAAACCCACATCACACATTCACCTCCAATATTATCAAATTGAAATATCGGCGATGAAACCAATCTGCATCTAGAAATATCATTACATTTGAGCACAAAATGCATATCCAACATCATGATGTAATTAACAAACTAGTTAACCATGTCAAAGGAAGGATAGTAATGATAATGAAGACGTATAATATGTTTCATGAAATCACTCGTTACAGACAAATACCGTATAACTTTGATGAAATGCAGTTAATGGTCGCCATCCGTTTGATGCTGTAATAGACTGTAATGATTTGCTTAACAACCCTCATTAATTTCGTCCTATGGTTTCATTAGGAAAAGAGACGCCGGCAAATTTCCGACAAAATAGGCAAGAAGAAATATTTTCTGAAATCAAATGAGAAGCTGCTATATCCGTTGAAGAAATCGTTTGAATTCGGAACGTCTCCTGTGCAGCCATCGACCTACTATCAAAAGGCACCGGGCGATAAAAATATCAGATTATTCGCGCTTCAGTTCAACTTTTCAATAATCACTGGTAATAGCACTAGTGCTTGAATTATCTCCTGAATTTTTTTTTGAGATCACGAATATATTGAAAATATTCCTGAAATTTTCCTGAGCAAGAAGAAATGTCCAAGGATATAATTCAAGTACTCGTGGTATTCGATAAGAAAATTTAATTTCACATCATACCTAGCGCAGTTTGAAGTTGGTACGTACGTTGATAACAATATAGTAGTAATCCCGATCCCACCTACAGTAAATATATATTTCCTTATATTAGTAGAATTTCAGTCAAATTGGTAGCCTAATGAAAAAACTCTTTGGTAATTTACAAGCCTTCGGTACAATTCAATACCATCTCCAGGACAACTAAAATATGAAATAATATACAATAATGTATAAGTAATGATATGATGGAACACATACTAACGTGAAAATGATGATGAAATCGGCAAAATATGAAATGAATAACATTGAGATGAAGTGAAGTCATGGAATGGATGACTGTGATATATTTTTTGTTTTGTCAATTATCAATCAGGAAGGAAAACTCTGAATAAGGGCCGAAATCATTTTATCTTTCACTTATTTCAATAAATAACTGCTTTTACTGCACTTTTCAAATTAGTTCTATTTTTCATATAATGGTCATCACTATTAATTTGGACCATCTCTCTTAAGATCCACTTCAATGTCCAAAACTTTTGTATCATCATAGTTCATTCTGAGGTCTCTATTTTGGAAAGTGAAGTAAATCTTACGAAGAGATTATCTTTAGAGATAGTCCAACTGAATAGTGTGGAACATTTCATGAATAAAAGAACTGATCTGAACAATCTCAGTCAAATTCAATATTATTTATTATAATTTTATGTTTTTATTATAAAACGTAAATACGTTATTCAGAGTTTTCTCTCCCGATTGATGAATGACAAAACAAAAATATATCACTGTCATCCATTCCATAACGTAACTTCATCTTAATGTTTTTCATTCCATATTTTGTCGATTCCATTATCATTCTCATTATAGTAAGTGTTCCATAATATCATTACTTATACTTTATTGTATATTCTTTCGTATTTCAAATGTCCTGAAGAAGGTATCAAATATTACCAAAAGCTCGAAAAATACAAACTGTTACCCTGCCATCGTTAGGAAAACATTATCCCCCACTATTGTTCTTCATTATGCAAGACATTTAACACCAGCAAGAACTCAAAATGTGACTTAAAATAAAACGTGTGAGCTGTAAACAATACTGTTTGTTGGTGATTCGGCGTCACCTGACACAGCCACTTCACAGCAAATATGCGATAACTTGAAAATAGTTAACTGACAATAGATGTCAAAATTTGTTTTCGAAAAAACATTAAATTTTTCTTTTTTATATGGACAGGACAGTTGTACAGAAAACTTTGTAGGATATTTATGTTGAAAGTAAGATTTATTTTGTTCGTGAAATTGCTCAACTCACTATGCTCGTTTCGCAAACCTTTTCACTCACAGCATCTTACTTTCAACACTCACATCATAAATAGCTATTAGCAGTTATGAAATCACAAAGTGATCTTTATATGTTACTAGACTCATTGCTTGGCTCCTTTTTCATAGTTTTTTCCTATTTTCTGAATATAATCTCAAATTGTTACGCTCCGTCGAAAAAAGGACTTCAGATAATGAAGTATCGATTGATTATGTGTCGCTTTATATTAGATCATCACTGCAATTGGAATTTTCCATTACAGATCTGTGTGTCGGAACTGTCCCTATCCAGACACCAGCATGACCAGCAACAACGATGCCGGACTTGGACCCATCTCACCTCCTGCTCTTCCTTCACCTGGTGGCAAGCTGCCTTCTTTAGATCCTACTGATAGGTTTCTAGGCAAAGGTTCTCCCTTCGCACCCTCAACAGGTGATCCCCAGAGACATTCCCAAAGCGACGACGACAGCGGGTGTGCTTTGGAAGAATACACTTGGGTACCACCTGGACTGAGACCGGACCAAGTGAGTAAAATCCATACATAATCAACGTCAATGAATGTTTTTATGTTGTTTTAGCACCTCGCAATTGAAAGCAATCCCAATAATATATTTTTTTCATTCCATTTCCGAATTGGAATCAAATGAAATCTACAATTCTGGTAGTGATTCAAATCAGTTTCACAATTTCAATTCGCTTTGTCGAAATTTTTCAATTCTTCTTGAACGATTCAGTTTCAACAAGCAAAAACTCAGCAAAGGATATTGTCAATCATATTCATCCAAAGTTCAATAATATGAATGTTCGTATGAATGATAATACATCATATACTCATGTTTTGTAGGACAATTGATTTTCTATGAAAGTCATACATTGATCAAACTTTTGATATCCATAAACAAGAAATTCAAACGTGATATGTTCTAGGAACACCTTGAAAACTTCGATAAAGAGGATAAAAAATCTTATCTATTTGGAATTTTTGAAGATCGTTAGACTTGAGTAACTCTTCTTTCGGGAGAAGATTTAAAACTGCTGACATTTTCTCAAAGTTTTTGTCAAGTATCGTCAACAGATGTTTTGTTACACATGACAAGTGTAATCTACAAACAAGATAACCATCTGAACTGAATTGGAAACAAAGTTTTTAAAATGCTTGAGTTCAGTCAGCATCAATCTTCATGAATATAATTGAATGATAACCTCCAATTCTTATGGTTCTTCGTATCAAGCACCTTTGGAATCTGAATCTTCTTGATGATTTCTGTAACACAAAATGTTCTAAATTGAAATTGAAAAGTATTGAAACTCGCTTATGATATGTTTCGGATTCTTTCAGGTATGGGTTGTAACCGTACCTGTTCCTACCATTCGGTAACACTGCAAACTCTGGTGTGAAAATGAAACTTTCAACAGAGATCAATAACCCTAAAGCCTCGTGTCCACTTGCAAGTAACTTGCGAAAGTTTTTCACCAAGTATTTGCCGGCGTGTCTACACTGTAGTCTGATTGTTTTGAAATCTATTGCGGCAAATTACTCTAGCAAGTTCGTTTGCTTTAGTAACGTATACACACACTTCCAGAAAAAATGTCGTCTCAGCAAGTGGCTGTTGTTGTAACATATATTCAGTTAAAAAACAAATAAAGGAAAATGACAAAAGCGTAGAAAAATTTGGGTCAGAAAATGGATTCAACGAAGATCTACGTTAGGCATACATGAGAAGCTCTCTGAATTGAGAACGGGAGATCCTCAGCAGTTAAAAAAGTTTTACATATGTCTGCGGAAGATTTTGATTTTTTGCTGAATTTGGCGAAAGAAAAAATATATAAAAAAGATACCAAAATGCGGGAAGCCATTCCACCAGAAGAGCGTCTGTCCTTAACACTTCACTTTTTAGCAACAGGTATATATTATTAGAATAACAACACACCTGTACTGAACATAAAAAATATTTTTATTGTCATTACATAAGTTTCCTTTACAATAAAAATCAAACTTACCAGATGATCTTCTGTAGGGCTATGAGCGTTTGCAGCTAATATGAATTTTAAAGAATCAAAAAATTCCCACATGCTTTTATACAATTCATTTGTCCCCTGTCCACTCTTTTTCTTTTGAATTTTTCTCCTCTCCTGATTCAGTTATGTTCTCAAGTTGTGTAGCTTGCGCTGAATTTCATGTTCAGGTATGTTGAATAGTTCTGCTGATTTTTGAAATGCGCCTTGTTTTTTTTACTCTATTTTTGAAATCTTCGCAATGTGCATTCCATATTCCTGGGTACGTTTTAAAATTTTCAATTAGCAGAAGAGTTTCTTCTCTATTACAAACATGTCGCTCCTCCATTTTTGTGAAAAAATCAGAATTTTAATTCATATTTGAAAAAATAAATAAGAGTTTAAAATAGTTCACAAAATCTCACAACTTGCTGCAATTATTTCGAAACAGTCTCGAAATAATAAAGTGCAAACTAATTTGCCTGGATTAGCCGTGTACACTACAAGCTCTAACAAGTCAGCAAGTACTTGGCCCGAGAGTAAACTTTCAGCAAATTTTCTCTAGCGCTACTGTTCACACGCATTGCAAGTGACTTGTGAGAGTACTCTAGGCAAATCTAATTGCTAGTGGACACGAGCCTTAACATCAAACTCATATCACCCGGACTCGATGCGCGTTTCGCTAACCAAGATAGCATCATCAATTGAGTCTATATTTTTGTTGTTATTTCTAATCATATCTACCGATTGATTTTATTTTTACCGATTCTGTTAAAACTACAATTATAGTATGTATACAGCCTGTACAACAGGTTCCTAGTATTTGTTTACACTCTATTGTTGTTAGTCATGTCTTACCAACTTTATGCTATTTTATTGGCAAAAACTTTGTAGCACCCTTTTTTCGAATTGATCTCGAATTGATGTCCATGTTAATATTATTATACAACTCAACTCACATTTTATCACATAAGTTATGAACTCCGTCCGATATTAAGGCTGCATCCTGCCGGACGCAGTCGGATAATGACTGAGGAGAGTCATTATAAATACCAGTTTCCGTGGATAACAGACAATTGAAGTCTTTGCTAGCTCTTGCTTGGTTGCTTCGTAAGGGGAGTGATTGACCAGGACGGTATGGACAGATATTCGTCTCACAGTTCTTGAAAATGAATTCAAAATGGAATTCGAAACGTCGAGCAAATCAGAAAATACCTAACGGATAAAAAACCCAGAAAAATTCATCTTGTATAACGAAGATCCGTGAAAACATCAAGTTCTACATAATACCTGGATGGGCAGGATGCAGCCTTAATATCGGACGCAGTCGGATAATGACTGAGGAGAGTCATTATAAATACCAGTTTCCGTGGATAACAGACAATTGAAGTCTTTGCTAGCTCTTGCTTGGTTGCTTCGTAAGGGGAGTGATTGACCAGGACGGTATGGACAGATATTCGTCTCACAGTTCTTGAAAATGAATTCAAAATGGAATTCGAAACGTCGAACAAATCAGAAAATACCTAACGGATAAAAAACCCAGAAAAATTCATCTTGTATAACCAGAGCTGTGCCGAGCACTGACGCTCAGTGCTTCGAGCACTAAGCACTCTTGAAGAGTGCTCCGGAATCTCGAGCACTAAGCACTAATTTTGACAAAGTGCTCGCGATTACTAAGCATTTTCGAAAAGTAATTCGATATGGGGAGCACTAAGCACTAAGCACTGTTCAAAAATATGATACTGTTATACACTTGAATTGCTTTGTACTGTGTTCTGATCTACTTTCGGAAGATTTCAATATTTGGCTGTATTTGCTTCGGGTTGGTTCATAATGATGGGATATTGAAACATTTTTTACAGGGCGAAAGGAATAAATTCAGAAGACTCAAAATATATCTATGGAAGAAAATTATGAAAATCGTTTAGTTTAGAGAATCTTTCTGTAATCAGTTATTTCTTTCTCGGATTTCTGTGATTCATTTTATTGCCTTCACCTTGGATTCGTTCTCCGGATATAGATATTTTGTCAACTTGCTATGATCTGTTTTTTTAACTCATTAAAATCTAAAGAGCGATAAATAGTTAAAAGTCAATAGAAATTGTACGTACCTACATTCCGACAGAATTATTAAAACATCAAAGTGATGTAAAGTGTGTGTGTTTGTACACTCATATTCCAAAGAGAATAGGTATAAGCATTTTTTTTGAGAATGAGATTATAAATCGAAATGCACGATAAAATACAAGGTGTTCCATTAAATATATATCATTTCTGACTTCAATTTTTGTTTGTATTCAGCAACGAGAAGGCTATCAAAAATTCCACTAGTTTGCGCCTTTAACCAAATTCGTAGCATCAAAAATAACAGTGATGGCAATGTTGCCAACTCATATTGAAACACCCCGTATAAAGTACGAAGGTAAATAGTTCCCCCCAACTTTATCGTAATTTGAATTTTAGAAAGATTTCCAAAAAATGTCTTCAATGCATATCCATTGAATGACCCTTTAAATCGAAATCAATGTCAACTACTAACAAGCCTAACAAAGTCATTGTAATTCTGTCAAAATAAACATACAGGAGCGATCAACTTTCCGACTCGCCCTGTGAATTCTTCTCGAGTATCTTGTAAATAAACCAACCAGAAGCAAATCCAGTCAGATATTGAATCCTGAAATCAGAATTATATTTCGAGCCGATGCTTCGTTTATTGCCTTGCCCGCACAAGGGTCTGCCTTCTGAGCACACTCGTCAGAAAGCAGAGAACAATATAAATTTGGAAAAAATCGTGAGTGTGACGTTTTGCCTGAAACACGAAAAAACATTTTTTTTTTAATGAAACCTTAGCTAGATCGATTTATCGCCCTCGAAAACCAATACACCCACCGACCCGGTAGCACTGTGGGTTTTTCTGGTTCCCTACAGTTGAAATAGCAAAAACGCTACCGTGAAAATCGTCCCAGAGCGCTTCGGCACACAAAATGATTAACCGACCCTCACCCTCACAAGGCTCTGCCTTCTGGGCGCACTTGTAAGAGTGTTCAGCAAAGAGAATCATAAATGTAAAAATAAATGAATGAAAAATCACGAGTGTGACGTTTTGCCTGAAAACGGGGATAACACGACGTTTTTTAGAAATGAAACCTATCTTGATCGATTTATCGCCCCCTGAATTGTTGGAACCGTTTCCGAAATTCAGATTATTATATATTCATATATTAATCGTTGAAAATACTGGTTATTTTTCAACTCGAATACCCTGTTTCTCTGAGAGTAGACAAAGGATTGTGTCAATGGAAATAATTGTTAAAGAAGTCGACAACTGCATTATAAATTTGGGAAATTACTCTGGAGCCCATTTCTCCATAAGCCGCCTACTATTGATAAAATATCATTCGATAGAACTTACCTATCTATACTGCGTACTGCTCCGACACTCAACGCACTCGGTAACACTCAAAACAAGACTGAGATCTTTCGAAGATGCATATGGAAGCGATTCAGACTCAAGATTTTGTCTTGAGTGGAGGTGCACGTTCTCATGTTTCGACAAGTAGGAAGTATGGAAAGACTTAGTGCTTAGTAATCCCGAAAAGTGCTCCCGAGCACTTAAGTGCTCGGGAGCACTTTTCGGGATTACTAAGCACTAAGCTCTTTGGTAAAATGTTTGAAGCACTAAGCACTAAGCACTGGTTCAAGAAAGTGCTCGGGAGCACAGTGCTTACGAGCACAAAAGTGCTCTAAGTGCTTTCACGAGCACTAAGCACAATGCTTTGGGACAGCTCTGTGTATAACGAAGATCCGTGAAAACATCAATTTCTACATAATACCTGGATGGGCAGGATGCAGCCTTAATATCGGACGCAGTCGGATAATGACTGAGGAGAGTCATTATAAATACCAGTTTCCGTGGATAACAGACAATTGAAGTCTTTGCTAGCTCTTGCTTGGTTGCTTCGTAAGGGGAGTGATTGACCAGGACGGTATGGACAGATATTCGTCTCACAGTTCTTGAAAATGAATTCAAAATGGAATTCGAAACGTCGAAGAAATCAGAAAATACCTAACGGATAAAAAACCCAGAAAAATTCATCTTGTATAACGAAGATCCGTGAAAACATCAATTTCTACATATATATATATATATATATATATATATATATATATATATATATATATATATATATACAGAACTTGGGAATTATATTTGGAACAGCAGCGAAAGTGTACTCTGCTGCTGTCCTGCTGTCCCAAATATAATTCCCAAATTTTGTTCTTAAATTTTCAGCAAAGACTTCCTCTATATATATATATATATATATATAGAGAGAGAGAGAGAGAGAGAGAGATACAGATGACTTGTGTAAATTTGTTACTACTGAAACACTAGTGAAAAAACATTGTTATTATTATTGTTGAAAGAAAGAATTGTTGTTTTCAATAATTTTCCCTTTACCGTAGAAGTCTTCCTATATATAATTTTCACTTCGGAATTCATATTAAATTGTGTATTCATTTCATTCCATTCCCTATGACTGAGTGTGGATGCTATCTATTCAAAACTATCGTATAATTAAGCTAACACGTATTCCGCAATCTCCTCCGAATCAGTATACACAGTAACGAAAGTGCAATCATAAATCGGAGGCGTGTCTCGTTCTTATGATTCACAAGCAGAAGGTACCGGTACCACCTCATTCTGTTCGATGCAGAAGCTATGACAACGAGTCGTGCTTCCATTTAATGTAAATTCGATATTATAACAATTATTCGAGGGGATGTAATAAGCCTGCTACGATGTAAATTGGAATCGTGAATCTGAGCGAGCTGAACAGGGAAAAAAGCAACCGCCTCACTACGTGTGGTCCGGTCGTAATCTCCAACAGGAAGAGCTAACTGTGTCCACAGCGGTATACGCTTTTATTCAAATCATGGATTGCCCGATCAAACATCTAGAAAATTAGCATACGGTTTGTATCTTCTAGTTGCTAACAGCTACGTACTTCTCCTATCTGCTATGTGTACACTAATTTGCTGGTTATTCGACTCTTTACTTGCTGTCATATTCTGTTGATGGGAACTTGATGCAAGCTACTCCAGAACCGTACTGGATTATTAACGGTATACTACAGGCATGTAGATTTAATGAAAAACGAGAAAAAGACTTTTTCGGCTGCAATAAACTTTCTGTGAGTATTCTTTGTAATATCATTATTTTTTATATCGAAGTGCACTGGTATGGGGACACCAGATCAGAGCAAAGTGTGATGTTCTTCAAAGGGCTATGAGACCTCGAATTCATTATTTGGTTCTTTTTTGTTCGAAAATTTTGCTTTCATGTTTCCCGCGTTATCTGTTTCGTTTGGTTGTACCTGAAGATTTGTGTGGAAAGATTGAGAATTTGGACCTAACTACACTACTGCGTATTGTTGACCTACAACAATCTTGTATAGATTACAATATTAATAGTAATATTTTCATATTGTAGTAGGTTGGAAACCCAGAACACTACGAAGAAAATAATACACTACTGACTTATTAATATATACCGGGTATATATGAGACTATTCGCCCCAATAACCCCCAAAAAATTTCAAGAAATCGCTGAGACCCGTCGATATTCGTTTAGAGGGGAGCACCGTGTGACGTAAAGCAGGTATTTAAAATTTCAACCCTCTACCCCCCAGAGGAACACCCTAACACCCTGTACAATTTCAATAAGGAATGAGGGTCGCAAAATTGTCTGAACTGAAATGAGGCGTTCTTTCAAAAGCATGAATACGTTGAAAAATCCTCTTTCTCCTTATCATAATCGATTGAACTATTCTAATATTTTAAATTTCTCATTCATGATTTACAATTCCTGTTATTACGAATGTTTGATTCATCTATCATAATAAAATCCTTAACAGTGTTTGTTGTACTATTATATCACTGAGAATGCAACGAACAGTTTCAGATCCAGCAAATACAATGTGACGGATGTTCCAAACTTATAACTCCAAGGCTTCTTCCTTTGTTTCTCATTCCAGCAGCAATAAATTCGACTTTTTGAGCCGTGAAGTGTAAACAAAGCTCGTGTTACAGGACAGAGAAACATAAAAGCTTTTGAACTCGATACTCCACTTAAGGTTACCTGATAAATGATACTGCATTTAGCGTAACTGCCTCGAGACTAGTCTTGGGAGCTTAGGAGTTATTCGATATCTCCGCTGTGGTGGTGCTACATTAACAGGGAATGCTGAGAATTCAGCATTTCTGACGTAAGTCAAATCAATTGCGATTAATTTCTTTTATAGTCGATTGATTCAGTTAGCAGTGTAGGAAAACGAACAGGCACGAACGACATATGCAAGTGTTATAAGAAATAAACGATATTTTTTTCTTCTCTAGAATGCGTATCGTTTTTTGTGTTGGATGCATTTTTCATTCAACTCCAAATATTTATAGTGAACTAAAGTATTCAATTGATCTGTTCGAAAACAATTTGTGAATAAGCAATGGTTTTCTGTATAATAAATAACAGGTTAAGCTTAGCATCGAAATAGAAATAGGAGTATCTCATCAGCCCGATAGCCAGGATCACTGCGTGGGATTTGCCAAAAATAGTTATCGTAGTAGTAGAAAGACATATCTCCAAAAAATCTGAAACTAGTTGAAATCTGAAGCAGAACTAGCTGCCTAAGAAAATTATTCAAGCAGAAGGTTGTGAGCTAATAGGATTCTTTACTGATAGCCAGGTGGCGATTGAGTATTCCTTTCTTTTTCAATTCTCATAGACAAAAAAAATCACACCTATCCTCGGACAGAACCCAACAGTGTTTCAAGCAGAACTAACTGCCTTGGAAAATTATTCAAGCAGAAGGTTGTGATCTAATAGGACTTTCTACTGATAGCCAGGTGGCGATTGAAGAGCTCAGCAGCGGTCTTCTGACCACCTGCTGATAGCTGTCTGAGCGCACTTAGTGAGTTGAGCATAGCTGGGCACCGTTAACCAACTAATTACCTTCGTTAATCGTTAATCCGCTACAAAAAAAAGTTAGCTTCGTTAAACGTTAAAGCGTTATATTTCGGAAGAATTAACGCAAGTTAACGTTAATCGTTAATCCGTTAATATCTGTTCAAACCTAACCGCTGTTGTCATATGTCAAAAGTATTTTTCATACTTTTGAACATGAATGCCTCTGTTATGGTAATTCTTTACACCATAGGTAGTTCTCTGTCTGTTTTGAACTTGAAACTAACATGTGCCCTGAAATTAGGAACTGATTACCAGTTTCTCAAGAAAACGCTGGCAAAAAATCGGTTAGTAGCGGTAAGTAGTGGTTACTATCGGACCATACCCCAAGCACCTGCGCTAAGTAAGGAAATGATCAAACGTCAAATGAAATAAATCTTGCAGTTTTCTTTCTCACTCGCACGCCTCGGCAAAATATATCTAGTTTTGTTTTACTCATTCCCCGTCACTTGACGGTGCCGTGCGGAAACTCTATTCGGCATTGGATTAACGATTAACGGACTTCTGCATATTAACGAGAGTTAACGTATCCGTTAACCTTTTTAAAAGTTAACTTAAAAGTTAATCCGTTAATCAAAATGTTAACTTCGTTAATTAACGATTAACGGATTAACGAGTTAATGCCCAGCTATGGAGTTGAGTATCCGGACATGATGGTCACAAAGACAACAAGGTGATCGATGTTTTACTTCGTGGAGCATTAAATCAGGCCTTGGGCCAGATCCCAATGCAGCTGATTATATATTATATACTATTCAACAATCCCTTATTATTTTTCTTCCTGAGTGTGCGATATGTTTTATTCTTGATAGTATAATTGATTTATTCCCGGATAATTTCCTTCTCTGTCGAGTACAGCTTATTCCACTTCAACTCACTGTGGTTAACAAACGAAGGTGTGGAATATATCGATCAAATGAGCAATACGAATCATTACTGATCATAATTAATGGGAGAACAATAAAGCTCTTTCTGAATTAACAATCCACATCACGACATCAATCACTCGAAGTGGAATTTTACAATATTTGTATGATAAAAAAATTGTTACGTTTTCACTCTGGGTTCGTAAATAAGTGACAACTGGTGAAGCGAAATCAAACAAAATTACCAAAACAACTCAATAAATCACCTAAATAACTATCTCATTGTTTGGCCCATTGCCATGCGCGATTGCAATGTCTGCATTCAAGTGACTTCCACCGTTTTCTGCGCCCGCTATATATATAGTTTCATGATTCTGGGATGTTCCGTTTTCGAACGGGCATCGAGGTTCCTCGAACCTTCGTTAACTTTCAGTGTATGAAGAAATACGGTCGGTATATCTCGCGAACATTCTCGATAAATCGTGAATATGGTCGATGGGCGTGGTCTTCTCCGAATAACATGCCTAGGCGTAGAGGAAGTCATGGGCGTAGAGAAACGGTTTCATTGTTTCGCAGAATAGTTTCACAAATTGTTTTAGCATTGTAATTGTTTCGGATACATTGAAATCAACAATTATACGTGAAGTGCGTTATTGGCAAGGGCATTTAGTTCGTGACATGAGGACATTCGCTCATAGAGAAAGGGTTTTCCGAATTTCCACCCCTAAGAGACAACAGAATTGATGGAAGACGTGTTTAGTATTTTAGTGAAATTCATTGTGTAACGGAGTAAAAAACATTTTCGACTGTGATGAACCTGATAAAACTCAGTACAAAGAACTACATAAAATAATTGCATCACAAAAATAATTACCGCCCAACGAAGTAGGCACGAGTCAGCTAGTTCAAGACAAAACAATTGTGTTGTACTGATCACGCAATCAAGTGCATTTCCATTGCGATAATGAAACTAGATATTCATCTAACAGAAGACTCTATCGTTCTTCATGGAAACCCCTGTTTAACCTAGCGAAATTGTGACCTCATTTTTCCCCCTCATAAATATTACGAACGTATAGCGTGTACCCAAAATTTAAATTTTCATGGCAGTCATTGCCGAAATCGTTTACAACACAAAACGACCATCAAATTCCAACCGCACGTTGTGCCTCCATTTTTACGAGCACCCGGAGCCTCCTAATTTTCACAATTTCCACGGCGTCTTTCACACCTGTTGTGTCCAAACGGCCTGTTGGGTTTTCCTTGTTTTTCGTTTTTTTCTATGAATCCAGTGACTGTTTGGTCGGCTGCCGCACCTGTTGATCCACTCTCAAGTGGGCAGTGTGTATGGAAAGAAAATGGTGATCAGCAGGTGGTCATGGCTCACGCTGAAGGTGAATTCCACACAAATCTGAATTATTTCGTTGCGTTGACGGGCTATTGTCCTAAAAATGTACATATGAAAAGGAATAAGACCAGATGTGAGTTTGTGATTTGTTTGTACGGCTATCTTGGTTGGAAGCGAGTCAGTATGTTTGTCTGAAAATACTTCAATCGCGTAGGATTTGCACTATATCTTATAATCAGTTTGAACAGGATTCATTAATCGAATGAATTCTTGTATTTGTCTGAATCTGGTTAACAATGTTTCCTGTTGACTGATATTGTTGGCTCGAATTAAATTGTCTAAAGTTTTCAACTCATTTGAATGATAATGAAAACAAAAGCATTCAAAATGAAATGAAAGAATTCGACAAAGTGAAAAGGAGCAATTTGAAATTTCGTAAATAAGGAAATAGGAGAAGATATGTGAGGGAAATTCAGAAATGAATTAGAGGAAATATGGCAGTGCCAACTCAAAGATCAGTGAGTACAAAAAGAGACACAATCGATAAGAAAAACGAAAAATCCATAAAGTTCCAGAATATTCCAAAAAATTCCACCAGGGTCAAATGATACTGAGAAAAGTAAACTGCAACAAAAAAAGATCAAATAGAAATTCAAAATAAATTGGATACCGAATTCTTTGGCATTCTGAAATACACGATGGAGAATGACTATAGAGAATATTTTTGTCGAAATCGCTAAAATGAGCCCACTCACAAGAAAAGCAGTGCTTGTGATACTTTATGAGATTTTACTGTTGGTTGCGCTACAGCAAAAACAGACCCCTGAGGAATGAGCATACATAGTTTCATTATAAAGATATCCAAAACAATTTTGTAAAAAAACATCGTATAATAACTCTGAAATATTAGAATGAGGTTGCGCTTTGCTATGTTAATTATTGATGTTTTTACGGTATAATTACGGTATTTAATAACATGTAACTTCTCAAGCACATTCCGTTCCAATGAGCAGCAGTTGATTGATCGAGGATTTGGTTCAACAAAGCTAATTTAAATGTACCAAGTGATTCTTCTAACAAGATCGTTTCTTTTGCAAAGACGAAAATGCAAGTAGTTGAAATTCAAAAAAGTTATTGAGAAAAAAATCCGAACTTTCGTGAAAAGAGTTGAAAAAAGGAGGTACCTGTCCTACTGTGAAAATTTTACTTCGATCGATTCACAAAACCAACATGTATTCCGTTGAATGGGTTTTGGGACGGATTTCCATTGTCATATGGAGATGACTCTATTGAAACCTTTTATGAAAAATCATAGACAGTAAAAATTTGAATTGAACCAATAAATTTTGAATACTGAAACTGAGAATGAAAATTTGATCGAATAAGTCATAAACGATGAAATTGGAACCTTTAGTGTGAAAGTTGAATTTCATCCTAGAGATCAATTACCCTAACAACAAAAATATTAGTTTGGTGTTAGGTAATTGATCTTCTAGGAAGAGTTTCATCAAATGAGGTACTAATCCAAATAAAAAATATTGAAATGGAATTGGGTCGAATAATGGAACATTCAAAATTTCCTTGATCAAAAGAATTAATATGTTTGCTAGAAAAGTTAAATGTTGAGAATGAAATAGTAAAATCATACAAATTAAATGTTGATAGCATCATTATGGTGAACCTTTTTTTTTAATGAGACACTTTCAATGAATACCACTGGAAAGGTTTGATTTACGTCCTAAAGTGTACTTTGATCACGTTATAATTGATTTTCATCAAGTATCGATCAGTTTGACTAGTTGCTTGAATAGTACTTAATTGAATTTTTGAAAACCATTTGAATCACTATACTCCTTACTGTTGTTGTAAATAATATCTTCGACCATGAGTAGTGAGTTTTTCGTCTTAATCAATGCCAGGTGAGTTTTCATTATCAGTAGTAGCAATTTACTTGATTATTTCCCTCAATGCGAATAAACGATGAAAAAGTTGAAGGTTAGGCTGCTTTTACAGAGTTTTACAGCGATTGAATGCACTAGACCTATGCTAATGCTAGCTATTTTTCAAACATACTTGTTGAGTCTCAAGTAGTTATATTGATGATTCAAATATTCTTCATAACCAGTAGGCGCTGATGAATCCAGATGGCATATGGAAAAGACAATACATTCGAATATTGAGCTATACCTGTAAACAATAGTGCTTTACGCTGGTATTTTTTCTGTCCTTCAATTCGGTAGTACCCAAGGATAATGTACATTCATAAGCATGGATAAATCACTCTTATTGAAATCCTCAGTGTTCAAGGTCAATTGTAACATCGCCACTTTACCGTTCTAACAATTGTTTATTATGCTTGGGTATCACCTTCGAATTTGTGAGTAATAACAAAAACGGGCAGTGAATGGTATACTTTGCCTTTTCATCAGAGGATTTATGATTATCACCTATGTTGTTAATGGATATATCACTGCTTCCATGTTATATTGAACCTGGAACAATCACAAACTTGGTGAATAAATGAATATCAAAAAATTATTTCCCTACCCATCCTCTCTACGTAATACTATTCCATAAATCAAGCAACATCTGTTTCTGGGTCTATCCCAATAACGAGTTATTTTATTGATTAGCTTCGATATAAAATACTCAATTTATATAAATGAGTGATTTTCAGAATTCATTTATTTTTCAACTGAAGTTCTACAACTCTGTTCAAATCTGACAATCGATATACGACCAATAAATTGTAATTCCTATTAGGAAATCTGCAGTATACAAGTACATACAACGAAGTTGTCGTTGTAAATCGTGACTTAATTATTCTTCCTAATTAATCAGGTGATTCGAACCAATCAACGTCTGAGGCCGGATGAAATATTGGATTGCTGACACCGCAAGCTCTGAACATGTTTCCAGACCACACACCCGATGTACTGCTTGTTTTATTGGCGAATCTAATACATGTTAGGAGTGAATTCGTGACAGGGGTGAAGAGAGGAGAAATATCGTGCGACAAACGACCAAGAGTTTGTAAACAAAAACGTGGAATGGATTCTTATATCACAGCTCTTTTTCCGGCATTCAAAATGGATATTCCGCAATTGGAGTATTTATTACCAAAGAAGTCACGGATATCATGCGATCAATATTTTTTCAATTGGTCACGTATTGTATTTGATTATCCTGATATTATTATACTGCAAAAGTCACAAACTGAGCGCCTAGTGTTTTCTTGAAACTTCCTCAAATTGTAAAATTAAACCAAGTACCTACCGTCAAAACGTGGACTAAGGATATATTTTTTGGCTCTCTTCTTATCCGTATCAAAAAATATAAATTACAAAAGGAGTAATATAAAAAAAATATTTTACTTCTTCAATAGAAGTAGTACTCTCTATATTTTTTTATTCGGAGAAGAAGAAAGCCAAAAAATAATCCTGACAAACTTCATTCTCTCCACAAAAGTTCCTAATTATCATAGAAACTTATTCCATCCAACAGAGTTTTTTCTATTATCGCCAGGGGATCAATAATCTCGGGAATTTTGAATCGTGCACATTTGACTGGACTGTTCCTTCAACTCCTTGATATTTCAAGAGAAAATTCTTCCACTCAGCTTGCTGCGAATATGGTAACTGAGGATTGTATTTTGTGATTGCCTTCTGACATCCATTTATCATCAATACTAGTTACTCCAACTCGTTTCAGTTTTTGGAAATGTTTTCACTCTTATGACGATTTGCTGATGATTATATGATTTGGTTAGGGATAGTGAGCAAAAGCGTTCGCATGGTGAGATCTCAGGAGAAGCTTTTCCTATCAACCTTCCTTATGATAACGTCTATAGGACATTGCTAGGCGCGTAAAGTTTGTGTATGGAAGTATACACGGTATTCCCGCAGACTTTTCGGGTTTCCTTGTAGTTGGAATAGCAAATGCACTACAGAAATCATCAGTAAATCACCTCGAAGCGCTACTATAGTGATGAATGTTAGCTACCCTTGATCGCACATGATTTGCCCTCTGGGTTCACCTCCGAGGGTGTTCAATTAGAGTTATTCAAAACGAAAAAGAAATTAAACAAGATATGATTTCTCTTTTCAACGAGTTGTTTTATCTGAAACACCTTTGAAGCTCAAACCACCAGTCTTGACAGACGCAAGCCGTGTTCTACAAGAAGAACTTACCGTATTTTACTTATAGAGATATTTATATTCGAGGAAGATATGACATAATATGAATGTTGAACGTTTGTGCTTTCAGGCTACTCCATTCTTCCAAATTTTCTGATACAAATACATTAATTCGTGACAACAATATTGGTTATATTCGATCATACCGAACAAGAAGCTTGACGGAATTGAACAAAATCTATTCGCTTCAGATCCGTAGGTAGTATTTGTAATGTAGAAGCAGCAACTTATAAACCAAAATGCTATCGTTCATTTCAGTATTATGAACGCTATACTATTAAATCATCTTGGAGCTTGAAGCATTTATTGAATGTCGGTTTACTGTGCCGCTGATATTAGAAATCTCTTCAGGAAGCACTGTAAATCGTAATAATATCTTCTCTGAAAGGAACGCGAAAACATTCATCATTCTTTGCCTCATGTGGGTATTCGACATCGTACATACAACAGGTTATTTCCGACTTTGTGCCGGGACTTTTCACAAATTGTTTGTGCACGCAGAAGTTTGTTTCTGATAAACAATATCTTCCAAATTGAAAATATATTGTACAGTTGAGGGAAGAATTATACTGGTGAATAAAGAAGGTAAGAGACTTCAATGAGAAGTATATTTTTCTGATATTCTTTGAAATAATTGTTTAAAATATTAGGTACAAGGTTTGTTTCAACTTTATCGCATGATTAGTCAATGCCCCTATTTTCGAGTGTTGTTAAAAATGGATGCTCAACCCTCCAAAATACACTGTATTCGAAATTGTTTCCGTTTCTTCGGGAATGACAGCGTTATCGAAGTGATGAAATCCTTCAATGCAGGAAATTAACCACCAAAAAAATTAATATTGAATGCTAGTCATCTTTTGCTGCATAATCCAGAAGTTCTCAACAGAGCTCAATTACTCAAACACCAAACTGAAAAAATTACACTTGACGCTATTTCGTGTACAAAATTGGCATCTTCAACATGTTTGTGAAACGAACGTCGAGTGCTAACGTTTTCAGTTCCTTGGTAATGTAATTGAACTCTGTTGATGTTAATAAAGGTATTATCGTACGTTCTAATCATAGCTATAAGACTTCTCATAGAGAACAGAATTCATTACTTATATCAAAGTTTGACAGACGTACATCTCGTTATAATCATCACCAAACATCAACTTATGTTTTCTTTCAAATTTCGAAGAACCCCATGGTAAATTCAAGATAAAATATCTTACTTATTTTCATACAATCTATTTATACCTATGTATGAAACAGTTCGTGTCTATATGCCATTTTCCAAAGTTAATTTTTATTAATAATGATATATCCCTTACTTCATTTATAAATATTGAGAAAAATATCACCAATCTTCATTTTTCTCCAGATGATGACGATGTTATGACTTCCCTAAGATAAAAGAAATTCCATTAATAATATACGTACATTAATAGTATTGGGAAGATTCCTCAATTCAAGTTGGACTTTCTTTCCAGTCTATTATTCGATCATATAGTTTATACACGGCGTAGCAATAATACTCGAAAAACCAAAACTAGATGAAATTGTTCATTCTTCGTACTACGAATTTAATTGACCAGTTTGTTCTCGTATTGGTTCTACCAATCCACAGGTTTAGAGGAAAGTCGACTAGTAGTATTTTTGGTGAAGAAGCAGTATAGCTCATTTTGAAATATGATTATTATTGAATTGTTAGGTGCTTCCGGGCTTCTGAGCCGTGGGCAACAGGTTTTAAGGCCTGACGTTTCGTCTGCATCTGCGGCAGACATTTTCAAAGGCGATGCGGCAATGGTCGAAGTATCCTTCTCTGCTGCGAGGCTTTGATCTGATGTGGTTCAGATGATGAGTCACCCTTTATCGAATCTGGGTTCGGACGGTCGATTGATCAAAAAAGAAGTTGTCGATATGGCCAAACCCAAAAATCTGCGGTAGCCGAACACACTCTGTTGGAAGGTCATGACATTGACTTCGACGGAACGCAAGTGCTGGACACAAGTAGAAGTTATTACCCCAGGCTCTATAGGGAGGCCATAGAAATTTATAAACATAAGAACAACTTCAACCGCAAAGAAGAGAGCCTGAACATTCATAGAACATGGATGCCAGCAGTTCAAAATGCACGAACCCTCCCAATGAGAGAAAAAACGCTTTCGAATAATCAATTAGGATCAATCGACCGTCCGAACCCAGATTCGATAAAGGGTGACTCATCATCTGAACCACATCAGATCAAAGCCTCGCAGCAGAGAAGGATATTTCGACCATTGCCGCATCGCCTTTGAAAATGTCTGCCGCAGATGCAGACGAAACGTCAGGCCTTAAAACCTCTTGCCCACGGCTCAGAAGCCCGGAAGCACCTAACAATTCATTAGTTGCCGGCCGTGAAAGTCTTCAATCTTTGATGATTATTATTGTACAACTATGTTTTGGCTTTTTCCTATTTTGGTTTTCAATAACAGATAATGCTTACAAGGCCCATCACTGAAACATTACAACTGAAATCAATAAAGCTATATCACATCTCTTTGCGTTCAACTGAAACAAGAAAATATTACTGATTGAATACCGCGATAATTGTTTTGAAACACAAAAAAAATACTATAAGCTCATGAGTCATAGTTAATCCCTTCGTTTATGCAACTAATGCAGTCATTAATCTTTGAATTGTAGGTACTGTGAATCGCTAGAGAATGAAGGCAATAACATGATCAAAAACAAATCGATTCGTGAAGGATATAAGGATATAACTTTATAGCAATAATTTGATATTATTGTGGCGGCATCCCTTGCGCATTCACCATTTTCTTCACGAGTGAGCTAAATGTTGAGTTTCAGAAAACCAACGGGTATGCCACTTCATAACAAAATATCATGGAAGGCTTCAAGGGGATTTGAACCCCCTGAGAAGATTTCTGTTGATTACCAAATAACAAACTAATAAGCGGCTCAACCTTATCTTGATTGAATACTTTCAGCCTAACGTCCCACCTCAAATAATATATATTTTTCTGCCTTCGACCTTCAATAACTCTGAAATATCTTTTTCATTATGGCGTAACAATTCTTCTCCCTCAGGATAGTACATGCATTAATCGCGTATTATTGCCGCAACCTTACCTCTCGACAGCTCTGCGACACTGTTGATCATTCCATCACGAACATTCATCAACTGTCTGGCGAAATATCAGCCATCGCGATCGGTGTGAATAGCAATGTCGAATCCAATGTAATCAGGCATCTTCGGTATACTGAAATTCAGCGAGAATTCGAAATCGAGTCGGGACGGGAAATGAGAATCGCGCTTCCAGTCCCGGAGCATAATTCGAAATATGCAAATTGACGAGATTGGCAGTTGTTTTATTCGCGCCATCGTGGCACGACTGGCGGAACAATATTCAATCATAGGATGGGGCGTGGAGCCACTTCCAATATTGACTGCTTGTGAAAAAAAAACGGCAAATTATGAAGCTCATTTTCGTCGACGGCTTCGTTGAGCACTGGCAGTTGTCTGAAACTCACAGATGAGAAGAGGCATATTTCATTGTGATGTTTTATCTATCGCTTCGGGGTTTGCGTTTAATACAGTGTGACACCTTTGAAATAATTCTGGAACAATGCCGATATTTATATCACATTAAATTCTGCACCGATATGTCGGGCGTAATCCCTCCATGGTATTTGCAAAGGGAGCAGTTGTTTTCCCAACCTACTCATAGAACATACTCATATTTTTTTTTTCAAAGTAAAAATAGAAAAAAGTTTTTGTTAAATAATCTGACCATACCACTGGATTCACGTAGTTTTCAAATGATTTATTGATAATATGATTCGAAATCACATCAAAATTCGTTTGTCATTAAAAAAGTTATAGAGGATAAAATTGGAAAAATATGCATTTAAAGGTTCCATCAAAATTCCAACTACTTCACAAGAATCAACAGGTTTTGCTTTTTCATTGTCCATAATCTCATCAAAATTTGTTCATCATGAAGAAATTATTGATAGAGTTCGAAAAACATGTCCTTCAATGGAGAATTAGCGAATGATGAAAAATTTTGATTAAATTCTAGACAACAATCAAAACCTAATGAATTCAATGGAATAGTCAGAATTTCGATAAAAGTTCTCTGAGATTCAATTGGTGAGATATTCAATTAGCATATTCTCCAATTCTTCCCCTATAACATTTGAATTCAACATCAATTTCAAAACTACGTAAAACCAGTGGTGTCGCCGAATTTGAATAAAAATCATGCAACAATAATGAAGATTGGCCCTGAAAACGAAGACTCGCTCAGGAAATTGATTTTCTAGTAAGTTTCTCGAATATCTATCTGATGAAAAAAATCATTCCTGAGGGTTTTTTGAATGCAGATTCACACGAAAGGGCAGCCCTGTAATGTTTAAATAACACCGCGTGAATAAAGGGACAGGACGAATTAACATTCACTTGTAATCCTCAAAAAAATCCTCTCTCGTCAAGAAGTTCCGAATTTCAACTGCTCTTTTGAAAAAGATCCCTGAGCAAGAAAGGTTCGACAGGTCTCCAAGCTCACAACAAAGAGTTGGGAATTCTGTACTATTCGGGTCATCCGTGTAGATATTGCCAAGGGTGGAACGATTGATAACAATTCAGAAGATGCTCCAATGAAGTGAGCGAGTCTTCGAGCGGAGAATCACCAACAAGACGGATATCTTTTCTCTGAATAGAATCAAAATGCTTCAATGAATGTTTTGGTGCCGAGTTCCACACATGAGAACTGTATTCCAAGACAGGTCGTTTCTGAGCCTTGTAGATCATTAGAAATAGGTGTCCAAGTTTCTGAGAAGCACCTTTAGCGATAGATCTCACATGGTTTTCAATGGAAGATTATTGGTGATCGTAATTCCTAGCATCGAGAAACGTGAAATGTATGTTTCGTGAGAGTACTTCTATTTTAAACGGGTCACACTGAATATTACTAATTCGTTTGGGGGGAATATTTTTCATTGATCAAACAAGTCAGTCTTTGTCATCGTTAGTATATATTGAACCTATGAGGATAATGACCTAAACAAGACCTAAATATTCGCTGTGTGCAACAGAATAGTGGGAGAACTGCCGAACGATCGTGCGCGCGGGGTGGAGAAATGTGGCACTTCACTGAGATACTACGGACCAATATACACGTGGAATACGTCGAAATCACATATTAAATATACATTCGATATAATGGGTTATCATAGATGCTGTGTTAAAAATTGTGCGAATAAATCGAAAAGTTGTGAATATAAATTTTACTGTTTTCCAACAGCTAAACATGAATTAATTCAATGGAGAAAGTGGATTGACGCCGTAAGAAAACACAAGTAAGTATCTTAACCTAACTTTTTTTAATATTACATGATGCAGAAAAAATAGTATAATAGATTATATTTGTATAAATCATAAATTACTTTCAGTTAAATTGGAATCCCAAACCCACTACTCTCATTTGCAGTGCTCATTTTTTGGAAATGAAAAGAGCGAAGTGGAAATGAGTGCAAGCTACATTCCATCCAAATTTTCTTCGACTGATATGAAAAGAAATATGATTGAAAATTCAGCTGTCAAAAGGTAATAAATTAAATACTGCATACTATAAATGTTAATGAACCAGCTATATTGGATTTAGTTTTAAATTAGCTATAACATTTATCAAATTGATTCTAGACATGAACGGTTCATGGAGCGGCGCAAGCAAAATCAATCGAGTTCGAGAATTGTTCGAAGTTCAATATGGATCGCTCGATCAATACGGATCCAAGTGATATCACGATATCAAACGCTTCGATACCAAATGCAAGTGATAAATGTGATCAAGGGTGTCAAGCAGATATTTTCGTGCTTTGTGATAAGTCCGAGAAAACTTTTAATTGCAACAGATATATTTATGGAGGCAGTACTTGCGACGCTGAAATCCAAACCGAAATTAGTGAACCGACAGGTCCAGTTATCATCGATAGCACAAAAAATTCAAAAATACAGGATGTGGCACAGAGCAAATCATAACTTTGGACAAGGCAGTGGGCACTGATTCCGCGATGGATAATAGTAAGGATAATGGAATCCATTTTCACGGAGCAGTTACAAACGATGAACAACTTACAGAGCTTGCTGGTGTAACAAAAAATTTACATTACAGAAAGGATAAAGATTTCAAAAGAACTGAGATTACTAATTTTTCTGTTCAAAATGAAAACTGGATTGACGTTCTCCGCCATAAGTGCAATTTTTTTAGTATATCGAACAACAATATCACGAATCATATGGCTTCGCCCGTTCTTTCTGAACTCTTCGACATGTACCACATGGCCAGCTTCAACTAAAGCTTTGCCTTTCGGTTGGAATATGATCGAGTGCGTTATTTTTTCGAAGCCGGTTCTAATAATCATGTCCATATTGCACTTATGAAACTGAAATTGAAATAATAAATCATTCTTACACTTCATTCATGCCCAAGTAATTTCAGTCAAACTACATGATTCGAATATCGAATCTGTCAATTTCATAATGCTATTATTGTCATTATGACATTCTCATGTTTACGTTTTCATAACCTACAAAATTTTAGTATTATGCTAAATACACACAAAATTGAATGTCGAACTTACTTTTTCTTCTGTTGACTCGATAAATATTCTCATATGAAAACATCTTGTCTTCAGAACTGATTATTTTACAATAAAATTAACAACTATTCTTGAATTTTTATTTGTTCCCCATACACTTCCAGTGTCACGTAGCACAGAACTTTGCCACATTTGTACCACCAGATGTCGCGTCATGTAACGCACACAGCGAATACAGAAAAGTGGAGTTGATATATATCACGTTACGATAATATTTGAATGTGTGCTGTGATATCACACTCAATATGAAGAATTTATCAGCAATAATGTGTGTATATTGAATGAATATGTCTTTTTAACGTCAGAAACATCATTTCATTTTTTTCTGTTTTGGAAAGCTACTTGTTGTTTGTTGAAATATACGATACCCATCCATAATATACATACTGACATCCATAAATTTGTAATCAGATGACTATGGTTTTTCTTTATAATCTTCATTCATATAATGATTTTACTTACTTTGTTATGTTGAATGATAAGATAGCTACTCAACTAGCTCATACTGTGACTGTATGGTTACAAATAAAGTTGTAGATGAAAATGTCGCACAGGTCTTGGTCGCTCCACATTATTTTAAATCAACGTGGCTAGTCTCAATCAGGATTTGCAACTGTTATGAAATGAATATATTAAATTGGTCAGTCCTTCTATAATAATATCAAGAAACCTAGCTCCAATTGGTTCGATGAGATTAAGGCTTAATTAAATGTTCATTATTCAGCAAATACGTCAATATACATGGGAGTAATCTGTATGGTAAAATCGCATATCCGTAAGACGAGGGATTTCATTTACTATCAATTGCTCAACTGGTATTTCTCAAAGGTGACTTCGGAAAAATTGAAATTCAAACTTGAAAACAAAGCCATGCCTAGTATATGAAAACAATCATGAAAATTCATCACTTCGTTCATTCATTCGTCAGCAATTCCCATGAATATAAAGATGAGATAACTCATACTGTAGAACATATAGAAAATGTGTTTCACTGGAAGTTTTTGAGAGAGTAGGGATGGTGACTATCTTATTTATTATATCAAATGAGGTATGTTCACTTGAGAAGTAGAACACTGAAATCAGTTTCTGGACAACTTTAAATACGGTAGTGAAGAGGTTAGCACATTCGCCTTTCAAGCGGAAGACCGGGGTTTGATTCCCTGCCGGGCCTTCGTTCTGGGTAATCGCACGTTAAAAGATGAGGCCTCGTTGATACATTGCTCGCACAAGTTTCGACTTCTGAGGGTTGACGTTCGTCAGCTCGTTAACGGAAACGAACAGATACAAACTTTCGAAAATGGAAATTCAACAGAGATGTTTATAGTAACGTTTACATTGTTCCTATCGCCATATACATTATTCCATTTCACTAGAGAGATGTAGATAGTTATCTGTCAGATCTAATAACTCTTAGGATATTCAATCGATTTTTATTCCGACTTCAAGTTTTGCTACAATATTGAAAGTTCTTTTATAATATTTCTCGTTATCCAGCAAATTCAACATCAGTAAGTATCACCTAATACAGTGAATTTCACAACACAATATGTCCTTATGTTTTGCCATGCGTTTATGATAGTTCAGTCTTATAAGCACATAGACATCGTTCAGCTGTTTTTAGAACTAAGCTACAATTTTTTCAAGAGAATGTACTGGGTCGTATCAATAAAAGTGGTAACTAAACATACCTCAGTTTGATAAAGATATAAAACTAGCCAGAACAACTCACTGATCGAAATCAAGTTTCCATAGCTCATAGAGTAGGTGTAATATAGTTTCTTTTTGTTTACAATCTTTCAATATTTATGTATCTCCGACTCTTGTGTGTCTTCATTTTTTAGACTTGTGTTGAACTTTTTGTAATTTCGTTTTGAAACGTTTCAAAAAAGAGGCATTGAGAACTACCACTTCCCCACTATCCCTACAGAGTAAATTCCATTCTTGCCAACAGGTATGAATTCAGGGTGACAATGACTTCAGTTTCAGGAGCTATTTTCAGGATGTTTTCATTAGAATGAAGAAACAGATAATACTAAAATCAAATGAAAAAAGACATCAAACATTTTTAAAAATTCTGTGTTAATACGTTCGTGTGTTATTCATAAGTAATTTATTCATTCGTCTGGAAGAAAGATTCTAAAACAGCTACTCTCGCTTATATGACAAACTCCTTTCTTTCAATAAAAATGATCAGTTTTCGTTCCAATGCATTCCCCAATTATCATTATTCTTTGTTTCTAGCGTAGCTCAAATCGGTTTTTCAAAAAATTGATGTTTCTAGATTATAGAGTTCCTTTTATCCTTATAACTTTAACATATCCGCATCAATTTCGTAGGGTGACTCACACTATACTGCCATAAAATAATCATAGCTGGAGCTTCCTTAATTCAATTCCATAATTTCATTAGAGCGTTGAAGGCGAGACATGACCGGAACTTAAACGATCCCTAAATAGCCAAATATTCTCCCTCGATTCTGGCTCAACAAGAAGGAGCTAACGAAGGAACAATAAAACATCCATTTTTCCTTTTTGTGCTGTCAACGGGTGGCTTTCTGATATGAAAATATTGACAGTGCTTTGAAAGAAACTCAATAAAGTGGTTTCCTTTCTATATATAAGGCTGCGAACGCTCTGAAGAGAAGGGCAAGATGAATGCGTGAAAATAATAAAATTGGATATGGATTTCGATCATTTATCCCCGTTGAAAATTTATCAATGGTGATCTCAGAAAGCCTAATCTGAGGCTACTGCTTCTTAAAGTTCATTTTCCAGACTCGACTCAAGACACGATTCTCAAAAGTTTGAACTTTTCTAGTTGTGATCACAGTGGCGATACAGACAGAGGATCGATAATGAGTCAATTGGGTCTGTTTTCAATTCAACCATGTTTCAAATAATTCCTGGATTTTTGAAAACATCATTTTCTATGAATTCGATTCAAAGTTGGCAGCCTCCCTGAAAAAGTAGACATCTACAGATTTGTGTCCTCGAAAAAAAAGTTGTCTATTGAATTGCTGCTGTTCCCAAAACTTGGGAGGTTTGAAAGACATTTTATTGAAAAAAATTGACACCAATATCAAGCACACTGCACTACGTGTTCTTCTCTCGAAAAATTTTCATATCAAGTTATATATGTTCTCCAAAATCAAAATATATAAACGTTCACCCATGTGTTATTCATCGGCATATGATGCGATAAGTGTTTAGAGAAAGTAAAACTACTAGTAAATTAATACTCAATCTTCGACATCAGAAAAACTTCTTGAGGTACAACTTCTGATGTGATTTTTCTTATAAACATATCGTAGAGTATATCAGTTCAATTTTTTTTATAGAATAATTCGTAGGAACTAATTATAAGAAGATGTGTTTCGAAGCTTCCAGCATCGAATCGCTCTGAATTATGAGTTATTCATTCAATTAAAAGATATCTAACTCACTAATTCACAGTGTCTCAAATACAAAACTCTCAACTCAATATGTTCCTTGAGCAAGTTATTTTTATATACATCGGTTTTTTGTTCTCTCGGAAAGTGTTCAGACTATACAATATAATAATTTGTCACCTCAACAATCAAACCTTTCAACTTCTCTCTCACAACTGAAATAAAGCACATTGAGGTGTCTCAGTTATCACAACTGAAATAATAATTATTTACTTTAGATAAATTGCAAATGTTAACAGCAGTTTAGTCTAAACATGAATGTGAATTCATTTATTTTTCTTGGTATCGCTTCAAGACTAGTATTCAGATTGTTTCAAATCAACTCACTGCAGTTCTAATGTGAACTTCATGTTCCACGAGCCACAGTTCTCATCAATTCTTTTTATATACACGGGTAATTACCTCAATTTGTTTCAAAACTTTCAGATAGCGTTCACATCCATCAATGATAGTGATTTATCTTTGTTACGCTCACACTCAAGCCTTCCAACTTTCAATGGTTATAGAGAATGATGAGCTGTTTTAATTATCTAAACCACGAAAGTTTATCGATTGATGATTTTGAAATCACTAAATTCAAACAACACTACATGGGTCAAAACATAGACGCGAATCTAATTCATCAATATTCTATACCGCAGTATCGTCTCAAGACTAGTTCATCGATTGAGTTATCGTTAGAAGTAATAATAAATTGCACTATTCAGACTGTCCGTGATCAACGATTGATCAATGTTTTTTTGGCTAGTTGTATTCCATTCAATAGAAGCCGTATAAATCAAAACAGAAATGCTTGATTTCTCTCGTGGAGTCGGCACAGTTTCCTACGTGAACTTCTGCTTTGGTCAAGCTGAGCATTCAGTCCTTGACTCATTTAAGTCGATACAGCCGTAATCAAAAACAAAGAATGATGAATGATCGATTTCTCTTCATAGCAACACATTTGAGAAACTCATTACATATTTTCACGCAATTAACCCGCACCGTTGCACAAGTCGTTTTGATGAATTAGCAGTTTGCTCTTATCCAAGTCGATCTGTTATCATAAAGCAATCTCGAACAGACTTGATTTAGTAATAACGCCGTAACCGTTGAATGTTTAATCGTGTCCCCGGGATGTAATTCAAATAATTTGTCACCCGTGAAGAATTGTCACTAATTTATTTAAACAATCATTTGCTGTTCTATCGCTGCAAACCAGTTTGCGAACGGCTGCTACCTAAGAATAGGCCGTAAGTAATGAATACCACCATGAAATCGACATTACCCAGTCAATTCAGAGCTGTTTCCATTCTTGAGGTGATTATTCGCAATTTCTTGAGATATTAATGCAGTTTTCCCTATTTCCTCGATACCAAACGCGAGCGTGGAAAGTAACATGGGAATTTCGTAATTGGTTCAGTTCAGTTATTGATGGTATATTAAACATCTTGAGAACTATCCAAAATTAATTTTTTTTATGGTTTCATGATTATCTACCGTGGGCTATAATCTCAAAAAATATTCGACAAATAATACACTTCTAGTTACTGGATAAAACGAGTCATTCTGGCAGGAATCATGTATTTTGACCTTTCAAATCCCTATTATTAAAATATTTCATAAGTGATCTTTGAAACACATTAAGGCAATATTGGAAAAAATCCAAACATCCGGACTTCTATTTTATTTAATCAGCAAAAATACAAAAAAAATCAGAGTTTTTGTAGACATCAATTAAAATAACACCAAACTGATGTTACTTGCACTCATTGCATCTACAGGGGAAGGAAATTATACTAAATCTAAAAGATAGGGTAAGTATTATTTGCATTTTACAATCTGAGATAGTGCGGGCAGGCGATACCTGCAGAGGGTGTTCTCGGACTCATAATTATTCCAATCAATTTCTCAATCTTGAGGACAACTACAACTCCTTGGTGATCCTAAAGATGAAGTGAAACACACCGAAAAGTCGTGGATATACGAAATCGTTTGTCAAGATTTCAACAATACAATACATTGACCAGAGTCGACGAGCTATCAAAACCCGATTTGAGGAACACCATGCACATATATGATACGGCAGGATAGAAAAATCCATTATCGCACGGCACGCTCTGGGCGGTGAGATCATAGTTTCAGTGAAAGTAATCTGAAACTGATCAAGAATGTGCATGTTACGAGGCTGCTTGATGCATTCGAGAGTCTATAAGTTTGAAAATGTTCAGCAAGGTATTCAGTTCATTGTTGGAAAATCAATCAAAGTAATTGATAGATGCCTGCACTTCTTCGGATTGTAAACTATCTCTCCAATTTTTAGATTCAGTATCAATCTTCTTCTCCTGAAGATGCTAACTTTGTGAGAGATCGCACGTCGAGTGCCAAGTAATATCAGGTTAGTGTCAAGTTATTCGATCTCTAGAAAAACTTTTCACTTCTAAACCAAAGGTCATCGTTTATTGAAACTAGCCTGCTATTCGCTTTATTGTTGATGAATTAAATAATCAAAACGTTTCCAGCAAGTTCTTGCTCGCAATACATCATATTGTCGAATATATACATAACTAACTGTAATATCCAGATTAAGTATCAATTTTCTTCTCCTGAAGATGCAAATCTTGTAAGCGAAACGCGCGTCGAGTGCAAGTAATACCTATCAGTTTAGTGTTAGGGTAACTGATCTCAAAAAATTCCCAACTTTTACATCAAAGGTTGCAATCTCATTGGAAAAAGTGTGAACTTCCCGAGAAGAACTCTAAGCTTCCTTGTGAAAATTGATTGATGATTTTTGGGAATGATCTGCAATCATTGAAGAGCAAAGAAAAGTATCGAGCCATTTCCAAACACTTTTCCGCTAACAATGTTTGTCTTTCCTCCATATTTCGCCTAATCTTCGTTGGTTCTGACATCGCTTTTCATTGTTTCAGGTGCACTTATACTTCAGTGCCCTTCCCGAAGACAAGGTACCTTACGTGAACTCCGTCGGAGAACGCTACAGGGTCAGACAACTCCTTCAGCAACTTCCCCCCCATGACAACGAGGTTCGATACTGCCATGCGCTTTCCGACGAGGAGAGGAAAGAACTCAGGCTGTTTTCCGCTCAAAGGAAAAGGGAGGCCCTGGGCAGAGGGGCGGTCAGGCAGCTACCGGCGCCTATGCAGTGTGAAGCAGTGAGTATTTTTTACCGTTTTTTTAGCTTGTCCTGTTTTTTAAGGACTTGTTCAGCTTGTCCCGTTTCTTCATTATTCGGGTCAAATTTAGTAATGGAAATTTCATCCCCTTCCTGTTGTGAGCCTGATCTGATATTGTTTAGGGGTATGTTAATTTTCCTGCTCGAAGAAACACGTGCCACGGTTTAGTAAACCCTGATATGTGAAAATCTTACAGGTAACTGTATCATATTTATTTTTCAACTTTTGGTAGGTACATTATAACCTACTGTGATATAAAACATCAAATGATATATTTTTCATATACACTCTGAATTCTCGTTTCTTTGAATTACTGGAGCTTATTTTTCATCTGTCCGCAACAGATAAGAAATATCTCTTTCCCAAAAACCAGAAACAATTTCAATAGGATTCAAGTAGATCAAACACTTCATTTTCTGAAAGTTCAGAATGAGGACTTTTCTGACGTGTTCTCAGCTGAGGTCTTTCGAAAAAACATTTTTGTCAAAAACTAAAGTATCGATTCTAAACAAAAGTCACCATGTTGAAATTAGTTAGATTTTTCGGTTAGAAAACACCATTGAAAAAATCAGTTGTCTCATATTCTAAAAGTCTTAGTTCGAAGCAATCCAAAAAACTTGTTTTAAAAAAATTTAGTTCATTTCATTCAAAGGAATGTTCTTCCTGTCACGAAGGAAATAATTTCCATTACATGGAAAGTAGCCAGGCAAATCAATATCTTCCATACATTGCTTATACAGGGTGTTTCTTAAACACATGCTAATATTCAAGGAGGTTATTCTTAGACCCATTTTAAGCAAAAAACTTCCTATGGACGTATGTCCTAAACGCCTTAACTTTTGAGATACAGGGTGGCAAAGTTTTCAAAAATAATCAGTTTTTTAATAACAACTGAGATAATTTTGTAGACATCTTTGGCATATTTGGTACATATGTTCCATGCCTTAAGGCGCATTTTCTGATGTACACAAATTTGTATTTTTTCAAACAGTGGCGTCACTACGGGTTTCGCATTGAATATTTTTGGGGAGAAAGTACTACGCCAATGCTTTCTTTTCAAAGTAAAATCATTTTTGAAATTCTAATTTATTTTTGAGAAAATTTGATCTCTTGGTATTTCTTTGTCCGACGCATGATTTTCACTCAAAAAAATAAAAATCGACAGAAAGCAAATCAAGAAATTAGATCAATTCTCAAATGAATGAGAATCTGAAAATTGCTTCATAACGCATTACCAATTCCCTAATAATATTTGAAAACATAATCTGCAAAAAAAATTAATTTTTCACAAAAACGAGTTTTATTTTATTTTGTGACAGTAAGTTTAAGCGAATAGCACAAATTTGTTAATTAGTAATAACACCAAAACTGATAATAAAAATCGTTGGAAGTGGCCACCTGCACTTAGTATGCATGCTTCCGCCCTTCTACGCATTGAATTACGCACCCGTTCAAATATTCCCGGCGTGTCACACGAGGCAACTATTCGCTCTCTTAAATCTTCTAAAGTATTAACGGGAGTTTTATACACAAGAGTTTCAAGGTGACCCTATAAAAAAATCTAAACTGTTGAGATCGGGGGAACTTGCTGGCCATTGCTGAGGTCCTCCGCGACCTATCCAACGATTAGGATAAACTGTATTTGAATGGTTTCGAACAATTACACTGAAATGAACAGGGGCGCCATCGTGCATGTACCATATTCGATTCCTTAACGCAAGTGGCACATCTTCCAATAACCTAGGTAAGTCTTTTTCGAGAAAGTGTAAATAAGAACGACCATCAAGGCGTCCTGGTAGAAAAAATGGGCCTATTAGATGATCACCTATAATTCCTGCCCATACATTAACCGAAAATTGGTGTTGGAAATGGGTTTCGGTTATTGCATGGGGATTTTCTTCAGCCCACACATGATTGTTATGGAATTTTTGAATGACATTCCGAGAAAAATTTGCTTCGTCTGTGAACAAAATTTGGGTCTGAAACTGCGGATTTAGTGCAATACTTTGTAGGTACCACTGACTGAAGTTCACACGCTGTGGAAAATCTCTGGGTAGTAATGGCTGCACTCTTGAAAAATGGTATGGGTATAACAAAAATTATCAAAATACGCCAAACAATTTGATGAAAAATATCCAGAGTTCTAGCGATCTTCCTCGTACTCGTCTCAGGATGTTCCTCAATTTCTTGCAGCACCGCTTCCTCAATTTCAGGAGTTCTTACTACACGAGGTCTACCTTCCGGAGTCCCTTTCTTGAAACTACCAGTTTTCCCAAGTCGACGATGAATATTTGGAAAGGTTCGACTATCTGGTAAGGCACGATTAGGATATCTCTCCTGATAAATGCGCTTGGCTTCTGTTGCATTACCATCGGCAAGGCCATATACGTAATGCATTTGCGCCATTTCCGCATTCGTATAATTTACCATATTTACTGGTATTCAGAAAAACAGCGGACTACCAAAATAACTTCAATAACACTTCAAAATCAATCAAAACGCGCTGTTACAGTTTTCAACACCAACACCTCACTTTAAACCAACATCAATATTAGCTACTGACGTTTGTACATACAGAGAATTCGTTTTTTATTGCTATGGTGGGTACGCTGTTTTTTCTGCTTTTCATCTTTAAAAGAAATCACATATCGAAAAACTCCATATTTCCAAGAGGTGCAGTTATTTTGCAACAAATCTGATCTCTTAGTTTGCTTTCAGTCGATGCACGATACCGCATCAGATTTTTAAGGAATTTATCCTCAAGTAAAGCGATTTTTAATTTTTTGAGCGAAAACCATGCGCCGGACAAGGAAAACCCAACAGATCAAATGTGCTCAAAAATGTATGGAGATTTTAAAAATAATTTTTATTCCAAGATAAAGCAGTGGCGTAGTATTTTTCTCGCCAAAAATATACATTTCAAACCTCGTACATACGCCACTGGCAGAGAAAATTAAGAAAATTGTACATCAGAAAATGCGCCTTGAGGCATGGAACATATGTACCAAATATGCCAAAGATGCCTACAAAATTATCTGTTATTATTGAAAAACTGATTATTTTTTAAAACTTTGCCACCCTGTATCTCAAAAGTTAAGGCGTTTAGGACATACGTACATAAAAAGTTTTTTTCTTAAAATGGGTCTAAGAATTACCTCCTTGAATATTAGCATGTGTTTAAGGAACACCCTGTATATAGGTGAAATCAGAAAAATAGAACTGGCAATAATTTCTTTGTCGTAAATTCTCTGATGAATCCACATCTTCAAAACCTACTTAAATTTAAATCTGCGAAGGAGCATTTCTGGAATTAATGAGCCGAATTAAATGCCTCTAAGGCCAGAGTCATTAGAACTAGTGCATTAGCTCCAAGTATCTAGATGAAGATTTTAATAAAAGGAGGGCCCCAAATGAAATGGCAGTTCACTTAAATATTACTGCCATTAAGAAATCGACGAACGGATGGCGTTTAGAAGTTTTGTCAAAGAAATGGTGCATCTGGGAAAATATTTTATCTCAGACTCGCCGGATTCGCAAATATTTGTCGGAAACGATAAAAGTTTGTACAGATAATGGGAGGGAGCTAATTAGATTCCAGTGTTTCGAACAAATTCGATTTCCGCCAGAAGCAATCTAAAGATAAGTGGCACGAAAATATTCCAAGAGATTTCAACTTTGTGTTTCCTGTCATCGTGATTATAAGGCGGGCTTACACCCACTTATACCAAATCCCTCGCCTCAGACTCTAATATACAACAAATCTTCAAGGCTAAAAACGTGTCAAGCATTGGTACGTCTAAAATGATAATAGTGAGGTAATAACCTAAGCACTAAAACAGTAAAAAAATATAAGCTGTATGGTAAGTTATAAGAAATAGTACAGACCCCGGCCAAGTTCCATTTTGTATGTGAAATATGACGAAATTCAGAGAAATAAAATGATAATAACATCTCCATGTACCAGAGATTCTTATGATTCAGTAAAAGTGAAGAATTATGTCTGCTACACAGTAATGTATATTCCTGCAGCTCTATATGGGCTGAGGACTTTAAGTGGATGATAATAGTTTTGACAGGATTCTTGTTCGGCGCATTTTGAGGAACGATCTGATGAATATGTTCAACAGGCATATTTTCTACGAATCTTGTCATACCCTAAGTCGTTGGTTCTTCGGGACATCGAGTTGATTTTCCTAATGTTTGTTGCCTCCTGTGATTAAGAGCCTCATTCGCAAAATACGCGACAAGGTTAGACATACTTTAAATGCTTAATTTAACTCTCTCATCATTTTCAATTGAGTCCAGTTAGTATAGAGCACTTAATGTTCGTCTGTGAGCATTACTCTGTGAATTTTCGTATTGAGCTCCCAACTGAGTGAACAAAAATATGCCAGAGAGAAATGTTCATGCGACCCATAAATAAGTAAATAGAGCTGCCATTGCTTTAAATTCGAAATTCTGTAACAACCGGTAGGGTTTGTAATTGTTGTTTTACCAAAATGGTTGAGGCTTTCGCGGCCGAGGTTATTAGTATAACTACTGCTCTTCGGGCTTGAAGGCCGTCGTACTTTGGAATTTCTTCCTGACGTTTCGCTAGCGCGAGTGGCCAGCTTCTTCAGAGGCTTATTCATCTCCGATGACTAAACAGTTCGATTTCTCAAGGCGTATTTATATTGATGCAGGTAGTCTGCAGAAGTAATTAACACTCCAGACTACCTGCATCAATATAAATACGCCTTGAGAAATCGAACTGTTTAGTCATCGGAGATGAATAAGCCTCTGAAGAAGCTGGCCACTCGCGCTAGCGAAACGTCAGGAAGAAATTCCAAAGTACGACGGCCTTCAAGCCCGAAGAGCAGTAGTTATACTTATATATGTTGTTTTACCTTTATTGCTCTTCTAGGTACCCACAATAATCTCTCAATATTTTCTTTCTAACACTGTACCTCTATTTCAACCTATCTGTATCAGTTTATGTTTACAGAATAGACAACTTTACAATTTACAATCCCACCGCTCTGTTACTAGTGTGGTAATTGCTGAAAGGGTATTTTTTTAACATTATCATTTGCTTATCAACAACTTCTCAACTAGTTCACACTTTAGCAAAAATAATCCCAACGCTAGATCACCAGATGTAACTGCTGCGAGAGTTATTGTAATTCTGCATGAACGCTTCTAGTATCTTATTTCTCTTTATGTAAATCATTTATCAACAATTACTTTGTGCTTTCCTCAAAAAAATCATATATCGGATTACAATCCTTCTGCACGTTACTAGACGGAATAATTGGCTAAAAGCTTCTGAATTCATTAAGGCAGCTTGCTGTCACCAGACGAGGAGGGTAACTCCACGTCAAATTTTGAATGAAAAGGCTATTTCCGAAAGAAACATGAATTCGGCCCTTTGCACGAAGAAAGGGTCTTTAGTGAGAAACCCAGGGTTTAATTTCTGCTTCCTCGTATACTCTGAAATCTGAAAATAGGGCGGCTTGTAGGAAATGAAATCCTCTAATAACTTTAAGCAATATATTAGCAACGAAATGAAAATAGGAACTTACAAAATAGATTAAAAATATATATATAACAAAAGAAATATGCAGTGAAAACAATTTATAACAAAAAAATGACATGTACCGTACTATTTAGTTTAATCAAAATATTGGAAAATGAACTGAGACCGGCAATGGTCTTCTCTATGCATAAGAATAATGAAAGTTCCACTAACAGAAAAAATGTGTACTCAGAACACAAAAATCTGATGTACTTAGATCAATAAATGTCTCTAAATTTGTTCCTACTGGGTAAATGTATATTATAGGCCGCCCTACAGCCCATCTCAATAACAACTCAATGTCAGAGAGAGTCAGAAAGATTCCTCAACTTCTGATTCAAACAACAGATATAAAATTAATGATTGTTTCTCTTCCCAAAAGTGAATGAAATGGTTATTTACGTTAACACGCATCAAAATTGACATACCAAGTCTTTTGTCTATCTTTCATGGCTGTTTCCATTTCATTCCATAGATTTTTTGGTATTCCAAGATATGGCACTTTGCACACGAATCAATTTGACGTTATTAATTTTCCCGATTTTTCCGACCGTAATTAGATTCTCGTAATGAAACGCGCCCCCATAATTTTTGGTAGGGGACAAATCTGAAAAGGCCGCCCCCTCGCGTTCGCGAGTTTGTTTCTTAACCGTGTCCTCAGATCAACTACCTAAGAGCGACCTTTTCTCGTCCACTCTCATTTTTGCATATTTTTCAAAAATCGCAATTCTTTCACACTGGATGAATGTAACCATTCGTCGGACTGATCCCACGCGAAAGCGATGTTTTGTCTATCAAGAGGTTTACACATTGACGTGTTTCGTCTAGACTGAAACAAAGACTTCTTTCATTGGGTGTTTCGTGAGAGGAATTCTCAAATGAATTTTGATACATTGTATATGAAGCTTTCATATACAGGGTGCGAATACTTATATTGAGTTCACTTAGAAATGCTCAGCATTACAATTCAATGGATTACCTGATTTATTTTTAATAATAACTACAACTGTAACACAATTAAGTCATTGTGTTATCAGGTAAGTAAATGAAATGAAGACATGCCAATGTACCTCATTGTTCTATCAACGACAGTTAAGATACAGAAGTTTTGTGTTATAGCCGTAGAAAAACCCTTTTTTTACAATGGATGTTGCAGTGTTTAGATTTCAGAAAAGTATCGTATAGTTTCCCTATGGCAGGTTTTGGCCCATATTATAAGTTTGTGTATATTCATCACATTCACTTTAATTTACATTTACTGTTCACGCCCTTGTCTTTCAACATAATTTTGTATCTGTTGGGGAAAGTTCAATTTTCCTAATCAACTATCAACTTTTTGTAATTATATTTTTTTAAGTCGGGAAAGACTCGAGCAAAAATTTAAAATATATCTCACTATAACTTATTTTATTTGAAGTTTGACAGCTTTCTTCCATATCATTCTTGAGTCGCAAAATAAACAGTTGACCAATATATTTTTAGGGGACTACCCCATCCACTTACACACTCAAGAAAAATGTGTATCCTTTCAATTCCCAACATCTACGTCTTTTCCAGAGTTTGAGCTCTACCAGCATTTCACATATGCTGAGAAAATAAATCTTTTTGAAACATAAATAATGTGTATAGTCTATAATATGAAGTCACTTCGAAAGGCAAATATAATAAATAGTAACAGAAAGTCGACAGTTCCTTTGTACGGCAAGAGCGGCGTGGTATAATTTTGTTTCAAAATTATTATTTTTTTGTGGGGGTTTTATATGGTATTAACTATTGAACTCATTAGGCCAGGTACATTAGTCTTATTTAGCTGTTCGGATCATCTTCGTAAGTATAGACTATAACAATAGCTACTTCAGTTCAAAGAAACTTCGCATTCGTTTCGAATGGCAAATTTGAATCCGGAATTCGCAGCGCAACAATATTTTTAATTTCTCTCTCTGATGAACCAAAATTCCACTTCGTTCTCCAACGGCCTGGAAGTTTCATTAAAGAAAATAATTGCTAAACGAAAGTAAATGAGCGTCAAATAAGGAATCGCAAGAACCGTTTCGTCGCTATTACCCTTCAGCATCTACGGAGCGTTTTATGATTCTCATACCCTCCGAAGCCGCAGACCGCGTAATTAGACAAGTTTAATTAATCGCGTCGATCAAGAGACTCCGAATTGTGCCTTCGGTTCGTCCGGGGCTGATCGTTACAGCGCCATCTGACGGCATTTGACCGTAATGACGACCGAATAGGCTCTTGAACGTCTGTAGTTTCAATGGAACATTTATTCGAAGTTTAACATTTCGGTGGAATGTTCGTCCACATCATTGACCACGAAGATGCAGGAGACCACGAAGGATTTTAGAGATCAAGAGGGACATGTTATCAAGAGTATGAGATTGAAGATATATTTTCTGTTACCACCAATTGCAATGTCCATATATATATATATATATATATATATATATATATATATATATATATATATATATATTTATATTCATATATATATATATATACATTTTCAACCGGGAGAATCAATTTTCAAGTGCAATATGTGTTTCTGATCAACTTCAATTTTCACTACATGGTATGTTTATGTGAATTGCCAATTGCGTGTACATTATGAATGCATAAATAGCTAAACCATATTCTAAACTCATTATACGACGGACCTATTATGTAGCTCCTGATAAGTGGTTACTGAGAATGTTTGAAAAGACCATACCATACCAGATAACGTAAGGTACATGTTTAGATGTTTTCGGTTATAATTGCACGAGTGCATAAAAATTGCCGATAATTTTGCAAGAAAGCGTGATATCTAAAAATTGCAAGAGTTTATTTTCATATTTTGGCGAAAGTGCCCGAGTCCGAAGGACGAGGGCTCTCTTACAAAATATGAAAATAACCGAATGCAATTTGTATAAGATATCACGTTTGAATGCAAAATTATCTGGTCATTCTTATGCACGAATGTAATTTATTGGAATATTTCACGAATAAAGAAATTCTCAAGGAAATGTTATTTTTGTTCATTTATACTTTCCTCTATAGATTGTATGGAGTACTCACCTAAACGCCAAATGTTTTTCTATTTTTGAAGTCTATCTGACATTAATTTGTGTTGTTTACTGACGTCTAGCGATACGGTTTCAAATGTGTTGTTATGGTGACTTGATACAATGCAATTACCGCTGTAAGTTTTCGATAATTGCATTGCTCTTATGGGACATTTTATATATGAGGGAAATATTCGACCTAATCAATTTTTATCTTTTCAAACATTCAATGTTATTCCACTTCAACAACGTTGGAAGACATTTACATAAAACAAAAACTGGATGTTTTCATTCAACTGATTTTCCAGGACAAAAATTATCATGAATCTTCTGATGGTAAGTAGAACGCGCCTAACTTTTTTTGCTCTGTAAGCAGGCTTGACAAGTTTTGATTTAATGTTTTATTTTCACTAGGACAAGTCACTCATTCTATATTGGCTATTGAAAATATACATGCTGACAGCACGAATGAAGAAGAATTCCAAATTACCGCTTTCTGTATGCCCTCTAGAGAAATCCATTCAGAATACATTATTTCGTGTTAAGTACTTCCATTCATTTTAGAAATTTTATTTGCGAAATTTCCCAATTCGAAATTACAGATGTCCCATTCAAAATCATTGCTTAAATGGTTTGTACGACTGGATTATTTTATCAGAACCTTCCATTGATAGAAAGTCGTAAAACTTTGAATTTTTGGATTGGAAATTCAGTTTTACCCTCTATATGTCGATTGTACCGTACAAAAATAACAGCCCAGTGCTAGAAGTTATTGTTTCATAAGGCGCGAATCCCACTATACGTACCGTCACCGTCACGTTTCCGCACCGTCACCATCACGGTAAATATTCTTACATTGCAAGCAATGACGGCGACGGGAGGTGGACGTGACTGATAGTGTGATAGTGTTCATTGCTTGCAATGTAAGAATATTTACCGTGACGGTGACGGTGCGGAGACGTGACGGTGACGTTACGTATAGTGGGATTCGCGCCTAAGTCAGCATTGTTCTGTAAATGCTGGGTCACTTGACTCCCTAAAAAATAAGTGTTATGCATGTGGTCTTTTCACTTATAATTACACGAGAGTTTTTTTCGTCGAAATAAACTTGACATTTCGATGAGAATTTTGTTGCCTGTCAACTCAACGAAAAAAACTGCCTCTGAAAAAATTACGAGTTCGTAGGACGAGTAATTTCTTCTGGAAGTTTTTTGAGTTAATTTACCGGAAGGCAATTGAACTCGAATCATAAATGTCATGTTTTCTTCGACAAAAAAAAACTGGAGTGTAATTTGGTACGACAATTTAATGAATACAGTTTAGTTCATTCAATTCAACGGAAAAGTACAATTGTTAAAAACACAATTCTTATATTTCATTTTCACAGATCAGATACACTCATTTGACAACGCAAGTGAAAAATTGACAAAGACGCCGTCAAAGATTTGTTTACAATTCTGGTTGCCATGCTTTCAATAGTTTCCGTTTTGTCGCTGAAAAACTTGGGGCAAAGTTTTTTCGCTCTCATAATGACAAAATCACGGCGGCTTATGGAATATTATTTTATACATCAGTTAAATTGTCAGTGTAAGTATTAACATGCAATCCAAACCTTCTAAAATGTGATACCTAGTTGATTTATGGGTGCTTTCAAGGCTACGTACAATTTTATTTTTCTCACCCAAAACTTCTCAGAATTGTCTTTGGTTAGTTACTGGAAAAAAACATACATTTTAGCTATATATTTTCCCCTTTTTCATAATATATGGAAACAAAAACACAAAAAAATAATGGAAAAAAATTACTAAGTTACATATAGTGCATGCCAAAAAAATTTCTTGACTCCTCGTCTCTTTTACCTCCCGACTGTGTTCATGCCTCATGCGTATGCTATAAACGGTTATTTCAATGGGTTTTTTATATCTTGAGCAATACGCTTGATGATTTTCCGCTTTCCGTTCATTCTTGCCCCACGAGTGCTACTTTCGTTTTCTCCCACAGGTGCAGTTAAAAAGCGTCTGCGTTTGTTCTTTAATTATACTTTTTCATTTGTTTTTCCTCAATCTCCGGAGACCAATCAAGAAATTCCTCATCAAATGAATGAATTTATTTTTTGTTATTAGTTCGATACTGGCAAAGAAGGCAATTAAAAAAATGCAAATTCAGTTCATTTTAATCCCAATGATAATTGTCCGGCATGGGAATACGATGCCAAAGCAGGCTGAACGAGTCGAATATCTAATTGTGAGCTACAAATTTGCATAGTAATTATCGCAGGTATTCAAGTAAACTAAATGAGTGATAAAAATCATTATGGTTTTTCAGGGGGTTTACATTTGCATGCCGCAACCATTTCACTGCTGGTATTGACATATTTGAAATACTCAAGAGAAAACTTCAACCTTCATCACAGTCGGGCACCATTTGTTCATAATTATTTGAAATGAAATAACTTTTCAAGATTAATGAACAAGAAATAATCATTGCAAATCAATATTTTCATAATAGAGTTTTCGAGTATGTCAAAAAATGTCGGATCGTTTACTTCAACCCATAGACAGAGGATGTTCAAAGGGAAAATGGATGAATTTTTGAAATATTTTTTCAATTCAATCTCTCAATTCATAGATAATACAATACATGTTTATGTAAATGGCAAATGGGAAAATAATCAGACATTTTTGCATTTTCAGAATATTACAGTTACCCTGAAAATAGAAGATATGAATGAGACTTTGAAGCTTTTTCAACTTTTAGGGGAGACAAAACTCGGAAATTCCTGCCATTATGAATCCACCTGCTCCAAAAACCATAACAACAATTCACCATTATCACAGAATTGACGATCATTAATGCGCGTTTTGATCAGGAAGTTGTATATTTGATTGTTCAATCTGACGTTAGTACAAAACTTGTGACAAAGATGCCGTACAAGAATAAAAAACTTGAGTTTACTTTCGTTTCCACTGAAATTATTATTCAAAATCAGCGAGTAACATACAAAGAAGTGATCTGTTTAAACGCAAAAAGTATATTAAATTTTTTCTTCTCTTGGATATCCAGAAACTCAAAATCGAAGAAGGGTGAATAATGAATTATGTTATCTTCCTCATGAAAAATTTACAAGGGTTCGTTCTGAAATCAACATCATCACTTCAGACCCACAGAATACCGTAAATAATCTCATGCATTCCAACTTGCTTCTCAACAAAATCATTATCATTTAGGCCATTCTTGAAAACTTCACCTTAATCCAGCAGCAGTGCAGTAGGAGCCACGGGAGGTCGGATATATGAATATGGCACTAATTCATGATAAATCGCTTCTATTATCCAGCCTGTGTCTAGCTAGTCGCTTAGGGTCCCTCATAAATATCGTGCTTATTCTTGCCTGTCGTCCACCATACGCGTTCAGAAGGGGAGAAAAGTTCATTGAAAAAACATCCAGTTTCAAATAAATCACCGTTTGTGACCAGTGGATACGAGTGGGTCCGCAGAATGAAAAAATGTCCGTGACATTATGCTTCATTCGTGGTCACCTGCTATTTGTAATCTACGTATTTAATTACCTGTTATCAATAGGTATTCATTCTAAGGCCGGTTTTGAAATTGATCCGTTGGTTTGTCAAATTGATCCACTGGTTTGTCGATATCGTTTCGACGTTTCGCCAATACTCATTTGACATTTTCAGCAACTGTTGCTAGTTGTTTTTATGGCTAGTATCGCCAGTCATCCTCAAGTGATGACTGAAGACGACCCCAGATACTACCAATCGAAATTTTTTACTCTCAACTTGAAATTCTTTTTTTTATTTTTTTTATTATTTTCTTGATTTTTTCTTTCTAATTATTTCATATTTTCTATTTGATTCCTCTCTCTGAATTATTTACTGGAATGCCTCATTTCATCACAAATCACTGAATTATTTGAATCTTTTGATTCATATGACTTATGTCCAGCAGCCACCGCATGATTTTTCGAGTGATTAATAACAGGCTGAATCTTCGTGAGTAGGTTCGGTTCGACGAGACGCCCAAGTTTTCCTCTGTGAAAATTCTCGCTAGAGGTAGCTAACGTAGTGCGCAGGTGTGAAACATGTCGATTCGGCGGGGTGTCGAAATTGTCGGATTAACAGTAAGTTTTTTATTCACATATTAAGATAATTGGATAATACACTCGGAAAAACAATTGTCCTATAAAATGGATGGTTTGACTGGAGCGTCCTCCACTCCGAATATGTCGAAAAAACGAGGTCATAAACATTATTAATAACCAGCTGTTTTTTTTTTCATGCAGCTTGGTGAATACTTGTATAATGAAATTGCCACATAGTCCTACAAATTTAGTGGCACGTTTTCCCAGTCCTACGCTTGGAAGTTGTCGATACCACGGTAACACTATGTTCATTAATAACCGTAGGACAAAGATAACACACGATAGGTTAGTGCATATTTTGCCCAAATGAAACAGTGTCCTACCAAAAAATGGGTATGTATTGCTAGTCCTACAAGAATGCTGAAAATAACAGTTGTCGTTTTGGTCATTTGGAACACATGTATTCGTAAGTAGAATCAATAGTTTTTTAAAATAACTATCTAACTATCTGCTAGAAAAAAATTGAAAAATACAATAATAAAACTAATTAAATATAATCTTAATCTTCGTCCGATTCCGATGTCGACGCTTCATCAGTTTCGTCGTGATTATCATCTTCATCCTCGTCTCAATAATCGTCAGAATAAATGTCATCTGATTCTGTAACAACAGAATTAGGACAATTTACAAATTGCAGCATAATCATGAATACGTAAGAAAAGTAATAATAGAGTACCTTGAACATCAGGAGTCAATTCTCCAAGAAATGGACTGTAGGGGCCATCAAACCAATAATAATGGTATTTGCCATCAATTAATGCCCATCCACAATTTTCCGGAGTGTTTTCGGTGGGGCTGCGCATGTGTGCATTACACCATATACTGCAGATGTATGATGTTCGTTTCATCTGCTGCAATCTGCAATAGCTCTTGTTTGGTCGGCGGTAGAACAGAGGGATCGTATCCAACAATTTTTTTTTTACAACCTTCTCGTCTTGATTGTTGCATTCCTTGTACCAAGAGGAATGATATCCGATGATCTCGTCATCCCAACTGCCGGCAGTACCACATCTTTATATTTGTGCTCGTGATGTATTCGAGCCTTCAAAAACTGTTTGCAAGAGAGCAGTATTTCTTTCGAAAACGTTTTTGTTTCCTCTCTTTTCTCGCGAAACTTTGGGTTCTCACGAAGTAAATTGCACAAAAAGCACTCCATATTAACTCATTGAGGCATAAGTTATTGAACGACACTTCAACTTAAAGACTTGTGCTGTTTGAACGCTCGTAACCGACTTGCTTGGGAAGGGAACCCATGGGCAACCGACGCTGTCGGCGTCCCAAACTTTGTATATATACAATAGCACGCGCCCGACGCCCGACACGTATTAAGAGAATCGCATTTCAGCGGTAAATTTGAAATTCGTTTCTCGATCTACTCTCACCAACGACTTATAGTGGTAAAATTATTTCAATTTTATGAAATATACATGTTAACAGAATTCGGTGATTTATTCTGTAAAACTCCAAACTGCGAGAAATGCGTCGAGTGAGTTTTTTACAAAATATATCTATTCCTGGAAATACATACCACTTTTTGTGTAGGACAGTGGTGAAATTGTGTTCCACACTTTATTCCTGATATAAAAAAATTAAAATCAGGTTGTTATTAATGAAAAAAGTGTTACCGTGGTATCGACAACTTCCAAGCGTAGGACTGGGAAAACGTGCCACTAAATTTGAAGGACTATGTGAAAATTTAATTATACAAGTATTTACTAAGCTGCATAAAAAAACAGCTTGTTATTAATAATTTTTATGACCTCGTTTTTTCGACATATTCGGAGTGGAGGACGCTCCAGTCAAACCATCCATTTTGTAGGACAATTGTTTTTCCGAGTGTATTATTCAATTATCTTAATATGTGAATAAAAAACTTACTGTTAATCCGACAATTTCGACACCCCGCCGAATCGACATGTTTCACACCTGCGCACTACGTTAGCTACCTCTAGCGAGAATTTTCAGAGGAAAACTTGGGCGTCTCGTCGAACCGAACCTACTCACGAAGATTCAGCCTGTTATTAATCACTCGAAAAATCAGGCGGTGGCTGCTGGACAGTGCAGTTTGAACCAATACCACTCCACAAGGAAGATTGCCAAAAACTCCATCCGAACAAAATTATATGAAATCGTCAAATCAATAATTGGCAATGGACACATACAGCATGACTTACCACCATGGATTCTTGAGTGATCCTGTATATGTATAACATTATGAACCTGATTTTGAACTTACTATAACGTCAAAAAATATAAAATCAGCAAACTGTGTGATTAATCAATAATTTTTTGAAAATATACTATTTTTTACTTTCCGTGTTCATTGAGATTTTGAAACCCTACTATACTTTAATATTTTCTTGGGACGATAAAGCGAGTTAGTATTGATATTGCCCCCTTCATTGATGGCATTGTATATGGAATTCCAAATGTTTACAGAAATTTCATTCATTCTGAAATTCAAAATCTCTTTTGTTTTCAGTGCGATGAAACTATGTCCACCGGCGATATTTGTGTGTTCGCCAGCCGCGCAGGACCAAATACCTGCTGGCATCCCGCCTGCTTCGCGTGCACCGTTTGCAGGGAACTGCTCGTCGACCTCATCTATTTTTTCAAAGAAGGAAGATTGTATTGCGGACGGCACCACGCCGAGACCATCAAGCCGAGGTGCTCGGCCTGTGATGAGGTACAACTTTGATATTTCTATACTGATTTACTCCTATTCATAGTGCGGATGAAATAAGGAATATAATCTCTATTTCATCTACCGTTAAGTTCAGATTAAAAACCTCAAAGCAGTCGCTTTTCAATTATGAACGCGCGTTTTTCTATTTTATTCGCGTCACGTCATCTATGTATGGTGATGATGGCGTCCACGATTAATTTTAATGGGAATGTTGATATCATTAAAGATGATCATTGATACTGTCTCTGCACTAGCCAGTATAATCATCATCATTTGACACTTGTCATTTTTCAACCAATGGTAAAGCTGAAATAAGAAGTCCCGGAGCAACACACAAAATGAATGCTGCGAATTTTTTATCAAAAACACTTACAGTTGACAAGATCACATGTCAATGTCATTTGTCAAAAAAAAACATGAATCTTCGGAACGACCAATCAGCTTTCGATTTCTCAAGCTGCGGCGTTCGGCGTAGATAATTGAATACCTATCTCAATTGGTTGAAATCTCACATCAAATGTCGTACTTGGAAAATCTAATCATGCTTCAACTTTAATATTTTGTCTACGAACCTTGAAATTCGTACTACAATATTCTCTTGCTGATAGTTATGTCTCTGTCTCTCCTATGAAGTCAAGCATAGTGCCATTTCACTTTTTGCATGAAAGGAAGAATAGAATTATGTGGTACATGAAATACCACCCCAGTTTCCAGTTGAAATAGGAACGAGGATAAATGCGTATATGATAACAAAAGAAAAACTTCCGGTGTTACATTTTTAATTAACTAGTTTTTTATATTAGTTGAATATGCTACACAAATTCATTTTGAATATTCCCAGAATATTCGAATATCTACCTTTCTGCTCGATATGACATTTGAATATACCAGTAATATTCAATAAGAATATCTGATGGATATTCGTAAAAATATATTCCAGGAATATTTTTCATGGATATTGGATAAAACACATATTTATGGAATATTCCAGAAATATTGCAATATCTACTGGAAAATGGGATGTAGTAGGGATATTCCAGGAATATTGGGTGCCGTCTGGGATTATTATAAAAATGTATTATTTCATGTGCCCTTACAATTTGAATTGTGTTAAGGTGAATAACTGGAAACCAGAGAGGTCCAGTTTTATCACACCAAAGATGTAAATGTACAGTGGAATGTATTTGATTCGGGAGAGTTTCCTTTACCTTGGTTAGACGAAAAGGGAACGTAATCTACTAGATTTCTGGTGATGGGAAACGGCGTTATTGTATCCTAGCCGACCGGCTCTTATCCCAAATAAACAAAAATCACACTCCTACATAAAACAACCACTGGTAGACCATGAAGCTTAGGAGGGGACTGTAGTATGTACTATAACAGTATTATGGCATAGTATGTTTTTTAAAGAATCTGGGAGTTCCGTTTGAAATTCGAATAAGTACCCAGATGTGGGCACCTAATCAATTTGAAACAGCATGCCCAATGGAAGAAAATGATTTCTGGGCATTACGGACAATCTTCAAATTCAGGTACCTATGCCTAACGTGACCAAATGTCCCGCTCTGGGCGGGACAGCCCCGCTTTCCGGTAGCGAGGCCGCCATAGACCCGCTTTTGCAAACTGATAATACAAAATGTTTTTTTTATCCTCTATATTGAAATACTTGAAAAAAATTAAAAATCGTGTTTAAGCTCTTATTGGATAACAACATACGCCAATATTTCTGTCGAAATATACAGGTATAGATAGGGATACCTTTTTTTACAGAGCTCAATGATTACAAAATGAGCACCAAAGTAAGAAGCACTTGATGCATTCGAAGTGCGTTTTACCAATAATGTTGGCATCATCAAAACAATTGATAGTAAGCCTGCTACGCGAGCTATCATACATAACACACTTTCTGCAACTAGGTAGGAACTACCTGGTTGAAAACCGCAGATTACAGAAACAAGTTTATGTGGGAAACAGCCTATAAACCAAAAGCTATTGCACCACATTCATGTAGTAGTTGTTGATCCCAACTATAAACGATGAGATTGACACCTTTGGTATAAAAGTTGAAACTCTTTCTAGAGATCAATTATCCTAACACCAAACTGATATTATTTGTCGTCAATGCGCGTTTGCTAACGAGGTTATCATCTTTAGGAGAAAAAACTGATACTGCGTAGTAATAGGAATATCAGTTCTCTTCTCCTGAAGGTACTAATCTTGTTGTGTTAGTCTTTTATCGGTACGTGGCACTGTAAAATCCAAAATCAATGCACTTCGCACACAAAATATGGAAGGAATATCATTTGGTTGCAAAAGAGATGCTCATAGTTTGGTGGTAGGATTCACTCGAACCAAGTATGGATAATATCACTGGGTTATTCTTGGAAAAAACGATGATTTTTCTGCGAATTTTTTGTAAAAACATATGGTCCTGCTTATCCTCTATCCACATAAAATACAACTCATAACTCACACAAAACTATTTTCATTAATTCATTTTCAATCATTCACAAATATTTTTCAGATTATCCTCGCCGACGAATGTACAGAGGCGGAAGGTCGAGCATGGCACATGAAACACTTTGCCTGCTCGGAATGCGAACGACAACTTGGAGGGCAACGATACATAATGAGGGACGGGCGGCCATACTGCCTTCACTGCTTCGACGCCATGTTTGCCGAATACTGTGATTCTTGCGGAGAACCGATTGGAGTTGACCAAGGACAGATGTCCCACGAAGGTAACCAGTGATCTTTTTTTTATATAATTATTACACTTATTGTTCTCACCCATTATTTCCTTCATGCACACACCTCAATTATCATTCAATCATTTGAATATATCAATCTAAATCAACCCTTATTTTGAAGGTCAACACTGGCACGCCACGGAAACCTGCTTTTGTTGCCATACTTGCCACACTTCTCTGCTGGGTAGGCCGTTCTTGCCTCGCAGAGGTGCCATCTATTGTTCCATAGCATGTAGCAAAGGGGAACCCCCCACACCAAGTGACAGTTCCGGTCCTAATACCAGAGTACCCCGACAACAGCCTAGGAATCGACCACATAGACCCCCATCGCCTAATGAAAGCAGTACACCGCCACCCCTTTCGCCATCAATGAAGAGGCACCTGCCTCCTATGTCTCCCTCGGCATCTCCTTCTTCGCCAACTGGACAGTATGTAACTAGGTGAGTAAGAGTAATGGCTGAGTTTACTGTTCAACCCGCCGAAAGAGGTGTATGACAAGACCGCAATTATATCGCACCAATAGTTTCACAACACATTCCTACAATTCAATTGTGATATCACTTATTTTTTGTGGGAATGTTCGAGAATAACCGAAAATATCACAAAACTAAAAGTTTTTGTAGATCCGCTATAAAAATACAAGTATCACATTTCACGTGTACTGAGTACTCAAACAGAGTAGAAATACTTACGGAGTAGTTCTTTCACTTTGGCTTCGCTCTTGAGGGTGTAATATAAATTTAATCTCAAGGTGAACATTCTCTAGAAAAAATCACAACTATTCCAAGACATCAGCACGAACCAGAACCTCAAAAGACAACATAACAAACAATTATTCTTCGGTACATGAAAGGACTAGCAAAGGGTTTGAAAGTTTGAGATACGTCAAAATTTGCCTTTCATCGGAAAACCCATTACGCAGCTTCCTCACGAAAGCTTAATCATAAAAAAAAACGATTCCAAGAAAAGGCTTTATCGAATACCATTAGAGTCTTACATCGGAGAAACCAAAGGGCCATTGGAAGTAGTCTCCATCCCTTCGAGTGATATTTCCATGGGGTTGGCTCACTAGCCTACTCCTCTATAGACAATGGTTTGACCATAAGAGGACCTTCTCATCATTAGCTAACCACTGCGACAACCATTTTTCTATAGTAGGTACAAGTTAAGGGTCGGGTTTTTGTAGACTGTTAAAAAACTTAAAACAAAAACATTTTGAAATAATGTTTTTTTTTGATAATTTCAGATCTCCTACGGGTACAAGATCTCCGAAAATGGGAAGAAGAGCGTTACAACGATCTCCAAAACCTTGTTCCATTCCTAGTACCCCTACTCTGTCAGACAATGGAACCAACACCTACCAAAACGATCCGGCCAACGAGGAAACCATGTCTAGAGGTTTGCCTTCTGCTTCTCCCAGTTGTAGAGGTTTGGACAGGGTTCTGCTAGAACGAAATCTAGAACGACTTCTGACAGAACGATGTAGCGGACAAGGACATTCACCCGATCTGGAAAAACTACTCTCGGCTAGGGACAGAAGTAGGGAACCACTACATTTAGCGGATCTGAGTCTGGACGACTGGCCGACCAAGTCTGGGTCTGATTACAATCAGGAGTCTGAAAGTAAACAGGACAACAGAGTTGAGGAAAAAGAGTCAAATAATAGTAACCCAGAGCAGGTTCCGCAGCATGCTTCATCTATGCCGGAGTTAGCGATACCGGGATCTAGTGAAAGCACAGGTACATAGCTTACTGGTTGCATGAGTATTATGTAGCACGTGTTTTCATTTTGGATCTCGTTGAACACCTCCATTATAATCTTACAGGTAACTCCACAACTCCTGGTTCTCCGAACAAAAGAGGACGAGGTTTACTGAGCGTCAGATTCAAAGGCGACGACAATGAGGCCTTCGAAGCCGATGAAAACGATAATGCCAGTGTTGAGGCTTCAAGAAGGTTTCCGAGAAGTAGGAGCTACTCTGGCAGATCCAAACATGTCGATACTCTGGAGAGAAAAAGCAAACCCAAGAAAACCAATTCAGACTCACATATGCAAGGTAACTACTAGTCAGTCTCATTAGTGTCAAAATTATCATGAAACCATCAAATGTACCTATACTGAAACTTGTCGTTCCTCAAAAAAAATCGAAAGACCGAATACAACTTCGAATTTTTAAGAGAGTCCTGCGAATGACTTGATACTTGTTGAGAACAACTTCCCTACTAAATATCCAGATAGTTTTCAAATTTGGGCATATCAGAAAAGAATATTCTTCACTTGAGTACTTTTCATGAAAAATCGTCATTGCCTCAAGTCAAGAATAACTATTCTATTAGTGATAATCATCATTTGCAGTCATTTTCGATATGGAGGATCGGGGGCTCGAGCTTAAAGTATAGGCTCGTGATGTTTCATCACAGTTCAGCACACTACTTATGTATATGTAGTAATCTTTCCATTCAATATGACCTCAACAAAGTAATGAGCATTACATTTAGACATCCACCTGTGATATTCCTTTGATAAGTGTCAAAGAGTTTTAATGACATGGTTGTTTGTTTTAAAATGTTTTAATTTTTCAACGTTCGACCTCAAACAATGTCAACTATAAGAACTGTAAAACTTTGCGAGTTGTTACAACTCCAGAGAGCAATATTAGAGCATACTAAGCAGACGATCAAAAAAAAAAGCTCAATAATACGCCCTTGATGATCACGAGGGTTAGTTAGTGAATGCTATTTAAAATTAGCAGTTAGACATGTGAGTTATAACAGGCTTTTCGGTGTGGATATTGCTAGGTCTAGTAGTAAGATGAACAATGAGAATTGGGGTTTTTAGATTCCAATTCATCATTCAGACTAACTGCAATATATATTTTGTACTAATTGCGGCCCTGGTAAAATTATATTCGCGTACTTATGGTTCAGTGCGATGAATATTGGTTTGTAATATACAATACGATATGTTCATCAAGGTGTAAAATAGCCCCAAAAAAAATACCAATATGAACAACTCGCAAAACAATTAGAAACACTTTTTATTTTATTGATGGATGAGAAGAGGTATTGATCTCATATCTGAGAAAGTAACTCAGAAAAAAGTTGAAGATCTCAATACAATAGAATATTATAAATGAATTTTAAAATGGTTTTTCAACGAACTTCTGAATGTGGGAGAGAAGTTGTGAAGAATAGGGTAAATTTATCTCAAATAATTATTCTGTATCCTTCACAGCCTCTCTCTCATCAACAGGTATATTACCTCTTTCTCTGATGCAGACCGCAAAAGATATGTAGAATAATGATGTAACAGCTACTCTGCTAGTAACATGTTAATGCTTCAGAGTAACTGAAACCCGATCAAGAATCAGGAATATCGGACGACTCGTATAACTTAGGGAATAAAACACTCTTGGAGCGGTCTTTTTCACTACTGTATTGTTTATCTTGAAAATTTCAGGTAGCAGCTCGCGGCACAAAGACAGAGACGACGACGACGCCGATAGCTACTGCTCTACTTGTTCCTCCAGTTCTTCCAGCGACGATTTGGACTACCAGTTACCCCCGAGAAGGGCGTACGGTGGGGTGAGAATCTCCTATATTCCCAACGACGCCCTTGCCATCGCCAGAAGAAGGCAAGCAACAATCCAGAAGTCTCCCAGCAAGAAAGGAATGGCGATGGACGATAAGGACAAGAACTGTGTCATATCTTGATTGGTCGCGAGAATAAACGTTTGTTGCCTTCCAAAATATAAACGATTTGCCAAATAGTAAATGTACTGCAATATATTCAGGGTATCGTGTTGTTCGAATGGTCGATTCGCCTTGACTTTCATAGAGCTGTGTGTGAGGGACTTATAGAAAGGATAATGTAATTTTGCTAGGTGTAACCAAATGAGTACCGTAAAATGGGGTTACTTTGATATTATGGGGTTAATTTGATAACAGCTTACTTTTTCTTTGAAACGCGCGAATAACGAGATTTCTAAACGCAGCCGAATGTTTTCTTTTTCAGTATTGGCAACACTGATACCGATTTTACAATATGTCGGATATTGTTCAACAACGGCTCACGCTGTGCCATAAAAAATTGTGATTTAGTGAAAAAATATTGGAATTTCAGGTATGTAAATCACAAAGTTTTATGCCACAGCGTGGGCCGTTGTTGAACAAAATCCGACATATTCTTAAATCGGTATCAGTGTTGCCAATACTGAAAAAGAAAACATTCGACTGCGTTTAGAAATCTCGTTATTCGCGCGTTTCAAAAAAAAGTAAGCTGGTATCAAATTAACCCCATAATGTCAAAGTAATCCCATTTTACCGTCTATAAAATATTGTTCGATTCCGTAAGTAACTTCGAATATTCGGTAGTCCTATTGTGGCAACGATAAATATTAATCTAAAGAGAAATTGAAATGAATAGCGTCATAAAAGAAACCAACGAAAATGAAGATCGAATTATCTTGTAGACAAATATTCACAACTCAACTCTCCCAAACTAACCTACGTCAGCCATTCTCACTGCGCTCCTGGGAATGTAGGGTATATCAAAGGCAAAGCTAAGTTGGTGGTTGAGAGTGCTATAGGATTGTATAAATTTTTCTATAAGCTACCAATTGGGATGAAAATTTGGCTCACATTTATAAATATTCCAAAGGAAGTCAAATGGTGGAAAACTGATTGATTTGAGTCACTTGATGTATAATGCAGAGTTTCGTTTATTCTAATACATAATTGTCTGTTTATGAAATCCTGTAGCGATTGGTGGAAAGCTCTCCAAGTATGATACAGTCCAGAGTTGAACAGAATAGTGAATTCAATTCATTTGAAATGAACTGAATTCATCTTCGGAGCCGTTCATAAAATACGTCACATTAAAATCAGCTTTTTTTTAACCCACTCCCCCCCATTATTGCGCTGTGTCACACTTTTTGTGACCCCCCTTGGAATATTTCGTCACAAACCCCCCCCCCCCCTGCTGAGTATGATAAATTCTAAATGATAGTACACAAATTCTGAAAATTAAAAATATTTACTTAGTTATATCTTTCATAACGAACATATAAATAATGAATAATATTTTTATTATTCAGAAGTCCAAAGATTTTCTAAATGGGCCGAAATATCTACAATCGGTATTGCACCAATAATATACATATTTTACATAATCAGAAGATTCAATGCCCAATAACACAATGAAACAGTAAAAAATCGCTTTATTTTGTTTCATTTGTATAGTGAAATACAGTGTACTGTAACAAGATCAATTCGCATTCTCAATTGAAAATTCATTCGCAAAGATGAAGTCACTATAGATTTGATTAAAAAATCTGACGAGTTTAGGAATTCGTTAGATGTCGCACATGTAGATTTCTACCCAAATCTACTGAAGATTTCTTTCATACCAAAATTTTTCAATTTTCGTCAGAAATCTACTAAAAAAGTAGATTTCTACCAAAAGAGGTCACGCTGGCTTCTAGCGCTCATGTCAAAAAATAATAAACGGCGAACGTCACGTTGCCGTATACCCCCGTCCCCCCTTATGACATCTTGTGACACTCAGCCAGACCCCTCCCCTCCCCTTGTAGGCGAATGTATTTTATGAACGGCCCCTTCAGCGAATTCAAATGAAATGAATTGAATCCATTTTCAGTAAATACAAATCATTGGCCTCGATTCATTTTGGAAAAAGTGAATTATGCTTTGCTTTTTTTTCAGTGAATTGTGACTTCTGAATTGTTTTTGTGAATTCAATTCACGAAAATGAGTTTACGCCACAATCCAGATTCAAAATTCACAAGCTACTCTCAAAAGTGTTTCAGTATTCATCCTAAATGCGCAGATGACATCATAGGTAATGAGAGCTCCAATCTGCATATTTCAGGATCGTGAATTTGTTTACATGAATCTTGCCATCCTCAAATCATTCTAGGACAATTGATGTATAGAATGTGATGGATATGCCTAGGTAAGGACGTTTCTTGAAATATATGTCAGGAAAGTAATGATGTTAAATTTTCGATAGAAAAGAGATCAATCGCCGATTTTCTCATTTACACAGAAATAGTGAATCCGTGATTCAAGTATCACCGACAAGACAAATTGGCAAAAAAGTACTGTTTTTAAATGCCATAAAAATATCATTGATTTTTCATAGATATCACCACTAAAAAACAAAATCAAGTCATCTGGGGAATATTTGAAAACTACAAATATTTGATCAAGTGCAAAATGATTTCAGGCAAAAAAGGTGCAAATTTAATACAGGCATATTTTTTTTTCATTCTCACATGAAGAGGTGATGATGTCAGCTGGTTAACGAAAAAACCCATTTTGAAATCTGGCAAGGAAATCAATTGATATTCATTGGCAAAATTAATTGTGAAATGAATAGAGTAACAATTCACAAGCTAGCTCGTGGCTTCAATTTAGTTTTTCATGATGAATTTTCAATTCATGAATTCCATTCATTTTTTGCGAGAATTGTGACCTAATTCAATTCACGAAAAGTGGTGTAATTGTCCAACTCTGAAATAGTAATGTTTTTAATTATGTGTAGGTGATTGAATACCAAAATTTTTGCAGCTGACATTCTATCATATGCAAAAATGAAAAATTGACCACTTGGAAGAATGTATTTTTTCTTGCTTGACAAATGAGTGACAGAATTTTATAGTGTATAAACTCAAAAAAAAAAGACAAAAAACAATTTGGGTATTCAATTTTGAATAGTGGTTTACCACTAGTATTTTAGAGTAGTAAGGTGATGGAACTAGAGAAGATAAATGCAATGAGTCATTAGAAACATTTTTCTCTGTTTCCAAATCACCCTGAAGTGTGGCTAAGATAATTGCCAATACTTTTTAATAAAATTTGTGACAACCTCACAAACAGCTCTGGATATTATGCTTTAAATTCTAAGTTTAATTTTTGTAAATTCGTGTTTTATATAACTTTGTACAAATTAGGTTTTTTGATTTTTATAGATATCGTGTAAACTGTAGTCATATGTAATATATCTATTTGTAAAAATATAATTACTGTTTTTAATTTTGTATATTGTAAATATTTTGGTTTTTAATAAATGTATGAAAAAATATGTATTGTTGAGTTTCATTGAATAAACGAAAAAACTTCAATAACTTTATTTCTTAAAACTTACAGGATTTATTCTTTCTGTTTTAGCTTTCTTTTTCACAACTGCACTTTTCTCTGTCTTTTTCGTTTTGGCTTTCTTTTTTATAGCTTCACTTTGCTCCTCTTCATTTTCTTTACTCTTATGTTTACGAACCTTTCGTTTCTCAACTGTTATAATTTCCTCATTATCATCCAATTTCCGTACAACCTTCTTTTTACTATTTTCTTCCTCGGTCACCACTTCCATCTGTTTAAAAATATCTTCAAACTCTGTGTCAACTTTTTCCTGTATATCTGTAGGTTCTTCCTTCACAATGGGTTTCATCAACAAACAAGTAAGACTTTGTTTCATATATACCTGGAAAAAAGATAGTAGTTGTTCTGTCAAGTAATTAAATCAACAGAGAACAAAATTTTGCATATATATGATTCAACAATCATCATCATCCATTTATTGCTGCAATCTATTGCCTGATTCCAAGTGTAGTGAAACGGTTTAATTTGACTCTTCATATCGTTTCAGAGGAGAATGTCTGTATATGTCAAAATTTTGCAAAAATAGAATTGTATCATAAGTTTTTCTAGCAAAACTTCAACTAGCAAAATTTAAGTTCTCCTGGGCTTTGGTGCTATCGTACAGAAGTGAACACAAGTAGTAGATTCGATTGACGCCATTGTTATGACATTGTTTCAGTACAAAAAATCAACATTCAGTGCAGTGGTAAAAAGTTCTTCGTCAAAATTTTGTCATTCTTAATGCTTATTGATTACTTTTTCTGTGCCTTACGTCACTCGTAGTGAAGAGGAGGGTTTCAGTCAACATTTTTTTTTAATGATAGAAAGTTTTTTTTCTACATGTATGACCCAATAAGGGGTCATTTGAAAAAGTGCGACTAGTGACGTCACTAAAAATTTGTTTCTGTTGAAATGTTCTGGATATGATGACTATTCATGTGATCTTTATCGAATTTTGATAACTTTTTCTGTTGAAAAACTAAGCTGGGAGAGGACTGTTTACAACCAAGCTGCTGGATAATAAAATTTGAGTTTGTGATTAGGAATACTGCAAAATATGACCAGAATCATTTAGATTCTATGTCCATGATGAAATAGATAAATAAATGCAATGTTTTTTATTTTCACCAGAAAACCAGCTCAACATGTTAGCTTATTCACATTCACAATTAATTAAATGTTAATGCTATTTTTGATGAAATGAAAATATAAACTACAAGGATAACCCACTCTTCTTGAATTATCCACTCCATTCATTCCATGAATCTATGAAAATGTGCACTCCTTCATGCTTTATAATTTTCTTGTAGTATTTATTCTATGATGCCTATTGACGTATTTTCAGCCACCCTCTAAATATAAATAAATAGCTTTCATATACCTATTTATGAAATTGTTTCAGAATTTTCGGCCTTCATTATTCTAGTCACAAAAATCAATTCGTATGATTCATGGATTGTATAAGTATATTCTTAGTACTCATTACTTTCGATATCAACAATCAATATGTCACATAAAAGTGAGTAAATGAAAATGAAATTTACAATGAAATGTCAATCTCTCCTGGACAATACAGTGTACAATGTGTCCCACTTTACATGATTTCATTCCCATATCTCAGTCGTTGAAAATGTGATTCCACCCAACTTCAGAAAGTTAGTGAATATGCCAAAATACTTCAAACGGATCAGAGGAAGAGTTATTTTTGCTTCATCGTACTCTTTTACCGTGTAACAAGTGGTTTGTAGTGAACTATCAAATTTCTTGAAAAGAAAAACTTAAAAAATGTCCGTGTTCATTCAAATGGTCAACCTCACTATCCAAGTGAAATTTTTTGATGTCACCCCGCTGCCTGTCTAATGTTGGTAGAAATTGCATTTTCAGCAAGAGAGATATGAGGGGTAGAATAAGAAAAGCTGGCCACATTGTGTAATGGACTTCCAATCAACTACCCTCGAATGTAACTTCTGAATATAATTTCCAAAAAATTAGTTAGATTATCAGTTTGTTATTCAGTGCTATCGCATCACCGGGAACTTTTGGAAAACCAAAAATCAATTTTGGTTGATTTTTCAAACATACTTCAAGAAATGACTAGATTGTACGAAAAAGTATTTCAATTGCCCACTGACAGTGATAGATCAGAAATAACCACATTGAAAACTGGACAGATTTTGTGTAAAAACAAAAAAACAATTCAGGAAGCAACCCCTAGGAATATCTGCTCGAGTTGTCCACATATGCAGTTGAATGAATTTACAAAATACATTTACTACTGGACACATATTCAAAGATAAAATGTAACTTCATAAACTTCTATTTCAAACTTTTTAATAATTGGAATGGAAATCTCTCCACTTCAATGCAAGTAATGATACCAGATTTGCTTTCAAAGGGCTCACTCTTAAATACAATGCTCTGGCTGTGGAACTCATTGGTGAAAATGTCCATTTACCTTGCTGCTACTATCCACATATTTACTGAACATAACAGCATTAGCAATTTAAGAGATCACAAAAACACAGAGGGGTGATTTCTTTGGCAATTGATGAGCATATTAACCCCTATTACTGCTCTCCTATTATCCATAGATGGCAGCCAGATATTCAATTTTAACAGCCAGACAAAATCCAAGTGATAAATTCTTTCTATATTATCAAAAGTAGTCTCACCTTGTGTAATAACTCCTTAGTGTCCAAATTATGTACCCTCAAGTACCTATCTAAGCTAGTTGAAGCAACAAAGGGCTCAATAGGATCACATGAAATACTAGTAACAGATCCAGTGAAAGATGTGAAGGTCTTCAAACATTTTCCAGCTTTCATATCCAATAATTGCATATATCCTCTAGTTGTTCCCACCAAACACTGTCTAAAATGAACATTATATAATTCCCAAAATTAACTAGAGATCATTTATTCCTACCTTTCTCGATATGTAGAAGTAATGCAAGTATAACTAGCTTTCTTTTCTAAAAACTTCACTACTGGTCTTCTTTGAACTCTATCATCATACAATAACACATGGCCTTCTTTAGTGCAGCATGCACTTAAGCTAGGGCTCTCGATGAAGAAAGTAATGCCTCTAATTGATGTGGGAATTGGAAGGTTGAGGTAATCATGCCCAAGCTGAAAACAAACAAGACTTGATGTGATTTCAATACTTCTTGATGTTCCACTCACTGATTTAGCTTTAAATATACACTGATGTGTATTTATGTCCCACAGTTTGAGATCATTGTGTTCCCCGCCTGTGCCAATGATGTTATCTCTCGATTTATTCAGTACAGCTGTTTCAAGCGTTCCTTTTTCATCAAAACCTATTTTGAAACTATCACTGCTTTTGTCATTCCATATATTGACAACCCCATCAGATTTGGCAACCATGAGAGAATCCTCAACACAGCCCAGTCCAACAATGGGTCCCTCACCATTCAAGTGCAATATATCCTTGATAGTTTCATTGTCATGTGTATTATGAATTTTCACTTTGCCATTTCCATAGCCAATAACTACTTCATTCGGATTTTTCCCAAAAATCAAAGCAGTAACTCCAGAACCATCATCACTTTTTGAACTCTTGATAGCAGTAGGTTTATCAGTTGTTGCTGAAAGTTGAAGTGATTACTTGATACAACCACTCTTCTCTAAATACTTACACAATAAAAATCCTCTAAGAGTGCCCACATGAATCGAGAGTTTTTGCGTGTCCATGGTCCAATCCCACTTACAAGTAAAATCCTAAAAATGATAAATGTAATAATATATGGATTGGAAATTTTGAATTCAAGTAGAAAACAAGTACATGTTTTTATTAAATATTTTGAGGTTAAATTCTTCTTCTTCTCTCTCACTCACAGCTTTGTAGTTTTGTAGAAGGGGAAAATATGTTCCGTATATCAGTTCGGTTAACCATAGTGGAACTAACTATTCTCAATAGTATACTTTGTTCAACCATCCTTTGCCGTTACGTCATACGTTGTCCAACTTTATCTCTCATTCATGAAATGGATGAGACGGAATTATGACGTCATTAACGTATGTCTAATGTCGATGTGAATTTTATTTGCCATTTTTGACAATTCAGTTGTCATAGTTTGATTTTTTCAGTATTTTTGGCCATTTTCGCCTTTTTCAGTTAATTTTTCATTGTCAAAATGTCTTTTCGGTGTAATGAGAAAAAGCAAAGCTTAATTTTGAAGTTGATTGACTACTTTTCAAGAGAAAGAGATGCTGGAGTGCCGCTTTTACAACGTATATATCTACCCATGTTATGCAAAATGTAAGTTTTTATTGATTTGATTTTATTGAATTCTAAAGCGTGTTGGTGATGCTCTAGAAATATCTATTGGAACTGTTGAAAAACCAGCTATTAGTGGAATGGAAACAGATAAAGACTACAAAATCAAATCTCATGTCGGACATGTTTATGCTCGAGGATCATCGATTTATATCATACATCAACATGCAATAAGAACACGAGTGTATGCGATATATTCTGCAGGTAGGAAGGTACATACGAATATATATATATATATATATATATATATATATATATATATATAACCTATAGAACTTCCTCAAACAGGATAAATACATGTATTCTGCTTGGGGCACGGTTTTGTTGTTTTTCTTTCTCTTTACTGCATATTATATATTATCCATCCATGACTTTTTTAATGTTGCAGAATATGGTTCAGACCGGTTCACAATATTTTCATTATAAATTTCTTTTTGGAACATAAAACACATCCACATTGGGAATATTCTATAGAATAGTCATATTGACTTCCAGTTGTTGATCGATTGATGTCAAAATTGTTGCATCCCATTCGAGACCTCAATGCGAAGTTATTTTGAGGAATTGCTTTCATATAAGCTTTCGAGATGCCTCAAAATATATCAAATGGAGGAGAAGAAAAATGATCCACAGAAAGTAGTCCCAGTGTCTTCCTTTTATCCTCCACAATGTGATTTCACAAAATGCACGCGTATAAGACATACATGGGGAATCTTTTTGGGTTTTACTCAAAAAATAGTGAGTTGGAACTTCGCAGAACTGCCAAGCGAGGTAACGTGTTTGCTGGGATAACATTCAACTAATATAAGACAAACGTAAATCAGCAGAATACGTCACCGATTATGACGTAACGGCAAAGGATGGTTGAACAGAGTATAAACTATTTTTACAGAGGATGGCCCGATTCGCCAATTTCATTATGCTGTCATTGACGTCATCGCGATTCCGTAAACAACCAAAAACAGATTCACAATACTAATGTTTTGTTTAATTAATGATAGTCACTTCAATTGTTATGAATTCATGTCATTAACTAGTATGAAATAAAAATACTCATTATACTTATATTGGGATTACACTGTGAAGGAAGCATTCTTCATGGAAGAGATTTTTCCCGGAAAACCAACTGCCCCTTTTAATACAGAACGGCTGAAATTGAACAACTCAAGTTGATTGATAACTTGAAATCCAACTGCGGTATAACAGCTGAGGATGGAAAGTTTCAAGCATAGACAATTATTTCAAGTAAATAAAAATAAAAGATGGCAAGCATGTGGCACGGCATTGATGGCAATTGACAACAGTCGCTTCGTTAGAGTAGCTCAAACTCATCATATTAGTTCCACTGCATCACAAAATGTACATATAAACTACGGAAGGAATCGTGGTGACGTCAGTTGACAGGATAACATTGCAGTATAGGGAACTGGCCATCCTCTATAATAGTTTACTGTCCTTGAACTATTCTAACTCTCTCTCTCTCTTGGATGGAATCTGTCATTATCACAGAGTGAGAGAAAGTACCTCTCTGGTTAAGCGAAACAATGTACGGAACATATCCTAAATACAAAAAGTCCTTCAACGTTAGAATGAAGAACGAGAAGAAGGCATGAAATACTTTGATAATTGATACTATTCAACGGAATATTTTTTTTTCAATGTGCATTCAGCGAAACGAGGTGTCAGAACGAAAGGCAGGTTCAATTTCCTGCCGGGCCACCGTGCTGGGATTCAGGGTGGATTCATAAAATCTTTCAACGTTGCATTTGACATTTATCACCAAGACTTACTGCAAGCTGCAAGATAGTGGACTCAATTAAGAAAAAAAACTGAGATTCAAGAAATAAGTTGTCATCTGTCAATACTGACAGCTGAATCTCTACAGTGACTAGAACAATAAAAAGGCTTATTTTGAATCTCAGATTTCGTCGTTTTTTCATGTCAGGATAGATACCAAACGCAGATATCATGAATATACTTGAATAGGTAATGATTCCCATGATTTGAAAATATGTTATTGCATAACATAACCTTTCAATTCTCATCAACATTTGTAAACAAAATAGGCCTAAAAATTCTTGAGACCGCGGGCATATCTGACAGACGACAGTGGATGTCAGTTGAAATCCATCCAGCCTGCTGGACAAACAAACAGAGCCCAGATTCTATTTCACGAATTCGATTATCGAATTGCTTAGAATATGCGTAAATTTTCGGTATAGCGCATAGTACAGTCACAGTCTGAGCTACTCGATAATCGAATTCGTGAAATAGAATCGGGGGCCAGATCTACAAATGCTTATCGTGCATTTGTGTGTCATATAATATTTCAAAATCAGGGTGCCCACCAACCTGCATAGAAAACCTGGAAAAGTCAGGGAATTGATTTATGGGTCCTGGAAGTCAGGGAAAAACGTTCAAAAACGCCCAAAGTCAGGGAGAAGTCAGGGAATTTATTTTTCCGGCCATCTAGGGATGTATATGAATCTTGGCATCAATGTCAACTCAATACATACTTTTAGTGATGACGATGAAAAAAAAATTTTTACTGCCACAGAAGCAGAATCAAACAACAATTCAAAATATTTATAAACGCCAACTCCAAAACTTTTCAAAATCTATAAAAACGAACATCTTCATATTATTAGTCATTACTGAAAGATAAAAGTGGCTTTTTTGAATTATGGAAACTGATTAAATTAATATTGATATTATCTCATGGCAACGCTTCTGTAGAAAGTGGTTTCTCAATTAATAAGCAAGAGTTGTTTATGACAATATCATCTATGTTGGTGGTACAGAAAATATTATTAATAATGATAAAATGTTGAAGTATTGCCGTCAATCGAATAAAAAGTATAAGGAAGCACTTGAAGAAAACAAAAAACTGAGGCCTTAAAAAATGATCGTAGAAATGAAAAACGAAATATTGAAAATGAAATAAAAATGTTGAAAATGAAGAAACAAATAGTAAATAGTACCCTGACTAAAGAAAATGAGGACATTCAGAAAACAATTGAAAAGTTACAGCTCAATTTAGAATTTTAGTTGTATTCTTTTAATTTTTATTGATAGATCTAATATTGAAATGTGAAATGTTTCAGTTATTTCAATAAATTGGAAAGCCACAAGATTTCAATTCATCACCGATAATTAAACTACACATCCCTTCCTAAATATTTCCATTGGAAAATTGAAATTTCCGTTAACAGCAGAAATAACTATTATAATTTTTTTTAATGATAAAAAATTATGATCACTTTACTCAATGAATCTATATCTGCTTTACCGAAAATAATAAACTTTACCATAACTCCACATAATTGGGCCCAGTATCTGTTCGAACAGTGAAAGTTTTTTTAACACATTCGTTACTGGTCATGGAAAACTTGAAAATCAGACCTGGAAAACATGGAAAAGTCAGGGAATTTAATTTGACGAAATTGGTGGGCACCCTGAAATTTTTTTTCTCAGTTTTGGGCAATTGGGAAATGTGGAAGTAGGAGGTTTCACTCCATCGATTGCCTCTTATTTTTGACAATAGAAAAAATATTTATCCTTTTGCTGAAAAGAGACGTGAATTAAAGATTCAGGCAATTAGAAGAGCAGATTTAAGTACCTACTGATAAGTTGAAATGGGCAGTATGAACCATCTATTTCATATCTGTTCATCTAACTTTAACACTAAAAATTCATTTGTCTTGTTCTAAATCAGCTGCTCCGATCAATTTCACCGACACATACGAACAAATCAAACGACTGCGAGGGATTGTTGTTGAACCATATTGTGTGCACCCTTCGTTGTAGGTCATATAGGCCACGTTTACACCGTGCGCTAATTTGGTAATCTGACCAAGTTGACCATACCAAATTCAGACTAAGTCAATAAGTTACTGCCTGTTTACACCATCTTTAATTAGTAAACAGTATGGTTCTCATTTGGTGAGCATACCAAAGAACATGGCAGAAGTATAAATAGGTTTGCAACTCTGCTGCAACTCATAGTTTTTGACATGAAAACATCGAATAATTCATGGATTGAAATCAGAAATAATAAACATTAGATTTGGATTTGATATATGCGGTTGTATTGAGTTGATATATAGCAAAAATATATAGAAAAATGGATTTGAGAGTAAGGGCAATTGTAGTACATTGGCAAATGATGAATTGTGAAAGAAAGGCGAGATTGTCAAAAATTATTAGGCTTCATAGAAGGAATATGAGAAAATTATCAGGAGTTGAGAATAAAACAGGTAAGGAAATTGATAATAGAATATGATATAACAACGAAATACACAGAGCTCGGACTTATGCTTAGCAAAGATTCAAACCAAATTTTGCAACTTGCGGATAGTCAAGGCCATAGGTGTTTACACCATCTTGGTCACTTAACTATTTTGGTCTGGTACCAGAGACAACTAACGGAGAGACGCCTATCTCAATGTATAATGGTCTATGCGATCACTGCGATCACTGCAACCACGGCGTATAGGTGGCGCTAGTAGTAATAGGGCGCGAAATTCAAATATATAGTCATTTTATTTTCAAGGAACTAATGTTCACTCGAGTTTCAGCTTCCAGCAAATCAGCACTTCGGAACTATATTAAGGTTCCTACTAATGCTGAATTCGCCAGAAACTGAAACTTGAGTGAACAGGGGTTAGGAAAGTTAATGAATATCTCAGAGCTATTATAATAAATATTCTTTCGAGATCTGTATAACGTATTTTTACTGATTGAACAGACTTTGCAAATGTAAAGGTTTACAAACTAATTGTTATCAATATAGCACTGAGACATACAAAAGAGTTAAATAAGCATTCAATAGATCTGTGTTGTATTAAAGAATTGTTTTATTTCATGTTATAAGTAAATATATAAAAATGTTCTTAACGAATTTATTCATATTTAAGGTGGAAACCTTACCGGCCGTAATGCATATATAATATAAAAAACGATGTACACTGATTGTTAGTCTATCTATTACAAATACCACTATTGAACACAAGTACACAAAAGAAAGCAAAACTATATATTACCAAATGAACAACAGTTCAACGCAAAAATATAGCACTTTTTGGAACAATTACACCACTGAAACGAAAAATATTTGCGGATTGGAATCATTAAACACTTTCCAAAATCAAAAAGTTTCAACCAAAACAGATTTTATAAATGTCGAAATGACAAATGACTTTTGACAAATATGACAGACATGACATCATTCTGACAGTCTATGTCAATTCAACACTAGCGCCCTCAGCCCTTGGTTGCAAGCCGGAGAAAAAGAGTGGGATACACACAAAATATATGCGTGGAAAAAGGATAGCATTAGCGAACAAATTTTGCCTCTAAACATAATCGTCTCTCCGTTAGTTGTCTCTGCTGGTACGCAACAATTTTGGGTACCAAACCAAGCTGGTCACCTGACTAAGTGTACTGTTTACACCAAGATGACCAAGACGATTTGGTTGATATAAAGTCATTAGTCAGCTTACCAATAAGCGACGGTGTAAACGTGGCCATAGTTTGCCTATCATTTATAAAAATCATTTCTTCACCAAAGAAATATAAAATAAATAACTACCTACCTATAGCAGACAGGGTTTCGTCAAATTTCAATTAAAAGATCATTTACTCCAGTAAAGGAAGTAAAAACTGGCTAGACTAATTCGAGACCAATTGCAGATACTTGGAGTTAGTTGAATTTAAGAAAGGTGCCCAGTATCCGAGTAAACAACTTCCGTTACTGGGAAAAAGCGCGGGGGGTGGGGGAGTTGGAACTCATTGGGGGGGTGGGGTTAAAAAAAATAATGAAACCAATCGATAAATTATCATTTTTTAACATAAAAACATCGATTGCAATTTTTTATAAAATGCACCCCTTTCGAGTAATAGCGCAAGGAAAAGTGTGATTTTTGCAAAAAAACTTCAAAAGTTTTCAAAGTTTTTTGAATTTACTGAAAATCTGTCAGTATTACAAAAAAATTATATATTACTTATATGAAGTATTTTAGTTGACAAATAAAGTGGTTTTTGTTTTATTTTTGTACGATTAATATTAAAGGAGATATGACATGGCAAAAATGGTTGCTTAACGAAAAATGAAGAAACCGGATCGTTCTGGCGTAAATATCTCGAAAAATATAACTTTTACAAAAAAAATGATTCCTATCATTTTGCAAGATGACAAAATCGGGAAAATTTTGAGACCAACCAGAGCCGTTCAAAATAAGAAGAAGAAAAGTTATGGGCAAAATATTTTTTTTTTATTTTTAATTCAAATTTTTTAGAGCCATATGGGCTAAGGTGTTTGGAAAAAAAATCCTTCGCTGAAAAGTCAGAACACTTCGTCCCAAATATGTCCAGCCATTGTTGGCCCTATCGGGTAATTATTGTTTATGTTTTGGCCTGCTAAAGTTGAGTAAAATCGTGTATTTTTTAAAACATTTTCAGTTTTTGGCAAGCAGCGTGAACATGATTTATTTTAAACAGCCAAATTTTTCAGCATTCATTCCAGGATAGTTGTATTTCAACTTTTTGTCATAATTTTTCATCTGTAAGCAAATTTGTCCGTTTGAAATTGCCTATTTTATGTTGGTAACGGTAAATGCTCTTTTTTGTCGGGCGAAATAAAAAAAATTGGCCCATCCAATTCAAATGTTGCATATGACATGAAATTTTGGCGATAACCTTAGCTTTAAAATGGTCCCTGGTACAACTCGTTATCATTACCAAAAAAAAAGTTAGGGCCAAAAAACTTTTTTTTTCCATCAATCACATTGAATTTTTATAGTTAATCCATTGGGACCCTCTATTTATAAGTTTTATGAACATTTTTCGTGCAGTACTGTATGTTTAGATAGTAAGCCAATTAAATTCTGCTGTCAAATTTCAAATCAAAATATTAAAACAAAAACAAAAAAAGGGTAGTTTTTACGGTTTACAGGGTGTTTCAGAAATGTCTGATATTGAAATCGTAATCAGTGACCCAAAAAACCCTCCGGTACCTATTTTTACGAAAATTCATTTAATATTGGCCGAGATATTGAATATTTATTAATTTTGAGCCAAAAAAACAGTTTGGCCAAGTTTTACAGCGTTTTGGAGCTTTGCCCAGTAACTGAACTTGTTTACTCGGATACTTGACACCTTTTTGACAAACTCCAAAAAATTTTAAGTTGATCTGAGTGGTCTCGAATTAGTCCTTCATTTTACTAAAAAATGTACTTCCTTTACTGGAGTAATTTACCACAAACGTATTTAATGAAATGAATAGTCGAGCATCCTTGACTTTTTTCTTGAAGATATCCTATAATCAACCATTCAATGACCTCAAAACAAAACCTACTACTCGAATTTCAGCATTACTTCATCACATACATTCATTTCTTATACAAACATCAGCCTCCACTTCTTGTGAGCTAATGTTTGCGTGAACGTGAAAGCAAAAGTATCTTCGCTTGTTGCAAACATACGTTCAGTATCCACTTAGATCTTGCAAAAGAAATGAATGCAATGCCGGTACGGGCGGAGATATAGTCATAAGTTCGAGTAATTGTTGTTGTTATTATAATTATGAAACTCGAAGCTTGCCGTATCCAGTACTGTGTTTTCAGTTTATTAGTTGTTGGTGTACAGTGTCAGGATAAAATCCGGATAAACTTCGATATAGGTAATGATTCTTCAACAGCAGATGAGTTCATAGATCAAGCCTCCAAGTGCGGAATAAACTAATTCCACATGTGTTAGGTTCAACATTTTTCCTACGAGTGTGAAAATATTAATATTCACTCAACATTTTCAGGAGAAGAAAGGACAATAAAATTTTATTGATATTTCAAACCCAAACTTTGGAATATAATGAGAGAATGATACTATATAACTATATAATCGTTTATAAGAGTCAACGATGACAAGCTATTACCAGAAAATAATTTCAGATACAAGGAATCAAAAACTCGCAAAAATTCGGTGAATATCTTCAATTTGAATATTTCAATTTTTTTTTTATTCCACTCGATTCTTCAATTTCGTTTTATCGAATATCGTTTTCAATGTACTTAAGAATATTTTTAATATAGTGTTAATATTTTCAATATCAATTCTTTCAATGACAAATGAGTTAATCAATGACAATAACGCGTCAACTGTCCATGATACAGAAGGAGATGCAGAGTGAATCAATTACTATTGATTCATTCATTAATATCACTTTTCAATCCTCAATGAGTATTCACATGAACAGATTCATCCCGTCTTCCTTTCCTTCTGTTGTTATTTCAACTGATACCTGAATGGAACTAGTGTTGCCCAAGGCCAATAGTTCGAAACCATCACAATATTCTAATGAAAAACAACTTATCCCAATATGCCTATTACACATCGAATTTGTTTTATCGTGTGATTGAATTCCATGAGATATACTGTTTGGAAGTATACAGTGTGTTTCAACAAACACAAATTATGGCTTTTACATAAAGTAACCTGCTGCGCATGATTTTTTTTTGCAGATCACGATTTGATTTAGATGAATAGGTTACTTTTTTACTATGGGCGCAAAATGCTTTTTCGCGTTCCGAGAGAGAGAGAGAGAGAGATTATTGCTGAGACCGCTCCGGCCGAGGCAAGATAATATTGACGTCTCGAAAACGCGGCCATAGTATACACAGTATTCTTCGTGCAACTGTGAAAAAAATATAATTCCAATGAACATTTTGTCGTTTCAGAAAGACAGCGTTTCAACGTAAATAAGTAAATGGAAACTGGTAGCTTCCATATAACAGTGTTTCAATGAAAATGAAATATTTTGCAATAAAAACCAATTCGACATTTTGAAATACATTTTCATTGTAATATTTCAGGAATGTCAAATGAATTGGTGACATTCAGGTTTGTCGGCCCTCGGAAACAGCCGCCTAATATTATTTTGCGGCTTTCATTGCGGCTGCAAAATGCTTGTTTTTGCTGATCGAATGACAGACAGTCTGAAAATAACATGAAATATATTTTCATCGCTACAAATTGTTTCACAACCTTGAAGCTTGTGCTCATATTGTAAAGTTTTCTCTGTTAGCCTTGTTCACAAGTTCTTTTTTTATCGATAACGTGTCTGTCGAGATCGAAAGTTATGATCAAGGTGCCATTCGATTTAAAATGGCATTTGAATACTTTTCATGAACACTTTGAAGAGGGGTCGGCATAAATTGCATGACTCATAAGCAAAGAAAGTAAAAATGAAGGAAAACATTTTTGTATATGAATGATGAACAAACAATGATCTTTTTATTCTCAATTATTTATCGTTATGTTAATCAGTTATTTCTTGACAGTTTCAAGGTGAAAGGTGGGATCTCTTAATTTCTTGGACCTACTATCCGAAGTCTTCATAGATGAAATTGAAACCTTCGGAGTGAAAGTTGAAACTTTTTGTAGAGATCAATTACCCTAACACCAAACTGATATTATTGATATTATCAGCACTTGACGCGCGTTTCGCTAACAATGTTAGGAAAACAAAAGTCATAAACAAGTTACCAAATAATGTTGATCACTCATAGACAAGGGCTTTTTTGAGTAATATATCATTATTCACCTTCCTTGCCATAAAAACATCTTATTATGTTCTGTATTACCTTCATAACTTTTTTGGCAAAGTTATTATCATTAAATATCGGTTTATTGTTAGGGTAATTGACCTTTCCGAAGGCTTCAGAAAAAATACCGTGCTTTCGTCAGAAAAACGTAATTCGCAAAATAGAAATACAATGCCTATAAACGCAAATAAAAAGTTGAATGAGAAATATTCAAGTGTACCAGAAACGAAGTTCCAGATTGGGTTTTAAATAATGACGTTTCGATTGTCAGAAGACAGAGTTATTTTGTAAGCAAGAAAATGACTCCCTAACATCCCAAATTCGAATGGAACGGTGTCGTTCATAAACATTAATAACCCATCATGTAGAGAACGTGAAATTTCTGTGGTTCACCAGTCGAAGATTCAAAAAGGAATTCGAGGCTTGCGGTATTCAGTACTTTGCAGTTTATTATTCTTTAGTGGCCACTGTGAGTATAAATTTCGAAAAACGAGATAATAATTTTTCAACAAATGAATATTTGGGGTGAATCAAATATCGACTATTTACTATGGATGTTATAGTGAATGGGGTTCTTCAGCTATTCGGAAAGTATACAGCATTTCACAAAGAAAACACCAAACTTTTGAATTGTCATCAATCGTTCCACCCCTGGCAGTCTACACGGATGACCCAACGAGTATAGAATTCTCACCTCTTTGTTGTTGGCTTGGAAACAAACCCAAAAAAATACAGGGAATTCTAATTCGTATCTCCTGTCCCCTGTTTCACGCGGTGTTTTTTGAACATTACAGGGCTCCCCTTTCGTGTGAATCAGCATACAAATGAAAACCTTTTGAAAAAAAATAACACATTGCACCAAGGCACTCTGACATACCCTCTACGAGTGGAGTTACAGAGAATGAAGTCTGAAACAATCCATACAATCGAGAAAACTAAATGTGATTCTATTTTCATTATCTTGGACTCTGTTTGAAATAATGGTAACGACATTTTTGCTCTTTCATTTTTACGGGGTTTTGACGAGCTTATTCGAAATAAATTGGTGAATTGAAATATGACAAAAGTATGTGGTATTATAGAAAAAACTGTGTTCGATATCGTTTTATTACCGAGGTGAGAGCTGCTTCCTATCACAAAACATTCTCACTTTTTACTCAAATTGTTTGAAATTGTTCGTTCCGTTAACCAGCTGATGAACGTCGCCCCTCAGAAGTCCAAATTTGTGCGAGCAATGGATTAACGAGGCCTTACCTTTTAACGTCTGATTACCTAGCACGGTGGCCTGGCGGGGATTTGAACCCCGGCCTTCCGCTTGATAGGCAGATATGCTAACACTACTACCTGCTAGAAACTGAGAGTTGACTCATGTATACCCCCATTACTACTTCATATAGGAATATGAGCTATTACAAAACACAGATTTTGGTTCCTCGTAGTTTTTTGGGTTGTACCCTACCGCAATCTGAATAATTAAAGAGCTCCTGTACCGGATGACACAGGATCATGGTACACTCTATATAATGTCCATCAGTTTTTAAAAATAATTGATTGAAATTTGGGATATCTCATATGTATTATGATAAGTGGCCCTTTTTGACCTACAATTTTTTTTTCATCTGGTTTCGCCGAAAGTTACACCAACTTTCGATATTTTTTTATTTTCATTCAGCTGAAGCCATAAACGAATCTATTGCAATCCAACTATGACTAATTTTATAACAAACCAAACATATACTTTACGGTTGCAAGTCGTCATTCAGGTTTAAACTGCATGATTGCACCTTTGAAATTTACTCAAAAATACATTATCGACTAATTGCAGGTTGATTAGAACACTGCATAAGAGAATCGATTAAAAAGTCGAGAAATAAGCGATTTCAAATGGCACAAGGTTATATAGCGAATATTACACAACAAAACATTCCTTCAAGAGAAATGTAGGTGAACAAGAACAGGAAACTGGAGAATCAGGTTAATTCGTCTTGCGCTGATCCATAAATTATGATCAGATGATAATGATTGAAATTATAATTCTGTTCTCGTGGTTATTCCCAAATTCTTTGAAAAATCATTGAAAAAGTTCATGTTGAAAAATTTCAGTTCGAAACAAAAGCAGTTGTTTGCATGAGAGTAAATGACCATGCATTCGACCTAGACCAAGATAATTTTCATTTTTTCGCCGATGACAGGAACGTGTGGAGGGGCCAGCAGAGAAAGACAATCAAATTTTTTTCTACGAATCATTGGAGATACAAGGATAGTATCATAAAACAATGAAACAGGTACAGTTGTATTGAAGAACAAATGTTTGTACAATTTTAATTCAATTGTAATTGGTTGGAGAAGGCATTTTTTGATAGATCGGAAATAATTGAAAAGTCAGAAGTATTCAGTTATAAGTCTTCTGAAGATACAAAATTCAAGCGGAATGTGGTAATTGAACTCTATAACAAATGTTTTACTTCCACCCCGAACTAATCATATCTTTATCTATACACACAAATCTTTCTAAATGAAGATAATCTTCATGTAGACAGAGAAGTAGATAGTGTTGAAGTCGTATATAAGATACAAAAATTCATACCTGAAAATAATTAATTATCAATGTAGAATAGCATTGACTGTCCTTTACACCAGTTATACGCACAAGTTACACTTGAGGTCGATTTAGCCATAGGAATTTTCAATTTGGCTTTCACTTCCCCTTCACTAACTTCGTGAGTTTTACTAGGAAAATATTGCTATTTTATGCATTATTTTCGATAGAAACTACGCATACATATAAATCATAAACTAATATCACACATAATTGTTGTGATTGGATAAATGAAGGCTTCAAAGTTGGCCTCTTTCATTGGTATAACTCGATAAATCTAGTTCTTTTGTAACTTTTTCTAATGACAGAATTATTGACGGGGCATAAGGAAATTACACTTTTCGTTTGATTAATTGTATTTTCTGAAATTAAAGTGGAAGTAGAATTGTTGGCGTAGTAGAATAAGGAAATTACACTTTTCGTTTGATTAATTGTATTTTCTGAAATTAAAGTGGAAGTAGAATTTTTGGCGTTCCTGTAGTAAAGTAGAAGTGAAACTTCAAGTGGAAAATTACTGTTTCACAAATCTACCTTCAGTAAAATTTCACAATGGAATCAAACGAAATCCAATGATTCGAGTGATACTCAGACTTTAGTTTTCCCTTTAGTTTTATTGGTGCGAACAGCCGTGAGTCACCAGTCTTTCTGACCAACCAGGAAACATAAAGCAGTGTCTTTCTTTGTTCAATATTAATTCTACAAAGACACATTTTGTTCTATTTCACTTGATATATATTCAATATCCCTGCTTATAAAATGTATGTATGTTTCTTTGGATTAATGAATGATATTATTAGTATAACTCACGTCTAAACCAACCCAGTCGGTTCCGTACTCCCTACTGCTCTGACCAGTGGGCGAACGTGTTGGTAACATCAACCAATGACCACTTCCCGCACCGCGGGGTAAGTGATCACTGGCTCCGAGAATCGTGAGTCATTATTATTATTATAGTTATTATTTTTTTATTCTTTTCTCCTCCCAAAAATATGTTTGGTACATTTCTGGCACTAGATGATCGATCAATATTGGTATTTGGATGTTGTCATTTTATTTTGTTCTATTCGGCTCAAAATCAATAGTTATGCATTTTGAAGATATTGTTGTTGTTATTTGGCCTGTCAATTCATTGCACTGACTGAAGAGCTATGAGAAAAATTGTAAATGAAAGAAATAACCACATTCAAAAAGCTACAGAAAGTTAAAGTTACATTTTCTTCGAACACTAAAGCTCCAAAACCAACTTTACCACAATCTTCAATATGCGGTCCAAAACTAACAGACATATTCCTGAAAAAGTGAAATTTGGACCACGGTTCTCTTAAAAGCGGTTACCAAACGTCTAGTTACCTAAACGTTAAGTTAACGGCAAATATTAGACGGTTGACGGATGCTCTCATTTTTTATATTCAAATGTTGTAACCAGTAATTTATGGTTTATAGGTAACCATTATCAAAAACTTCCAATGAGTGCCGGTTACTTTCGGACCATACAGTAAACATTGAAGTGGACTGTATTACCATGGTTCTGTGTTTTACTTTCACTGTTGTGTCTGCTCTTAACGTTTTTGCCTAGCCAGAAAAATTTTGATACAATATTTCTGAAGGACTTGCAGTTTCGGCGTTTGAAGAAAAAAATATTGTTATTCGTAGAAATGAGTGATGTTAAACCTTATTTGTAATGTGTCTTGGACCCATTCATTTGGACGACAGATGAATGGATCGTTTGAGGTTGAGTGGAAGAGCGAAATCCTGTCTTCAGGAATTTTGAAGTCTGCCTTTTGAGAAGCAATGTAAGTGTTGGGAACGAACTCGAAATTAAAGAATAAAACAGTGTAAATATAAAGTAGGTACTCTTTGCTGTCAATGAACGTATTTATTATTATTATCATTTGTGTTGCTCTTTCGTTAATCTCCATGCTCTTCAAAAACTGCTTAATTTTTCCTTGTACTAACCCAATGATATTGTTCAAGACCCATTTGGACGATTCCAAATGATTGAAAATAAATTTTTTATTCATGTTTAGTAGTTGTCAATTGTTAATTTTGGAGACAGATGTCAGTTTTTGTGAAATGAAGCGAAAGAAAGTTGTTGAAGAATAATTTAATTTTGAGCCGAAACAGATATACTTTTTTCTTTTTCAAATATGAAAAATGTAGGGTGCTTTCTGACTGACGTTATAAATCAAAGTTGACGATCTTCTACCAAATTTTAATCATCGTTGTCATGTCACGTTTTACCTCAAAATTCTCTCGGAACTAAAAGTAATTACTTTTACTGCCTGTTTAGTGAACGTGATAGTCCTCAAGTTTTATATGATATGCCAAGGAATTGCTCTGTGCATCGCATAGTTGGTAGACTCCTCTACGTAGTAAAAGTTGTATTGAATATTCGGAGAAAAAACAGACCAAGAAATATTTCCCCTACCTATGTTCTTAACACAAAAACAATCATGTTTCTGAAAGGTGATAAGTTTCCTATTAATATAATTTGAAAGGTTGAAGTTTCTGGCTTCGCAGTGCATTAATTTTTGAGTTGGTTAAATTGTTCAAAACGTTGTTCAAAACGTTGTTATACCATTCGGAGGCTCTGCCTTCTGGACGCACCCTATAAAATGAGGTTCGAATGAAATATTGACCAGAAATACTCTCTATACTTTTAGAATGACACTTCCACCACATGTTTGAATTTGATGAAAGTGTATCCCTTTTTCTTCTCGAAACTGGAATGAGTAAAAGTACGAATATCTAAAATTACTCTACCTAGCTTGAGAAACAAATTGTAATTTTTTACAAAACTCTTCTCTAGTTCATTCATTTATTCACTGGCGGTATAACCCAGTTTACAATAAAGGAAAGATGGCCGGCAGTCCATGTTCACTACAATTATATTGATGGTAGTGAATGATGGTGGTGAATAATTATTTCATTATTCCCTAGTGATTAATGGATATCTTAATTCTTGAAGAAACACATGCATTATGAATATTTTACATAATAGTCGTGGACAAAAAAAACACAACATACATACCTAAACAACTCACGTCTACGCAAAATCTTCTGAGATACAATAAGTGATATTTTCGTGTAACCCAAAAAAAACATGACCTTCAACAAAAAAGGTGGATATGTTATATTTTCATTCAACAATACCTTTCTATTATGTCTTATACACTCAGAATATTTCGACAGTTAGACTAAAGGCAAATATCACAATATCTAGTCACCCTTCTGAAGCATACCATGGGCTTAGGTTTCATTATGCGTTTCACGAGAGCTGGTCAAGCATTCAGTCTAATAGAATTCAATTCAATTCAATATAGGTGTTGACAGGAGGTTGTGAAGTATTGTGTGTGAAGTTAGCAAAGAGAAATTACCAATTCTCGTGGCAGAAATGATTCCATAGGGCGGTATTCATGTAGAGAGAATTCAATAATTTCATCAAAATCGGTAATTTTTCCGTTAATCGTGATTATATGAATGGCTTATAGTCCAAAAAAACTCGAAAAAGTCACCAGAGGAATTTTGAATAGGAAGGAAAGCGTAAAAAACTGAATTATCTGTTTTCATTCTGAGTATTGAATGATTGAACTGCACGTAAGTTAGAAACAAGAATACAATGTATCTAGATATTTTTATAGAATACGTGAAATATTATAATATTTTTGGATAAAAATAGTACGGAATCTTTGGATCAGACAAAATGGGAAATTTTCATTAATGGAATCACTTTCATAAATGAAACGTAGATAAGTCGGAAAGACGGAAAGCCACCAGGAGATTTTCACGAAATATACTTTAAATTCCATGGCCTTTTCGGAAAAAAAACGAATTTTGAGATCGGAGGGTAAACCAGATTATTGATTGATGGTATCACTTTCATTATTGAATCGTTGAAACAATAGAAAGTAACCTGGAAATTTCCACAGAAAATGTAAAATATGGACTTTTTCGATTAAAATGGTATGGAATTATTTCCAGGTTGCTCTCTTTGTTGTTTGCTACTCATCAACAATTTAAATATGGAGGTACCACCATCAATATTGATCTCCAATTTCTCCTCCTTTTCCATTCAATGTGAATTTTCCATTATTTTTTATTCGGGGACATAATATTTTACGTATTCTGTAAAAATTTCCAAGTGGCTTTCCTTCTCGTTTCCGTTTTATCAACGATTTAATTATGAAAGTGAGTCTATCAATACGAATTTCCAATCTTTGCTTTCCGTCTGATCTGAAATATCCGTACTATTTTTATTCAAAAGGATGATGATATTTTACGTATTCTGTAAAGATATCCAGGTGGCTTTCATTCTTGTTTACAAGCCATATATTTGAATACTCACAATGGAATCAGATATTTCCATTTTTTCTCGGTTTCCATCCTTTTGAAAATCATGTAGTATTTTTTTGGTTGAGTTTTGAATTTTTTTGGAGTAAAATCCATTTACATAATGACGATTCATGCTTAAGAAACTACCGATTTTGATGAAAACAAATAATTCTCATTGCATGAAATCCCACCCAGGAATCGTTGCTGGCAACGAATTTCACAAAAACGTTGTTAATTTTTCGAAGTTCATATTACACGATGCGATGGTTAAGTTACCATAAAGATCACCATCATCTGTGAAACTGGCCCTGAAAAAATCATGAAGTTTTTCAATATGTTTATAAATATTTACAGACAACGGAATAGAGGAACCTTCAGTAGAGACTACGACAAAAACATCAAAGAAATTCACATCAACAACAAACAGTCCGAAAATTGAAACAACCACCCCCACATCTGCTAAGCCTAGCCTCATTTGTCCAGGGAAGCATGTCACGCGGCCTTTTTTTGCCTTACCATGTTCGAGTACTAAGGACTGCGGCATTCTTGGAAAGCAAATGGTGTGTTGCGAAAGGAGATGTCTAGAAGGAGTGGAACCTCCTAAACCCGATCCAAAACACTCTCGTGAGTAGCATCAACAATTTCTAGATGAGTTCCAATCCTTTCAAATAATCATTTGAATAAGTGTCATTATCTTTGTCACCTCTATGATGGTTATTCTGAAAAATGAAAGCCAACCAGTTTCGCCATATGTTTCGTTTACTTTACAACTGTCATTTTCGATGATTTCATCAGCGAGAATGAAAACAACTCGTTATTTTTATGCACTGGTAGGAGAGAGTTGATTTTGTTGCAAACTGTAAATTCAAAAATCCTTGAATAATGAAATTTCACCATGGTCTATCGAGCTATTTCACTGGGCATTTATGCAATGAAAATTATAGAATTCCAAGATGACCTATCGCAATTTCACATATTGGCAATGATGTAGCTGAATCTCTCGAAATATTATGCAATAAATACTTAATTTGCTTTCACTGTTATCGAGACTGGAATAACCGAAATTCGATTATGAGATCATTGCTGATCGTCTTATTGAAAGGAGAAAAGGTTTAACAAATGCGAACTCAAAGTATGTTATAAGTCTCCATGATATTTGGGGTTTCTGTCCTTACGACTGTATGTTTTTCGCAGAGAAAGTCAATTCCGAAAAAGTGTTTCTTTTGTTGAGTGGAACTGTTCAGGACTGCCAGTACTTTCATCATATTTAAATCAGTCAAAATTTTATCGGATGTGAAATTAAAAAAAAAAAGTAGAAAGAGTTGACGAAAAAACGAATCTATTATTTAATGAAATTAATATTGCGGTAAATTATCCAGAGGAATCAATCGGAAACATTGGGAAAACAATCGGGAAAAGATTTGTGTACAACCAAAAAATTAAAGAAAAATGAAATTGAATAATTAAAAAGTGCTTCATTTAAAATGGAAATGACGACGTCAATTAGATTTTTGCTGAGCCACTCAAAGTTGTATCCAACAGAACTATTAATTTCCCCATTATTTTTTCGTTCATTGCCACAAATAATTCTGAAAATAATTGATTGGAGCAAAAGATATTCATTCGACAAAAATTACTCCGCTAGAAGTATTCTTGAAAAATTTTGAAATCTTTGGTTTCAATTCAACGGGATTTGAGAATTATAGATTCATTATCGCATCTACTTTTTCAAAACACTTATCGTTTGATTGGTTGAAAATGAAATGAGATTCCTGGATGTCTCATTGAGTCACGAATATTTCATACGTTTCATTCAACTTTTTTGATCGGTAGGTTTTACAGGAAATTTGTACGCATAAAATAATCAAGTGAGTACCTAACATCTATGCAAAGTAGAAAAATTGATCAAAAATGAAGATTTTGTATTCAAGAAAGACAGACTTGAAATTTCAACTGCAAATTGAAAATCTGAAACAAAAGTCCATCGTTCTATGGTAATTTTGAATACTCTGCAAAACCTTAAGTTCCGCTGAAGTTAGTGTTTGCTCAGTTAGGTATTATCAGAAATAGTATTATGGTCATTTTATCGTTCCTGAGGCTAAGTCAGATAAAATATACCTCCAGCAAACCAACCATAATCAAAACAACTGTTTAATTTAGTTATCATTGTGAAAAATACGGTTTTAATCTTTCAGAAGCGACTTCCATAGGATCATATCGACTTCTCTCAGTTTTTGTCGCATCTCAGTCTCGGCATAAACAAGGTCTCCATAATATCTTCAGAAGAAGAATCAATCCAGTTCAAATTAAGTCATTTTGTCAAATTATGTCCCTCATGATTTTTTAGTTCATCATTATTCACATTATTCTGAAAAAATGGCAGTAACACTCACAAAAATAATAAACGATTGAAAATGCGAAATTGTTTATGAAGGCAAACGAAAAGAGCAGAACTAGAACAAAACTCAAGTTGAAGAAAACGTGATACTTTTTTGAAAATTGTAACTTATTTCTAGCCATTATTATCATGATCTAAAATACACCGTTTTAACCCTTCAACGGCTAGCGTTGCTATACGGCAACGCGAATCCCAAGTAGTACTATTGTCTCCATCTACTGGCCAATAGCGTAAAGTCAATCAAAACAATTGTTTTCATCTTCCAGATACATTGTAGAACTGACCCGTGTGTATTGTTTTTGAACTACTGTCTGTATTTCATTGCGACAACGTTTCAAGTTTGTGAACAACGATGGACTTCCGCCTAGAGTAAGTACAATAAAATCTAGTAAATATTGACCAAATTGAATATATTCCAGAATACTTATTGTAAGGTTTTTTTTTGAGGTTGGGATACATAGTTTCATTCGACAAATTTCACTAGTCCAGTTATATTAGCCCAAATAGGTAGGTGTTGCATTATGGCAACGCTAGCCACCTATGGGAGCAATATTTGTGAAACTGTATGTAAAGTTGTCTTTCTTTGCAGGCAAGGTTTTACGTTAGAGGAGGCACTAAATATGGCATATGATGACGAATTAGTTCCTGTTCAAATATATATGGAGCCGCCTGAACCTAATGTCCTTACAGACGAAGATTCAGGAGACGAAGACGATGGGGCCCTAGTAGATAATCTAAATAGGCAGCAACTACGTTCACATGTTGAAATTGTTTTACCTGACAATGAAAGAATATGTGATAATGAGGAAAGTACTATGGATAGAAATCTTAACGAAACTGAAATTGGGTTCGAATTCTCAAGACCTGGCCAAAAAAAATCTCTTGGATAAATGGCGATATCGTACCAAGAAATATCGATTTTCCAAAACAGGATTACACAAGATATAGTAACCTAACTTTTGTGGAAATTTTTGAAAAGTTCATCGATGATGATATAATATTTTATTTAGTGATAGAATCAACCAGATATGCTCTTTTTATAAATGAAGCAGATCCAAAAATTTCACTCGAAGAAATGAAATGTTTTATAGCAATTTTATATTTGACAGGCTACTGTCAGTTACCTGGGCGTGATTTTTATTGGGATTCACGGGACGATATGAACAATCGTATGGTAAGCCAAGCAATGAGAAGAGACAGGTTCAGACAAATACTGAAATACTTGCATTGTGCGGATAACACTAAACCTGATTTGAACGACAAAATGTGGAAGCTTCGGCCGTTCATGAAAAAGGTAAAAGTAAATTTTTTAAAAAACTGGGAAGCAGAAAGATATTTAGATTACGACGAGTCCATGATAAAGTATTTCGGACGTCATTCTTGTGAACAATTCATACGTGGCAAACCGATCCGTTTTGGATATAAGATGTGGTGCCTGAATACTCCATCAGGTTACTTACTAAACTTTGATATCTATCAAGGAAAGAATCCTAACGGTAATGCTGGGTACGAAAAAGAATTCGGCAAATGCATAGCGCCACTAATAAATATGATAGACGAATTTCCTTTACCGATGAAAAAATTACCTTTTAGTTTTTACTTCGATAATTTGTTTACGGGCTTCAATGTTCTGTACTACCTCAAAAATCGGGGGTTTGATGCTACTGGTACTATTAGAGACAACCGAGTGCCACAGTCTTGCCCCATGCCTTCCAAGAAAGAATTCAAAAATAAAATAAGAGGCGAATATGAATCGGTGTTGGATAAGGAAGATGGCATTATAGTAGTAAAATGGTCGGATAATGCCCCAGTATCGGCAGTGTCGACTTGCCACGGGGTCTCACCAATTTCTCAAGTGAAGCGATATTCTCAGTCCGAGAAAAAGATTATACAAGTAAATAGGCCCTCCATAATCACAGAATATAATCGCTTTATGGGGGAACCGATTTATTAGATGAGAATATGAAAAGGTATCGTATCAGTATAAGAAGAAAAAAATGGTGGTGGGTAATATTTACCTGGCTGTTGGATGCCTCGATGACAAACGCTTGGGATATAACTCGAAAAGCTAAAAAAATAAATGTTTCGCAATTGGAATATAGAAGAGATATTGTGCAAATATATCTGAAAAGATATGGAGTTGCACCAAAAGGTCCAGGTAGACAATCAACATCTCAGTCGAGTGTTACTTTACACCGAATATCGGATGACATCAGATATGACGGTAAACACCATTTGCTGGTTCCCAACGCCGACAAAAAAAGAAGAAGATGCGCAGGAGAAGGCTGTTCGTCCATCGTGCGAACCATTTGTAAAAAATGTAACATAGGTCTTTGTTTAGAATGTAATTTTATATTTCATAATAAATAAAGTAAATTGACCCCGCTGTCGGCTAGCGTTGCCATACGGCAACACGCATGTTTGTTAAAAAAAACAGGTTTTTTTTCATAAAACTTTCAATCAATGAAAAACATGTATATAACGTGAAAATTTACAACTAGTGATAATTTTTTTCTGAAAAACAAAATTCCGCCGTTGAAGGGTTAACATTCATCAATTTGATTGGACGATTCATTTTGATCAGTTTTGATTGTCTTGGGATATTTCTTATGAATCAGTCTGATGAATGACAAAATGCTAATATTTCTTTGAAATTCAATAAACAGCCTACTGAAGAAGCTCAGCGTTCTGCAAAGTTTTTAATCTCACTAAATATCCATGGACATCGGTGTTGCTCGAACAATAATTTTTTACTTCGATCAAATTTTATGCTCATTCTAATAATTTTTGAAAAAATGTAATCAAATCAATGTGAAAACATGCATGGTATATATTTGGATATCCTTCGAGTAACCTAATCTTTTTACGGTGGACTACCCTGTACATGATTCGCTTTGAATCTTCAAGTGATACTGTAATTTGACTATCGATCAACTATTTCAGCTACACTTTTTGGATTGGTCGAACAAGTTTGCCCATCGGAACCTGTTCCAGAAATTTGGGAAATCAAGCAGTGTTCAACAGATGATGATTGTGCACCTAGAATTTGTTGCCCAGAAGTGTTGAAAAATGGGCAGAACATGAGTTATTGCAGAACAGCACAGCCCTTGTGGGAGAAAATACCAGCCGCCAAGGCCTTCGTAGATCGTGAGTCAATATTTTTAATACTAGGTTTATTGAAAAACAATACAGAACTATTCATGGAATCAGTCTCAAAAAGAGCATGCAGAAATATCGACTACGATTGCTACAATTTAAAAGCCTTCATCACCAAATTGTTGAAAAAATGTTGCGAATAATTTTTTGCAAAATATACTCTTTCTCTTTCATCTATCAAATGAGTTTGCTTGAATGTGGTTGACAATGTTCCTTGCTGAATGGTAATGATTTGGGCTTCCATTGTCTATGGAATAGAATAGAACTTTATTGGTGTTTTTGAAGTATTTTTCATTACACACGTCAAAGAGTTTGGAACTTGTCCGTTGTAAAAATGTCATTGCGAACATAACAAATAAAAACAACATTTATACGTACACAACAAATTGTGTTTGGGATAAAAAGATGGGTGCTTTCACTGGGGCACTCCTGAGGATATCGGCTTGCACACCGATGTACTGTTATTACATGTTACATATTGGGTTCTACCACTTATACAGGCTGATTCACGGTGGATGGCACATTAGACGTTTCTGGTGAACCAGACAACGGATCACTTTGAAAATTTAATGGAGGGCATATTCGGACATTCTCTAGCCAACTAAAATATTTTCGACAATGCGGTGTTGCCGCTTCTATTAGAAAGCAGTAGCAACTTTGATTTTTCAAATAGAACACTCTGTATATAATATTATTTTTGGAATCTCCAACAATTGCCCGACAACTTTTCTTGATATTTCCCTATACCTATCTGTTACCGTTTTCGAAATAAAAATCAATTTAAATTTTTTTCTTCGAAAATCATGACTTCTAAAAATGCCGATATCTTTTAGTTAAGAAGTACTATGATATCGAAATTTGGTTTGGAGTTAGGTGATACTTGGACACTTCCCACACGTCAGCCTAATCTCCGTTACTTCAATACAGGGTGGTGAAAAAATACAGTTTTTTCGTTTGCTTGAAAAAGTTGCTGAAATTTGATTATTTTAAATGGAACACCCTGTATATTATTGAAAATTCGGAAAGCTGCTGAAATTTGCTTTATTTCTATGTATCGTACCTATACCTAACTAGTCAAGTTTCGGACTTATGAACATTTATTTGTGAAAATGTCCCTTCAGAATGGTATTTCCATTCGGTATTTGGTGAGCAGGCCATGGCCATGATTACTATTTGACAGTAGCGTTGTGACGTTCTCCTAATAATATCGACATTTTCGTCACTTCAGAAGTTGCAAATACCTTCAAAACGATGGAACAAAACTATTCAAACGAAGTTCTTATGAATTTATTATTTTTGGACAGTGTGACAAAATTATCAGCAGAACATGTAGAAAGTTCAATGAAATGTATCCGAATCTACCGCAAATGAACCTCAAGAAATTTATAAGAATTCAGAACAATTTCAATATGTTTGGATAAACTTTAAAAAAGCACCAAGAAACTTGAAATTGGAAATATTGATATGAATAATTATAAAAAAGTAAAACAATCATGTGGAATATTTCAAAATATGTTCGAATCGCTGGCCGTTCACTTCCAAGCACTTTAAAATGCGGGTGTTGACTGCTTTCGTGGTGGCAGATCTGATTTCATTGGGATCCAAATCTTCAAATGTTTGGGCAATCCTTTCTAACAATTCATCTCTCGAACGCACGGGTATTTCGTAAACTTTTTCTTTAAACATTCCCCACAAATAAAAATCTAATGGATTAAGATCGGGTGATCTCGCTGGCCAATTCCATGGTCCCAAGCGCCTCATCCACCGATCGTCAAATATTCTATCCAGTTCAGCGCTCACTTCTCTTGTGCAATGTGCAGGAGCTCCGTCTAGTTGGTACCAACAGTTTCGATAATCTTCGAGTGGCAGATTATCCACGAAACTGTCTACAGTATTCTCCAAAATATTCAGGTAGCTTCTGGATGTTAATGACTCCTCGTATATCACGTACCTCAATTTGTTGTCCATCAACATGCAGAAGAGATTAAAACTAAATTTTTCTTGAAATCCGGCTTCTTTTGTGACGTGAGGATTTTCACTGGACCAATAATGACGATTTTTTCTATTGAAAATCCCTTCTCTCGAAAATTTCGATTCATCAGTCCAAATAATTTTATTTGAAAAAAGTGGATCTTCTTGAATGCGTGTCAACAACATTTCACAAAATTCTACTCTCTGTTGAGGATCTTGAGGCTTTATTGCTTGAATTTTGTTGAATTTATAATCATGCATTTTATGTCTTCGCAAGATTCTTTGAACCGATGAATATTTCATACCCAAATCTTCTTCAGCACTTCTTATCGATGACTCGGGAAATGCGTGAAAATATGCTAAGACATTAATTTGGTTGTCTTCGAAAGTTACGGGTCGAGGCAAGTTTCTTGGTGCTTTTAAAGTTGATCCAAATGCATTGAAATTGTTCTGAATTCGTATAAATTTCTTGAGGTTCATTGGCGGTAGATTCGGATACATTTCATTGAACTTTCTACATGTTCTGCTGGTAATTTTATTACACTGTCCAAAAATAATAAACAAATTCATAAGAACTTCGTTTGAATAGTTTTGTTCCATCGTTTTGAAGGTATTTGCAACTTCTGAAGTGACGAAAATGTCGATATTATTAGGAGAATGTCACAACGCTACTGTCAAATAGTAATCATGGCCTGCTTACCAAATACCGAATGGAAATACCATTCTGAAGGAACATTTTCACAAATAAATGTGCATAAGTCCGAAACTTGACTAGTTAGGTAAAGGTATGATAACATAGAAAGAAAGCAAATTTCAGCAGCTTTCCGAATTTTCAATAATATACAGGGTGTTCCATTTAAAATAATCGAATTTCAGCAACTTTTTCAAGCAAACGAAAAAACTGTATTTTTTCACCACCCTGTGTTGAAGTAACGGAGATTAGGCTGACGTGTGGGAAGTGTCCAAGTATCACCCAACTCCAAACCAAATATCGATATCATAGTACTTCTTAACTAAAAGATATCGGCATTTTTAGAAGTCATGATTTTCGAAGAAAAAAATTCAAATTAATTTTTATTTCGAAAACGGTAACAGATAGGTATAGGGAAATATCAAGAAAAGTTGTCGGGCAATTGTTGGAGATTCCAAAAATAATATTATATACAGAGTGTTCCATTTGAAAAATCAAAGTTGCTACTGCTTTCTAATAGAAGCGGCAACACCGCATTGTCGAAAATATTTTAGTTGGCTAGAGAATGTCCGAATATGCCCTCCATTAAATTTTCAAAGTGATCCGTTGTCTGGTTCACCAGAAACGTCTAATGTGCCATCCATCGTGAATCAGCCTGTATATGACTCGAAAAATGAGTAAGCTGACCTTCTTACTCCATAGAGTTCAAGCTTGTCAAGTAAGCCCCGATGCGGAACACAGTCGAAGGCTTTGCTGAGATCACATAGAGTTACTACAGTTTGTTGGCCATTTTCGAAGCCCTCGGCTATGTCAGACACCAGTTTACGAACGGCTTGTATTGTGGAGCGGTTCTTCCTGAATCCAAATTGTTGGTCGTTAATATAATTGTTATGGTCGAAGTACGATGTCAACCTTTTTTTAATGATGATTTCAAAAATTTTACCAATAATTGGGATTATTGAAATTGGTCGGTGATTTTCAGGTAGATCAACATTACCTTTTTTGAACATCGGAATTAATCTGCTTTTTTTGAAAACCTCAGGAAAAACCTCTTCACAGAAGCATAAGTTAAATAGATTTGTAAGTGGGTCAGCAATTATATCTTTTATATTTTTAATAATTGAACTGTTCAAGTTGTGAGAGTCATAGCAGCTGGTGTTTTTTGAAGAATTTATAGCATCAAGTACCTCGTCCTTGCAGACAGGAAAAAAAGAAAATGAATTTTTGTTACTTGGTAATGTTTTTAAGAAAGAATTTGCAGCCCCATCGGTAGCCGTCGGGCTTTCGGTTATCAATACAGCTGCAGATGAGAAATAATTGATAAATTGGTCCGCTGTCAATTTACACTCAGAAAAATTTGATTTTACGTTTTTGTTCCGTTCGAAATTTATTAGTTTCCAGGCATCTCTGCATCTGTTTTGAGATCTTTGAATGTAGTTACTATATGCTAGTTTTTTAGACTCGTTTAAAGCAGAGTTGTATTCTCGTTTGTATAATCTGTATATGTTTTTGTTCATATCACTGTTAGAGGCGTCGCTGATGATTTTCAATGAAGTAAGAGTATTTCTCATTTCTCTCAATTTGTGGTTAAAAAAGTTAACAGGGTGTGGGGAGTGGTCGCCTGGTTGGGCTTTCAAAGGAAAATGATTATCAACGTAAAACTTCAGAGTGTTCATCAGTGTTTCTGATAACAACTCCACGTCATCGGATTATTTGAAAATATCTCAATTATAGGAAGAAATGTCTTTTTTGAATTCCTCAATCTTGTGAGGAGTCAGCTTTCTCCTTAGGGTTTTATTGGGTTTTTGACAAAGTGGTTTATCAATCAGAATAAATTGCGCACGATGATCAGAAAGACACCCGACTCATAAATGTTAGAGTTGTAGTTAGTCATGACATTATCAATGCAGGACCTTGTTCCTGTTTTTATATTAATTCTTGTGTACCTACTCATCAATGGTAGCTTCTAGACCGAAAGACTTGATCAAACATATTAGTTCAGTCAGAACTGAACTGCTGACTCTGAAATTGACATTAAAATCGCCAACCACAATAATGTGTGGATATTTAGCAGATAGAAAGAGTAAAACTTCTTCAAATTCATCCAGAAATATGTTTATATCACCATCCACTGGTGATCTATAGGTTGTAACAATGGCACACTTCATTAATGAAATTTCAACTCCACAGAATTCGGCATGTGACTCAATACAATAAGTATTCAATTCAATAGTTTTGGACATGACATGGGATTTTCGAAATATTGCCACGCCCCCATGTTTTTTAACTCTCCTGCAGAAAGAAGCAGCCAGGGTGAAGTTCTTGATCAGAATACTATTGAAGTTATCATTTGCTAGCCAGTGTTCACTAAGACATAATACAGATACGTTTTTGTCGAATAGGAAATGTTCAAGAGCATTGATCTTATATCTTATATTTCAATAGAGTTAATAATATAGACAATGGAAGCAATTGAACCATTACCGTTTAACGAACAAATATTTCATAAATAATTTCTTTTGTAGCCATTCGTACTCTAGTCAGCTATATGCAATGCACTCCACCTCCTCCACCACTCTTGGACTTGTTTCCATTGCCGTGCCAAACTCCACTAGATTGTTTTCCAAATTTATGCTGCCAAGAGGGGGGAAAGAGATTCTGTAGACCACCTAAGAAGTCACTCTTGGCACTGATAGCTGGAATTGGCCAGGTAAAATTGCTGAATGACCTTTCACGAAGCCTTTCTTAACGAAGCCCAATCACTCAATGTTGTTATCTTCAAAAAAAAGGAGGGATAATTGACTTTAGAAGCGCAAGAGTTTTTGAGTTTTGGGTTTGTGTGATAGAGTTCCGTTGAGAAAAGATTCGTTTTCGATTCAAAGGTTTTATTCATACCTAGAATGAACTTTACGGTCCGTGAAATAATAAGGAATACGAAGTCAAAACGTTGTTTACATCAGAAAGAAAGCACCTAACGTAATAATATAGTATAAGTAATCTGACATATGTCAGGTGTGTTAATGCTTGAATTTCTAATAGCCTGTTTAGACGATGCAAGTTTGTTGCTGCAACTCCAGAAAATTGCATGTGTTCATGCAAGTTTTTCGTGTTGCATGATTCTTTTTTGGTGCGATAAGTTGCAGCGACTTAGTTATTTCTATGGTGAATTTGTTGCCGCAAACCACAAATATGTGGTGGCATCATTGTGAAGAATATTGATTATGATCATTTCAATTATTTTTCGAGATTCGAGGAATCAAGTTGAGTAATAAAGTGATTTAATCACAATATCAATTATTAGAAATGAATGAAAATATATATCAGTTGTGATAATGTAGACGTTCATCTTGGTAACATTCAGTGCTATTTTTTAATATTGGCAATGTAAACTGACAGCTAGATGACATATCTCGCAGTGACAAGTCGCCGCGATAAGTTGCAGCGACAAAATTGCATCGTCGAAACGGGGTGTAACTAAATAACTTTAGAATTTTCGAGGAAACGTCTTGCACTTCGAGAATGCAACCCGATTAAAAAAAATCGTGCATAGACTCACAATTCGTAGATGCTAATTAAATTCTCAGTTGAGTGGAATTTTCTTATTCTGGTTTCAAGATAGATATATCTCTTTATAAGAGACATAATGGCTTCATATCATTTTTCACTGCGATCGGTGTTGAAAATACGTTGGCAAGCTCGGTTTCTGCGTGGAGGTACAAAATCGAAATAATATATTGGTTTTCAGGCTGAGCCAATGGCAAAAAAAGTTGACATATTCGTATTTCAATAGTTATGAGTAGATTGTTTATTAAACTCTGAGCGCTCACTTTGCTCAAAGCCGTTCGAAATTGGGCGAACTCGGATTCTATGCAATCACTATTTTATATTTTATCTTCTCTTCTTTCCCCAGAAATCAAGTTCATAATATAAAATGAAACTTTTCCAACTGGTTACATAAATAACACATGTATTATTCAAATTTCTCTACCACCTGTCGAACAATTACAACAGACTAATAACAATACATCGTGTCAATTCTAAAGATGTAGCAATGTTGGTTGATATGTTCTTTATTGGTGAATGGAATGCCACGCCAAGTCTGAATGTGAAGGTACCTTTATCTCGAATTAACCTCATCTCATACCGAACCGAAACGCGTCAGAAAAGCAGGAAAATGAAAGAAAACAAAAAATCTATTGAATTTACCTCTGCATTTTTTTCCAATAAGAGTTTTATATAAACAATCTGCATAGCGAACGTGGATAATCGAAAAAAATCGTGATCAAAGGTATAAGCAGAAGTTATTGATTTTGCTCGACAAAGATAAAATAAATACGAAAATATAAGGTTGTTACACGCTCCAAAAGCTACTCCATCCATAATGAACGAACTCAGCTTGAAAATAATTGTTTAAGGAAATGATCGTTCAATTTGATCTAGCTCATTAATTCATTATCTATATTTATCATAGCGCCTTTATGCCGCTGCTCCGTGTAGTCGTCTAATATCCCTACCGAAAATGTTTTTACTTCGAATTTACCTATAATGTACTGAAAGTAAAAATATATTGAACAAGCCCTCATTCCAATTAATGTTTTTCTCCTAATTCCTCGATTGTTCTTATTATTTTCAGAGAATCATCCCAAATGAGGCTGCTAAAGAATTTATCAAAAGAATTTCTAAATGATGCTGTATGGTGAGCGAATACTGGGTGGCTTCCAGCTCGTATTATTTATATCTATTGAAAACATGGTTATTAAATACACCTTTTTCGCCGTAGAGTTTTTTATTTCAGTGAATAAACTCACTGGCGGGCACTGTTCAGTGTAAAACTTCGGTCACTACACTCTACAAGGAATACAAATAACATTTCCGGCGGTCTCGTCTATTTTAGAAGATTGTAACGGTAATTTCATATATAACTAGTATAATATATTATTCTGATTCTGAGAGACTATTCTTCAGATACATAGCCTGTTGGAATATCAAAATTTACCTCACTTTCTCATGGTTCTTGTCAGCTCTGATGTTTCAACTCAACTCTTGCGAATATTGTGGGAATCAAGATTATCTCGAAGGACATCAGAATGTCACGATTGATATGGTTATCTATAGGTTAGTATCCTTGTGTGGAGAAAGCTGAAGGCTAGTAGGATCTTTGGATATTTCGACCTCTTCCTTGATGTGTTATAGTAATATAGCCTCGGATATTCAGATTAAGGAAGTAGAGTTGAATACCAGGTTGAGACGAACACCTGCTGGTAACTGGAGTCAGTCTGCCTTCGTATTATCTCCTATAAATATGCAAGTTGAGTTATTTTGGTCTGTTCTTGAGATTGGATGAATAAATGTACTTTTTGCTCATGCTACCTGTGTAACTACCATACTCTAAAAATCTCATCAGTCTTCTCAATCATCACCCATTGCCTTCAATCAGGAACAATCCTTGTTATTCTCATCCTTTCAGCAATTGTTTACATTTTGTGCTGTTGAATTTTGAATTGTTGGTTATGATTGGACTATTGACAGATGCATTGGGAGTAATGTGGTTGATATTTGACAGATGTCACTTCGCAAAGGTGGTGTCTACCAACGAGCGGTACAAAGCTGCAAGACCATGAAGAAATAAGATATTCTTCAAAATCGTCATTCTGATAAAATGGGTAATAATTATTGTTTGGCATTAGGTTTGCTGATAATTATTATCTGGCATTAGGTTGGATAAGGTCGCGATGGTTGTTCGTGATGAATGTTAGGTCTGTCATCTGGAGTGACACTTGACGGAATTGAGATTAGTTGACGTCTGGTCATATTTTTGAAATGGTTGTGTGAAAGTCTGCCACTAGCCTGTTGATTTGAATATTGATTCATCTTCGATTTGAAGGACCATAACGGCTAGGGCTCAATTATATTCCCTTTTTGGAGAAGTTTGGAAACCATTTTGGGTGTTATTTCTTGGGAATATTCCACATTGGTGGGATTCTGAGACTTCACGTCATACCACAGTACCCTTTTCTTGAGACCTCAGGGCATCGTCGACTCTCATGTAACAGCAGATATATTCCATCACAATTATTGCCCTCTTAAATCGTTTTCGAGGCTGTGACTCCAGAAAAGGGTGCTTCTGGGGGTACCAAAGGTGTATGGATCACCCCAATCACTGATGAGTGATATTTAGGATATAATTCAGAGGAGGTTGTATCTCTCTAATTTGGAATAATTTGGAAATCACCTTCATTGCGTAGTATGCAGATGTATCTACCGTTACTGAACCTATCTTAGAAGTTATTCTGGACCATCCTTATTCTGTGTTCCTGTACATACGAGTTATCATGTCACTGTTTGTACGCTGCCAGACTCCTGTAGTTTCCCATTGTGTGTAACTTCTGAAGCTACTGCTCGAACAACCGAAGCTGAGGACTGCAGTTGGACTGACACGCAAGTTTTTACAACCGAATTTCCTTTTATCTCTACGTTTTAGTATTAGAATTGACGAGTTGCATATATATCCTTTTGTAACGTAATCGGCACAGTGTACACTTTGCGTTTTGCGGAATTCTCTAGCTTATTTGAGTTTTCATGATAATTCGTATAATCGAACAAGAATTACCAAGATCATAAGCGCAGCATACATTGCATATAAAGGTTCTTCGTATAATATAAGTTTATAGGGATTTTATGCATGGATTTTAGTGTGGAATATTAGTCCATAAGAAATATTGTTGGGAACCAGTAATTGGTTGAAGCATTGAGTTATTTTTACCACAGATTTGTTGATCATGAAACTGAGTTGGGTTGAATTGATTTGAGTGTCAATTAGGATTTTGACCTTTGGGGATTTGCATTATTTCATAACTTAGGATTGTGAATATTTGTGAAATGATATTGTAAAATTTAGGACATTGTCCATTTGTTAAACTACCTAAGTCACAAGGGTAATTTTGGGAAATTCCAATCTGTAAACAAACATCTGTTAGCTATTTTTCTTGCAATACAGGGTGACACAATTTTTAAGAAATAGTTGTCTTTTATTTTTAATACATCCTAGGTAGGTGAGGTATAGTATTACTAGTTCATTGTGGGTATGTGGCAGTCACATCTACCTGGCGCCTGGCACTAAAATATTCTGATTTATTTGAGAAAGAACCACTCCCTTCTCCACTGCAGCGTAGTCGCGAGCATACCCAATTGTCACTAACTTGGCAATTGTTTCTGTCACTCACTAGTGTGTGGCAAGATCCAGGTCTATTTTTTTATGAATCTTCATAAGTTTTCACATCAAATTTATGATGTTTGAACACATAAAATACATCCTTCTTTTCATCAAAACATCACAGAAGTCCTTATTTACTTGTTTGTAACTTTTTCAAGCAGACAAAATTATTATTGTTTCCAATAATTTACCCTTCTTCAAAGTCAGCATAAACATATGTTCAGTTGTCTACAATAACAATGACGACGGTAACGCCGGCAAAATCGCAAATAAATTAGTATTGAGCAACAACAAAATCTTGACGTTTCGAACAAAATATTAATTTTTGAAAATGTTTTTCTCTGATAAAAAATTTCGAAAACTAGTAAATGAGGTTTTGTGTGGTGTTTTGATAAAAAGGACACATTTTGTGTCAAAAACAGCAGAACTTTGATATGAAAATGTTTACCACAAAATTGTATTTCCCAAAACAGGCGAGACAGTCGAAAAAGTGACCTTGTTTTTTTTTTGTAGAGGAGACTGATTTTCGTAAGTTCCACAATTTAAAAAGGAAGGTGTTCAGTGCGACTGAAGTTCTACAATGTTTGGAATTCACAAATCATATGAAATAGAGTAGAAATCAACTTACATTATCAATTCATGTCCCCCCACCAAACACCATTATATCATTTTCAATGATGAATTATTCGACTTGGTTTTCAAATGAAAAAAGGATTAAGATCAAAAAAGAGATATATAAATTGCTCTTAGTCGCTATAACCAAACATTGAACATAATTACTGCTGTAGTATCATAGAAAAGTTTTTCTGCATCGGCAGCCAGTACCTGAAAAGAGTATGTCAGAGCAGGATCAAGTCAAGAATTCAATAAACATAGGACACTACAAGAATATGGGGCCGATAGGGTTCTGAACAACAATCCATGCTGTTTCACTGTCGATACAGAAGTCACAAGATCGGTGATGAATTGCAACACTTCCGGCAAGCAGAACATTTTGGAAACAGCCACTGGAGATGGAATCACCGTGTTCGGTGAGAGAGTCAAGTCAGGACCGGACTTGAAACTTGCCGACAAAAGTAGTCGACGAATTTCCTCCTGCACTTGATTATGACTGCCCATGGGTTCGTATTCGATACGAGGAACAGAACTTTGATTGTCGGATCCGATGAGATCCTTTGATCTGTACCCGACTAACAACTTATTGACTTCGTGAAAATTGTGCTAGCAGAAGATTCCAGAATCCCACACCCAACTGCGAAAAAAAGGTCGCTGTCGAAGTTGTTGGACCTGATGGCTTGGGAGTTGCTGTAGTGGAATCGCCCGGAAATTTTTTATCGATACTACTATTTGGAAAGATTGGAAAAACAAATATATAGACAGACAGAAATATTGAAATATATTAAAATTCATAATAAAATATTAACACGTTAAAAATATAGATATATATAGGTCTGACCATCTTTCATTTACCACATAAGTTGTGAAGTCGTCGTTGAAAAATTCTTCTTAAAAATTCTAAATTCTTATGGGATCTATCATAAACCAAAGGAGGACTACGATATTCAAATAATTAATTAAGATTGATATTCTTCACAGGTAAGTCTATCAATCTTTCAATTATATTTCGAAACGTAAGTAATCAAGTTGAGTACTTGATAACGTGATTTTATCAAAGGTAATACCACGAGTCCTTCAAATTTAATCGACAAATTTTCATTTTCCACAAAAAACTTTTTTATTTGGCAAAAGTATGAAAACAAACCGATTGATAAAATCACGAGTACGTAGGATCTAATTCGGTTTGTTTGAATGCTTTTGCCTCAAAATAAAAAAGTTTGACTGTTGAAATGAAAATTTATCCTATTAAATTTGAAGAACGAGTTGTATTTGGAGACAAAATGGTTAGGGCTTTCGCGGCCGAGGTTATTAGTATAACTACTTCTCTTCGGGCTTGAAGGCCGTCGTTCTTTGGAATTTCTTCCTGAGCTAGCGAAACGACAGGAAGAAATCCCAAAGAACGACGGCCTTCAAGCCCGAAGAGATGTATTTGGAGAGATTATTTTTTGAACAAATAGAAGAAAGAACAATTTAATTGATCAGTATTTCATTTACATAAGAAGGAACAGAGAATAGGTGAAAATTTCACAAATTTGAAATGTCAAATGTATGCCCTCTATGATCCAGAAGAGATATGATGCTTTCGCATTGAATATGATAATGCTTGCCGACGATACCAAGAGATGGCGTCACACCTCTCATTGTACAAGGTTGATAATTGAAAATTTCTTATGAAATGAAAATCGCGCCAGAAGGAACATAAAATCATTCGTTATGTCGTTGTATCAAAATCTTCATACAACGGTTTCTTCTCATACAACAAAAAATGGATTTTATTTAATAAAAAATAATTGTACGCCATCTTCATTTGAGTTAAGGAAACCTTAAATATTTGAATCGTTCGTTCGCTAAATCTGTCATAAAGTTGGGGTTATGAGCTATTCACCAGTTTGAGTGTTCATTGAAATGTGTTAAAAGTGAAAAGTGAATGAATATTAATAATAAGGTAACTCTTCATTCGTGATAATTTATATAAATATGAGCCAGTTCAATAGAATCGACGCGGTAAACCTTATAGTTTCGACAGTTCAAAGGTAAACAACGTTTTATCGAAACAATCGAAAGGACCAGGCAGTTTTATCGGTATAATACCCAATGAGAGCAATCGAAAATTATCGTCACTTACGATTTGGCTATTGCCATAATAGCATTGCCTATCCAGCACAGCGTGAGTCCAAAATATAACGATATTTTCATTAACATGAATAATCGAATTATTTGAAAAACCATCACTTTTTTTTTGTCTTCTTCCAAATTTCAATATTATTCCATCTATCATGTTTGATGTTTTTTATACGACGACGACGACAATGAAAACTGTTGAAAAATCGAAAAAAATTACAAAAATATGCGATTTCATTTGTTTAAATAATCAACGATACGTAATATTCATTGTTCGTGGTAGTGGCAGGCGTGTTTCAATAATACAAATAGAAAAAACCCGAAAGATTGCTAATGAAACCGTATTGAATCGCAAAATCGGTTGCGCGGAGAGCGACTGTCAAACGCTGCTGCCGCCATGTTGTCCACTGTTTGGAAAAGGCAGCAGTGGTTTTTCTTACACAAAAAATGAAGACCTTTCAGAAATACTTTGGTTCTTTGAGGAGTCCGATGATTATAGAAACCCGGGTACGGAGGGGTCACTAATCTCTCGGCTGCACCTGATAAGCCCCATCAGGGGGCTGGCAGCACTGCTTTTTCATATAGTCCTACCCCTCCTCTACCTTGAGGAACAATCACGGAACGGGAGACTTATCATTACAGAAACCCAAAAAAAAAATTTTTTGTTATTTTTTTTTATAGGGTTGCCCCATTTTGGACATGGCAGCAGGGCTATTTTGTGTTCTCCTATTGATGAACTAACGAATTATATATATGACTTCTGGGAGCCCTTTCATTATAGGTTTAGTGTCGTCGCCTCTTAGACTAATATCAGTTGTGAGATAATGTAGGCGTTCATCTGGGTAACATTTAGTGCTATCTTTTAATATTGGCAATGCAAACTGCGACAGATAGAAGACACGTCGCTGTGAGAAATTGCAGCGACAAATTGCATCGTCGAAACAGGGTGTAAATCTACCTACAAACGCTTGTGGGATAATGTGGAGGGATTTGCATTTTGGAGTATCACATCTAGGTATTTCTGCATTCAGTTTGGCATTTCTAAACTGCTGCATCATCGATTCTTTCGACTCGCAATTTTAGAACTTTATTGATATCTTCAATCTCTGAGTTTGAGATTTAAAACACCCAGTGCTGCCAAATGAAACTCGTTAGTTTGCTCACTACATTGTATCAAAATCTGCGAGTTTTACTCCCAAAATTTTGATAATCCTCACAAAATCTTCCGAAGTTTTACCCAGATATTGACAGTGACAGTATAATTCAGCACTACAAATACAAAATGTGAATTGTAATTTTTGCCTTACCATTTATCTAGGAAATATGAAATATATGTGTGTTCGAAGCAGTTCTGCCAGAAATCTCGTCAAATGATCCGAGTTTTACTCCAAAAATTTTGATATGTGTATGTATGAAGTATGTATTTCAGTTTTAACACCTTATACTGCATGTCATGTAATATACTTTGGTTTCAATAAATTGTCAATAATAAATGTGTAGTGTATATTTATAGGTTGGTAGAACTAGAACTTTTGACAATTCTACCATATATTCATTAGTGTCGCCATCTACCTATAGCCACAGCATATACCTAACAATCAACACGGACACTCCCTTGGGCGGGAAAAGTACGCGCATGTACTTCGCGTCGCTATGTCGGCCATGTTGAAGAGCAGACGACCTGCCATATTGTCATTCCTTTATTGCTGCTTTCGATTAGACAGTTTCCTGCTCTAGGACTCTCGAGCTTCACTATTGGTGGAATTCGTCACTTGTCATTTTCCAGCCAATGGTAAAGCTGAAATTAGGAGCCCTGGAGCAACGCAACTATAAAACGAAAGCTGCAATTTGTATTTGTTGTGGAGTTCCACGCTGTTTGAATAAGTTTTATTTTGGTATCGAAATGTGTTTTGCTTTATTTCGTGAGTGTTTTATTATTATTACAATGAATGAACAGAAAAAAGATGGTCATGGTACGGTTGCCGGAAAAATAGTGTACGCAACACGACCGAAAACAGTTTTTTTGGACTTGCAGACTTCCAGCTGCCAGACTCTGATAATTGGAAAAGTATATTAGAATCGAAATGTGACGTCAAATTCGAAATCTCGGTCCTATACTTACATTGCCGAGATGTCGAATTTGACGTCACATTTCGATTCTAATATACGTTTCTATTTATCAGAGTCCCCGTGCAGGACTCGCCTACGGCTCGTCTTAGAATTTTGTCTACTCGTCCAAAAAAAAAAATTCCGGACTTGTTACGTAAATTACTATTCCGTAAAGTGATCCTCACATTTTGTGCCAGTCAAATTTAATTCTGAATAAGTACTCAGTTATCACTTCTTATATTATTCAAAAGAATTACAAATAGTATCGTATCAATATATTATTCAAAGAACGTAAACTTTCACGGCCGGAGGTGACTGATTCTTGGGTGTTTTCCGGGTTTGATAGCCGTGGTCCACAGGTTTTTATTCCTGACGTTTCGCCTACGATTATGGTAGGCATTATCAAAGTCTGTGAGGTAACGGACGCAATGATCTCGTTCTCACAGTAGATACTACTTTATTGACGTTCTGATCGGCTTTATACCTGTTCTCCTGTTCGACGTCCGATATTATTGTGTTGGAAATGGGCGTGGCTTGTTTCCTCCTGACTGGTTTGGGTCGTGTGTGCTTTAGAGCTGGTAACCAGACTTTGTTGATGTGTATGCCTTCTTCTTTTCGGTTGAAATTGTCTTTGTGTTTGTGAATCTCTATCGCTTCTCTGTGTAACCTGGGATAGTAGCTCTGCGTTCTGTCAATCACTTCCGTTTCGTCAAATGCAATCGCGGAGAAGGCAATCACGCGATTGCATTTGTTTCGAATTTTAATGATTACTGCATACATGATGGTGTAGGAAACATATTTTTAAAAGAATATTCCAATGTAGAATTCGCCCATCCATGTAGCAATTTTCCCAAAGACTATTTACTTTCATTGTTTACAAGAGTTCGAATATATTACACAATCAAATTTGCAAACAGGCAAATAAGATCACAATGTTTAAATAAACAACATCCGAAACTAAAAATTTTGCAAAATTTGTAAATATTTGAAATATTAGATGTCGTTTTTTGACCTTAGTAGATTTATTTAGCTGGGGGATGGTTGGGGTTAGGTCGAATAATTGAAAACACTAATATCGTTGCCAACGTTTCGACTTTTATAAAGTCATCCTCAGGGCATTACAAAGTTACAGTGAATCAGATATAAATACAAACATACAGGTGAAAAATTATTAAAATTTGCGACTAGAATCACTTCTGCGAATGAGAGGTCAAGATTGAGTAAATTTGGTACAATTCAATTGACAGTAAAAATGTAAAGAGAGACATGAACAACAATTTAAAAAACGTAGGAAACGGTAGAACCCAATCTCTGGTTTCTTGTCTATTAGAATAAAAATAAAAGGACCATTACATAAAATTCCCAGTTTTTGATACTGAAATATACAGAAGTATATTTCTGAAAGATCATACAAAAACATGAATAATATATAATGAATATGATCAACACTTGACGCCTGACCCTCGTAGACACACTTTCGAGTAAACATATTGTTCGCGCTGCTGACTGACCCTCGTATAACGTATTTCTGCTGGTAGCCGCATGATTTACGACCGCTCGCAAAAAAGCGGCATATTTTACCCACATCAAAGGAGTTACCAGACTTATTAGAATATCTATGGACGATGGCTGTGCTATAGCTACGTAGGCCCGTAAACGAGTTCTCTACGTCTACGTAAACGTAAACAATGAAAATCTGTGCATGCGCAGCTGTCAATTTGTACGTCTCTATATTTACTATAATCCACTGTCATCCATATTCAGAAAATCTAAAAATGCGAACTTCAAAAGAAGCTGCCTGTGACAAGTAGGGATATTCGATAAACATCGATGCATCGAATCCACTCGATGTTTATAACTCGATTCATTGAATCGATCCGCGATGTTTTGAAAGGCTCTTGATTTATTCGATGTATCGATGTATTTTCATAAAACATCGAACCAATGGTAAATACATTTATTAATTGCAGTTTCAGTTGCTTTGAATTAAAACTTATAATTAATTAAACATCAATCTTTTTTGATGGTGGCGTTAGTTGGCTATCGGAATGAAAAATTGACATTGGTGACCCTAAAAAAAACTTCATTTTGAATCATCTGTTTTCTTCAAAATATCGAATCTGAGAAAACATCGATTTTGGAAAAAAATCGATTTTCCTAACCGATGTATCGGTAAACATCGATGCACAGCTTCGATGCATTGCATTGAAAAAAACATCGATGTATTTTCCAAGTGTACACCCCTAGACCCCTAGTGACAAGACATGAGGATTGCGATTTTGTGACTAACCCCTACTCTTTGGAAATGATGAGAAATGACAAAAATCACAAAATATGAAACTGTAGAGGTCAGAGACACCAGGAACAGACAATTCTTCATCACTACTGAGGCTTCAAGAAGTGTTCAAGATTCAATTCGTACAAAATCCTCGCAGATTACTCACAAAATCTCGCAATCCGCGCAAATACTTACAAACGTTCCATTACTTCCACTGAACTCAGTTCTGTGATTACTCCACGAAATGAGCAGAGTTGAAAACGCTCACAAATAGAGTCATTACTCACAAAACGGCAGCACCGAAAACACCACTAATGCACTAACCTCACAATCAAAAATTTTTATCGAAACAAATAACACGCAGAGCCGCAGCGACCGCCTACAATCACTCGTTGTCCTGTGATTGGAAATAATTCACAGCCACAGCTTTGCGAATATGTTTACAGCGTTCAAGTTTCAAGAAAACCGATTTTTCCAAATTGTTCGCAATAACGTCACCTGCGAACGCTTTGCGAGCGGCGAGTGATTCATGAATAGGGTCGATGGGATTGTTAGAAAATTTTGACAGCCAACTTCACATTGGTAAAAGAAGAAGAGACAACTTTGGAGACAAGAGACGTTTCAAAGTGACAACTGTCAAAAATTCTAAAATAAACATGCCGAAACCTAGAGGAAAGTTAGGTAAATTGGTAATCGACAATTTGGTATTATTAGTGGGCATACCTCTGATTATTGGTATTCATTGGGGTTGGGCAAGCCTACAAGATGATCCTCACTTACTAGATCCATCAGAGAAAAGGGATCTTCCAATCCTGTCTGTATGTATGCATATTCTAGTATAGTGGTATTCATCTTCATTTGTGGTTTGTTTCAGGCTATACGAGCGTTCAAATATAAATTAACCGGTGAAGGCAATCCTACCTCGGAGAAAGCTGAGTGACTTATTGATGAGATAACTGTACATACCTATGTCATATATCCTTAGTAATAGCTATTAAATTTTGTGGAGTTACCCACCCCATTCACTTCTCTATTCAAATATAATTGATACTCCGGATTCTAGAAGTTTTTGTAGGTATGTTCTACAAGGCACGTTGTCCTGTTCTGCGTTCCTCAATTGTGGATCAAGTGAAAAATATGCTTCCAGATCTAAGTAAATATTGAGCAAACTTATACCAAGACATGGCAAGAATGACATGTCACCATTTAAACATTATCATCCATTATAATGAAAAATTTTGGAAACTAATGAGGTTAGAACACACCAATAGCCAAATACTAGATAGAAGGGTAATATGGCAATACCAGACAACCGAATCGTGGTTTTTTATCAAAAGATTAGTCTCTATTTGAGCTACGTCACCTAGTATTGAAGACAATGAATTTTTAAGGACATTACTTCCGAAAGAAGGGAGGGTGCAACGTTTTGACTTCAGATATGTGTTCAGCGACTCAAAATATATGTTTGTTGGCCTAAAAATACTTTTAAAACTGGGTATGAGGAAGTTCGAACAAACAATTGCCAAAATCTCATCAAAAAATTCTATAGTTTATTTCTTATTATTATATATAATTATATGAAAAATCTAACTTCCTCCAGAAGTTAATATTGATGCATTCAGTTCTCAACAATAACAATGAGAGCCGCAACACTGTAAATACATCCCTTTTGACTGTCATTGCACTATGTATGACATCACAACAAATTGGTTATGGTTTGAAAACTAATGGTTTTTTTTGCTTGAAAATGTTAAAAACGAGTAAATAAGAGAGTGTGTGGTGTTTGATCAGAAGAAGGACGAATTTTGTGTGTTCAAACACCAGAAATTTGATGTGGAAAATTGTGAAGTTTTACACCAAGAAGACCCTGTATTTCCGAAAATATAAGAGACCGCCGATAATCTCATTTAGATTTTCTGTAGAGGAGACCGAATTACGTAAGTTCCACAAAAAAAATTAAAAAAAAGGTGCTCATAGCGACCGAAGTATTATATACCCACTGAATTTCCTAATTGATACAAAGGGAGAGGTAGAAAAGTTAAAGGGGCGATCCTGATTCGATTTTCACTCATTTGTAAGCACAGATTAGTATACAATTGCTCATTAGTGCCTAATAATTTCAACTGTAACTCCAATTGATAAAATAACATTGATCATGTGTAAGGATATTAAAGATTTTAATAATAATGTGTGATCCATGAGTGTAAACCAGGCGCGTATACAGCTCAAGTTCATAGGGGGGGTAATCACTGAGAAAATTATTCGTTTCCACCATTTTATCAAAACACAAATGCATATTGGCATTTTTACAAAGTTACCTTTCACAATGACTTGAATTATTAATAGGAAACTATGAAAGAAAAACGTCAGATTTGTTTAATCTTAATTTTTTTTATAAATAAAATTGGAAAGTAGAGAAAACAATTAATTTTCGATAAAAATAAACTTCAGACTTTAGAGATAACTAACATTTGCCTTGTCAACGTAAGTAAAAATAAACCGTTATAACGATATTCGTTCATGTATTTATCCTATTAAATATCAATATGAGTAGAATGAAAAGTATATACTTATTGAACACAAGATAATGCAACAGAAAAATTAAATTCAAATTTCGGTTTTTCTCATCAACAACGATCTATCAATGCATCAGTAAGTCACAGGAATGAATGTGTTATAGTGCTGGACCAGTTAACCGATCCTGAGATATCGTTAGACCAGGTCTATGTCAATAGCATGCATTTTTCAATGAGAGGCATAATGTTAGAATCGCACTTTTTGAAAGCGGTATCTATCGAAGTGGAAACGCACGAACGTTCTTCCAGAACTGTTGGTGATAACTGAAAATCAACTTCTCCCGAAATACTAGACTATATATTCTGAGATATTCTATAATTTTGGTAATAATTGGTAAAGAAGATTTGAACCCTTTTTATAGTACAATGTCGATATCTCCGTTCACTTGACAATGCACAACAAAGTTTCCTACTCTGAAGGGGAAAAATAGGTGCACATGTTTATCGAGATATAGTTATCCAACAATCATAGTATCATAGACATACCTATAATGTCTATGCCAACAATATAATTTGAAGGGATGGGTACTACGGGTAGATGGCACTATAGTGATTTCGTTTCCAAGTCATGTCTTTTCTTACGTTTTTCTTACGGACGTCGTAGCCTGCATAACACACCCAGTCAACACCAGATATCTTATGGATATCCAGTTTATGTCCAATTCACGTCGGGATATCCCTGTACCTATTTTGGACATCCATAAGATATCAGAAACTGGATATCCAAAAGATATCCGGAACTGAATATCCATAAGATATCTATCAACTGGATATCCACCTTCTGGGCTTATCCTGGACATCCATAAGATATATAATACTGAATATCCTAAAAATATCCTGAACTAAACATCCATAAGATATCCTAGAATGAATATTCCCAAGATATTCCAAATTGGATATCCATAAGATATCCATCAACTGGATATCTATCTCCTGGGCTTATCCTGGACATCCATAAAATATCCAATATTGAATATCCTGAAGATATCCTCAACTGAACATCCACAAGATATCCTGGAATGAATAATCTCAAGATATCCCAAAATGGATATCCATAAGATATTCATTAACTGGATATCCACCTCCTGGGCTTATCCTGGACATCTATAAGATATCCAATATTGAATATCCTAAAGATATCCTGAGCTGAACATCCATAAGATATACTGGAATGAATATTCTCAAGATATCCCGAAGTAGATATCCATAAGATATTCATCAACTGGATATACACCTCTGGGCTTATTCTGGACATCCTTAAGATATCCAATGCTGAATAGCCTAAAGATATCCTGTACTGAATATCCGCGAGATATCCTGCAATGAATATTCTCAGAATAACCCGAAGTGGTTTTTGGATATCAATGTTTTTTCTCCCTTCGACATGCTCCCAACCAAACCTAACTAACCTGACCCAACCATACAAATTTATCGTGGACCTATCGACAAGAAGGATGAATTTTTTATGAGTTGAATCATTCGGGTATGTTCGGAGACTGTGGGTAGAACGAAATGTGGGTGTAACGACATGCTTGTACACGGCTACAAAAAGTTTCTCGGAAAAACGTTAAAAATATTTGAAAAAAATCTCGTGAAATCTATATTAACCATGAAGAGGTAGATTCCATTGATTGGAATTTAGAACCAACACCACGAAAGATCAAAAAATGAACTGTACGAATCATTCAAATATGAAATTGTTGAATATAATTCACAATCTGACAACGTCGCTCCAATTCATTCGAAGCCGAAATTATTACAGCTAGTTTCTTCTTTTCGGTTGAAATTGTCTTTGTGTTTGTGAATCTCTATCGCTTCTCTGTGTAACCTGGGATAGTAGCTCTGCGTTCTGTCAATCACTTCCGTTTCGTCAAATGCAATCGCGGAGAAGGCAATCACGCGATTGCATTTGTTTCGAATTTTAATGATTACTGCATACATGATGGTGTAGGAAACATATTTTTAAAAGAATATTCCAATGTAGAATTCGCCCATCCATGTAGCAATTTTCCCAAAGACTATTTACTTTCATTGTTTACAAGAGTTCGAATATATTACACAATCAAATTTGCAAACAGGCAAATAAGATCACAATGTTTAAATAAACAACATCCGAAACTAAAAATTTTGCAAAATTTGTAAATATTTGAAATATTAGATGTCGTTTTTTGACCTTAGTAGATTTATTTAGCTGGGGGATGGTTGGGGTTAGGTCGAATAATTGAAAACACTAATATCGTTGCCAACGTTTCGACTTTTATAAAGTCATCCTCAGGGCATTACAAAGTTACAGTGAATCAGATATAAATACAAACATACAGGTGAAAAATTATTAAAATTTGCGACTAGAATCACTTCTGCGAATGAGAGGTCAAGATTGAGTAAATTTGGTACAATTCAATTGACAGTAAAAATGTAAAGAGAGACATGAACAACAATTTAAAAAACGTAGGAAACGGTAGAACCCAATCTCTGGTTTCTTGTCTATTAGAATAAAAATAAAAGGACCATTACATAAAATTCCCAGTTTTTGATACTGAAATATACAGAAGTATATTTCTGAAAGATCATACAAAAACATGAATAATATATAATGAATATGATCAACACTTGACGCCTGACCCTCGTAGACACACTTTCGAGTAAACATATTGTTCGCGCTGCTGACTGACCCTCGTATAACGTATTTCTGCTGGTAGCCGCATGATTTACGACCGCTCGCAAAAAAGCGGCATATTTTACCCACATCAAAGGAGTTACCAGACTTATTAGAATATCTATGGACGATGGCTGTGCTATAGCTACGTAGGCCCGTAAACGAGTTCTCTACGTCTACGTAAACGTAAACAATGAAAATCTGTGCATGCGCAGCTGTCAATTTGTACGTCTCTATATTTACTATAATCCACTGTCATCCATATTCAGAAAATCTAAAAATGCGAACTTCAAAAGAAGCTGCCTGTGACAAGTAGGGATATTCGATAAACATCGATGCATCGAATCCACTCGATGTTTATAACTCGATTCATTGAATCGATCCGCGATGTTTTGAAAGGCTCTTGATTTATTCGATGTATCGATGTATTTTCATAAAACATCGAACCAATGGTAAATACATTTATTAATTGCAGTTTCAGTTGCTTTGAATTAAAACTTATAATTAATTAAACATCAATCTTTTTTGATGGTGGCGTTAGTTGGCTATCGGAATGAAAAATTGACATTGGTGACCCTAAAAAAAACTTCATTTTGAATCATCTGTTTTCTTCAAAATATCGAATCTGAGAAAACATCGATTTTGGAAAAAAATCGATTTTCCTAACCGATGTATCGGTAAACATCGATGCACAGCTTCGATGCATTGCATTGAAAAAAACATCGATGTATTTTCCAAGTGTACACCCCTAGACCCCTAGTGACAAGACATGAGGATTGCGATTTTGTGACTAACCCCTACTCTTTGGAAATGATGAGAAATGACAAAAATCACAAAATATGAAACTGTAGAGGTCAGAGACACCAGGAACAGACAATTCTTCATCACTACTGAGGCTTCAAGAAGTGTTCAAGATTCAATTCGTACAAAATCCTCGCAGATTACTCACAAAATCTCGCAATCCGCGCAAATACTTACAAACGTTCCATCCATAAGATATCAGAAACTGGATATCCAAAAGATATCCGGAACTGAATATCCATAAGATATCTATCAACTGGATATCCACCTTCTGGGCTTATCCTGGACATCCATAAGATATATAATACTGAATATCCTAAAAATATCCTGAACTAAACATCCATAAGATATCGTAGAATGAATATTCCCAAGATATTCCAAATTGGATATCCATAAGATATCCATCAACTGGATATCTATCTCCTGGGCTTATCCTGGACATCCATAAAATATCCAATATTGAATATCCTGAAGATATCCTCAACTGAACATCCACAAGATATCCTGGAATGAATAATCTCAAGATATCCCAAAATGGATATCCATAAGATATTCATTAACTGGATATCCACCTCCTGGGCTTATCCTGGACATCTATAAGATATCCAATATTGAATATCCTAAAGATATCCTGAGCTGAACATCCATAAGATATACTGGAATGAATATTCTCAAGATATCCCGAAGTAGATATCCATAAGATATTCATCAACTGGATATACACCTCTGGGCTTATTCTGGACATCCTTAAGATATCCAATGCTGAATAGCCTAAAGATATCCTGTACTGAATATCCGCGAGATATCCTGCAATGAATATTCTCAGAATAACCCGAAGTGGTTTTTGGATATCAATGTTTTTTCTCCCTTCGACATGCTCCCAACCAAACCTAACTAACCTGACCCAACCATACAAATTTATCGTGGACCTATCGACAAGAAGGATGAATTTTTTATGAGTTGAATCATTCGGGTATGTTCGGAGACTGTGGGTAGAACGAAATGTGGGTGTAACGACATGCTTGTACACGGCTACAAAAAGTTTCTCGGAAAAACGTTAAAAATATTTGAAAAAAATCTCGTGAAATCTATATTAACCATGAAGAGGTAGATTCCATTGATTGGAATTTAGAACCAACACCACGAAAGATCAAAAAATGAACTGTACGAATCATTCAAATATGAAATTGTTGAATATAATTCACAATCTGACAACGTCGCTCCAATTCATTCGAAGCCGAAATTATTACAGCTAGTTGTCATTTCTAATGAAATTTTAATTGGAAATCTGCAAAGAATGAACTTTATAAATGAACATTCGGGTGATATTTCTTGCAGAAAAATAGAGTTAGATAAGTTTTCTTACAGAAAATGGTGAGTAAAGTGGCAAATCAAAAGTGATTTTTTTGTTACATAACCTAAAATTTCACCCTTTTCTCCGTTTGAAAAGGAACTTGCTGTGGTTTCCGCGCCGAATTTTTGTACTTTTCATTCATTTTTAGATATTCTGAAGCTCCCCTAACAATTTTATCGAAATCCGAGGCAATCCAGCATTCTGAAACTTTACCGCTGTGTGTTTGTGCACTGAGACGCCATTTTTCTGAATGAATATCTGAAGAAACGGCATTTTTTTGTTGAATAAATATCTGAAAATTTGGTTCTTCGCATTCCTAAAGGGACTAATAAAGGTTAGTTCGAATGATTATTCATATTTTTATATGAATTGTCCGTATATAAAATTCTTTCCAGGCACTAAATGAGGTTAGTTTTATTTTTGAACACATTTTACTATTTGAGATAGCATCACACAACTTTCTCAGATTTTACCTTACCAAATCCCTTGCTTATTCGATGTGGTTTTATTTCATTGAGATTATTTAAGCTAAATTTCAACGCTTCATGTATATGTGTGGTTATTTTCACATGCTTTCAGTCGATCCCAGAGCTTCTGTTTCTACATTCAATAGATATAATATTCAGATCTCTGTAAGCTTCCTAATGTACATGTTATTGTCATAGTGTTAGTCGTAACTATTAAATTTGTGATAATGGGACACAGAGCTCGAATCGAATGGAGGTGTGTAGAAGTGGTACATTTCTTTAGGCCTATAAAACTTACAGGTCCCTTTTAAGCCGGGGCATAACTGGAAACACAAACATTTCTGAAGCTGAGACATCTAAGTCAGGCGATTTCTACAAACATTTTTGAAGCTGGGATATCTAATTCAGGCGATTTCCACAAACATTTCTGAAGCTGGGACACCTAAGTCGGGTCATCTCTAGAAACATCCCGGAGCATTTCCTTTTCGAAGATAAGTACACGAAACTGTGTGCTCTTAGTGTTTTTTTTCCAAACTCCTCATATTCATGTTCATGATATGAAATAAATGTCATATTTTATTTATAGAACTTGTTGATTTTCTCATAACTGTTCATGTTCATAACTGCAATGCCCACCAATAGTGAATACTTTTCAGTCTAACCCACCTGAAGAGAGTCTCTGTCTGCTGTTAGTTTTCTTTTTTTTTTAACTTCACGTTACATTAAGAAGGGCCAAAGAAAGACACCTGCTGTCTTTGAAAAAAACAAGAAAAACCCCAAGAATCTGAAACAATGAACAGTGTTCTTCTTTTTCCATAGTGATCTGTTGTGACCAAATTCGTTTTTTATCTTTTCTTGGATTCATTAAGTTTATTTTTGTTGAATACATTTTGAATGTATTCTTTTTTATATTCATTAGTATGAATACATTTTATCTTCGATCCTCTTTTTTCATTCCTCTGGTACAATAGCATTTCATTTAAGCAATTATATTTTCTTCTTACCGATACAATTTTTATTTGTTTGAATTTTTTTTTCTTGATATTGAAAAATCTCAAATTTGAATGGCCTACTTCAATCCATGTATCCATAGATATCTCTGAATGATATCTTATGGATATCCCTGAATGATATCTCATGGATATCCCAGAATGATATCTCATGGATATCTTATGGAAGTCCAGCTTCTTCCAGTCGGGAGGTCCATAAAATATCCACCAGATACCATCGGGATATCCGATATCCAAAATGGATGTCCACTGGATATCCATGAAGATATCTCTCAGACTTCCCTAACAACATCTTATGGATATCCGTGAACAATATCTCATGGATATCCCTGAACGATATCTTATGGATATCCCTAAACTATAACTTATGGATATCCCGGAAGGATATCTTATGGAAGTCCAGCTTCTTCCACTCGGACATCCACTGGACGTCCATAAAATATACAGCGGATACCAACAGGATGTCCTCTGGATATCTTCCATATCCAAAATAAATGTCCACTGGATATCCATCGAATGTCCGTGTGTTGACTGGGCATTTTCGTGGTAACTCATACAACTTCAACTTACCAAATGATGGAAATCAATTCAGAATCAGAAGTCGATTTTCTCGTCAATGTCGTACATCTCTTTGGTTTTGAGGATTATTTCAATGCCTAAATTTGCATTTCCTCAATGAACTCTTATATCGCCAACTGTATTTTAAACCTTCATTATCTTTCTTTCACATTTCAATCAAACCATTGTATAAAGAAATAGAGATAGTATTCCAATCCCTGTGTAAAATTCATTTGAAGCAAGTTCCCGCGCCATCTAGTAATTCGACGCCCGTACTGAGCCAATACTCAGCCCGTACTAAGGCGCCATCTGAAAGAAACGCTATTATTTTAAGGAACTAATGAAATTATTCTGTAAATGGGTAGATTCAGGTAAAGTTTTCTGTTACATCACATCTTAGCTGTCTGAACAGCCATTAATAAGGAGAAAAGAAGGAATAGTCGGGGTCGAGACAGACAGTGCAGGCGGTATGAACGTAAATTGAATGAGAGGAAAAGTGATATGAATTTGAGTTTTTGTTTTCAGGAAGCTAATTGACATATTTTTCTTTCACTTCCAAAGAATTAATTTCGCAGTTTAAATTCGAAATTTCCGATGTCTCAATCGAAAATGCATAACTGAAAATATAATTTTGATTCAATTGAAAACATTCAATTGAAATTATTATAGGAGAAAGAAACATGGCAATTGCTTTTCAAAAAAAAAACAGGCGGTAGAAGCGAAACCATCGAGCATAGCGTGCTCGATTCGGAAAAGTGGAAAGATGTTAAACGTTATACAGGGGTGGTTCAAAATTTTATAATTTTGAAAATTCACCCAGATTCGGGTTCCAAATGAAAAAGGCTGAATACGGCGAAGAGAAAAGTTTTCAATTTCATAAACAAATTTGTCAAACGTTGAAAGTGGATATTTTACAAGATAATTTGTTAGATATTAACTTATTGCGAACTTATAGCAAACCCTATGTTTTTTTCTTACAGTTGATAATACTCTCTGAGTTTCATTGTAACAGAAATCTAATTTAAAGTGTTTTTATGTTTGAAATGTATTTTTTTTCTATTGTTTATGCAATATATGCTGCACTGATATTTAATTGAACTGATTTGTAGTAAGTTTCACCAATATTTTTTTAAATTTTATTTTCTAGTTGATTATTATTGTTAGATGCTGTATATATATATATATATATATATATATATATATATGTTTCACATCTCGGTATTTATTAAAATTCATGTTCCAAACATTAAACTTTTATTTTTAATCGAATTCTATCAAATTTGATATATACCCTCGACTTATAGTATTCTGATATGATTCAACTCCTTGAAAAAAATGATTCAGGTCCGTCTACTATACACATTCCTCAGTGATCATCACATAATAACATATAATTGGATTTGAAAAGACACATCTGTGGTTTTCGTAAGAAGATCTAGTGTTCACAAGAGGCAGCTATAGCTACCTACGTGGAAATTTCAATCCGGAAATGGTAACAAATTATCTAGTTTCTTCATTAGCATGTTTTCTGTTTGTACTGTGAAAAGTAATTGGGTAGCTTAAAAACTTCATGATCGTCGATAATGGCCACTATCTTGCACTGATGAGATGCCAAATTGCCAGAAACCGGTCAGAACTCGTTCCTATATTTAAAAGTCGATCCATCATTGTATCATCAAATGCATATGCAGGAAATAATTCTGTGAAGATTCTGGCACTGACGCCTGTCGTATATAATCCAACGTTCTTCGTGGTAATAGCCAGGGGAGTAGTTGTTTTCTGATAGGCGTCAGTCCATTTTCCTACAGTGTAGGGAGACAGAGACTGGCTTGAACGATAAAAGTTTGTTTTAGTTGATTTATTCATTTACTTTACTTTGTCCAATGAAGCTTAACAATTAACTTTTCGTAGAACTTATATTATTGGTACTACACAAAATATATAATGCAATGTAAAAAAACGGAAAATTTTTTTTTTATATGTTGTGTTACACGCTATTCAAGATCACTAACAATATTTTCTAGAGTGACGATTAAAGGTATCACAGAAGATATGGAAAGATCAGCACTTATTACACTTCATACGGATGCGTTCTTATAAACTCGGTAATTCTCGAAACAAAATACAAACGAAACGCACTTCGATCAAACGAGACGAAATTTTAAAACTACCTACGCCTCTGCCTACGTAGACCTGTTGATGGAACATTTGCATCCAATGCCATCTTTATAGCATAACTTAGGCGCCATCTGTTATTGGGAAGAGTCGGTTTCCAAAGCCGAGAAATTACAATTTTCAAGTTACGACATACAGTAAGATTTTACGACATTCAGTAAGAAAAGACATGCCGTGGACATGGACTCCCCCGCGCCATCTTTTGACTGTGTCCACCTCGTCAAATGATATCTCCATAAGGTTGTCCTACTATTAAATCATTATACAATGATCAAACCATTGTTTATATAGAGATGAAGTTAGTCATATTATGGAAATATCATTTGAAGGGATGGATACTACGGGTAGATGTCACTAGTGATTTCGTTTCCAAGTCATGTCTTTTCTTTCGTTCTTCTTACGGACGTCGTAGCCTGAACCAGACATTTTTTCGATTTCTTATACATAATATATATTACCAAAAGATGGCAATTAATTCAGAAACGCAAGTGGAATTTTTTTTGCCAATTTCGTAGATAATTCATGTTTTGAAGATTATTTCGATGCCTAAACTTTCATTTCCTTCATTAACTTCTATCGTCAAATCAATTTTGAAGCTTCATTATCTTCCTTTCAATACTTCAGTCAAACTGACAGACAAAAGTCTGCACCAATTTTTCGCTTCAGAGTAGGACACTTTGCCGTGCATTGTCAAGTAAACTGAATTATCTACATTATAGTGCGTAGACGGCGTAACAAAAAGCTCCAAATCCTTTTGACACAGGCATTGACTAACTTAACTCTATAAACAATGGTCGAACTAACAGACAGAAATCTGCACCTATTTTCCTCTTCAAACAAGTGATCGGAAATATCGACATTATACTATAGATAACGTAACAAAATCTCTTCAAATCCTTTTTACACAGGCATTGACTCTCTATAAACAATGCACAGTTCCGTCTGTCAGTTCAATTGAAATTTTGAAAGAAAAATAATGAACATTGAAGCTTTAGAATAGAGTTGACGATAGAACTCTATCTATTCAGATAGAATTCTCATTAAGCAATCTCAGCCGCTGGGACCTCCTGAATGTACCCTTTGTTTCTACCAATTTTTTAAAGTATGCCTTCGGGGGAGGAATTATTCAAAGCTTGAATAAGTCGTGTCGTGCAGAATAATTTACTCGCTGCTTGATACTTCATGTAGAAACCAAGATTTTTGTTTGTTGACTTTAAGACTAATGCTGAATTCAGAAAGATCCGAAATCCGATGGTCCGACGATCCGACAGCTTTCTGATTGGTCAAAATTCAAATTTAGACCAATCAGAAACATGTCTGATCGTCGTACCATCAGATTTCGGATCTGTCTGAATTCAGCTTAAGGCTGGATTCAGACAGATCCGAAATCCGAACGTACGGAATTTTTGACCAATCAGAAAGCTATCGAATCGTCGTATCGTATGATCGGATTTCGGATCTTTCTGAATCCAGCCTAATAATCTAAATTCAGACTTATTACAGGCTGCCTTGCATTCGTTACGTATCAGAACATTGTAAAATAGATGTCCAATGGACCAGACCAGAAGTATACAAATTGATTTCATCGAATATTCAATGGATATCCATCAATTGGAATATGGATATTCAGTGCACGTCCAAAAGGATATCGGATGGACATTCATCAATTGGAACACGGAGATCCTCTGGACGTATAGAAAAACGTCAAATTGGATTGATATAATGTTCTCAGGAACGCCCAACAAATATGTGAATAGCATTTAGGTTCTGAAAAAAAAAACATTCTTGATCAACATTAAGAAATACATTTTTCCAAATTCAACAGCTTGATAGATATTCATTCATTTTTGCACTCCTTTCTTTGGCCCTGCGGCACTGCAATACCAATTTTTCACTGAATCTTTCCCTGCTTCTGTTCATGATGTTATTCTGTTGGAATTAGTGTAAAGGGATCGGAAAAATGTTTGAACATGGCCTTTGTCAAAAGACTTAGTAGTATTAAGCACGAGGGCCTAATCAATTCAGACATGTGCATAGTATATCCCAGAATTGAATGAACGCTAATTCAAGAATAACTTTTACTGTTCAGTGACACAGGACTTTCATCAACGCATAATCGATAATTTAATGATATAATGTTTCTTTCGAGTCATTTGAACAGCGAAAACCTCTGTCAAATGGTCGGTAGATGATCCACTTTTGATTTCTGTTGATTGTTGTTGGATGGCTTGGAAGGACTCACAGGTTTTGAGCCTGTCAATTGTGGCAAATATGTTCCCAGAAGTGAATTCTAGAATAAATAGTGATGATCATATTAAAATGGATTCATCAATAACATGCCGAAACTTACTCTGGACTTTTCTCTAGTTACTTTATCTATATTATGTACATCAGTTTCATCTACTTTGAAACTGAAATTCTCGAAATAGTTATGTGTTAGAAGTTTTTCACAGGTCCACCTTTTGGCAGGATCTTTATCCAGACATTTCTGAAACAAAAAGAATACAGCTTCAAATTATACTTTGTAAAAATTAGATGGTAAAAGAAGAAATGACACTTTTTACGAAAGGACAGATGTTAGGTTGCCATTATTCTTCGAAGAAATGTTGATCTGTGAGAAATAGATGAAAGGTTTCAATAACTTGAAAGGTTACAATCACGACAGAGCTTTCCATAAGTTAATGTTAACGTTTTGATACTTTCGATCCTTTCTCATACTGTTGGCATGGGAGTGAGTTGAAACTTTTTCTAGAGATCAATTACCCTAACACCAAACTTATGTTTTTGCACTCGACGCGCGTTTCGCTAACAAGGTTAGCATCTTCAGGAGAAGAAAATTGATACTAAATCTAAAGACTTAGGGTAGTTGTTTATGTACCTGAAGTGTTTTGGTCCAATATGGAATTGTCTTGTTACTGCTGATTATTCTGATTAATTCCTCGATAATAAACTAGTACAACCATTATCTGTAAAGTTTTTTGTCTGATATGGACTTCGTTTGTTATTATTACTGATTATTCTGATTATATAATTTATCAATAGAAGATTGAAAACGGGCTGAAAGAGACTGTTGTCACTATTCATGCTATTTTTATATTTTGCTCTTTCTAGACTCTCACATGCATCGAGTAGCCTTGTGTCATGCACATGCCCAATTAGTTTCAGATTGCTTTCGCCAATTTCGTGGTGATTGTCTAGAGCGTGTTGGGCGAAACTGGATTTGTCTACCCCTCGGTTTTTCATGTGAGCAAAATGCTTCTTGAAACGGGATTTGATACCTCGCCGGCTCTGGCCGATGCATTTGTTGTTGAAATATTGACAACTGATTTCGTAAATTCCCGATTTTCACCCGTTTCAAGTAAAATTTTCCACACATGGAATACGGAAGGGTGGAAAAATCCATTTGCTCTAGACAATGACCATAAAATTGGTGATAGCAATCTGAAACTGATTAGGCATGTGAATGTCTAGAAATGGCAAAACGTAAAAACAGCCTTTTTCTCGAGTATGTCAGCACTAATTCAAAGCATGCATTCATGCTGACAGTCCGGTAACCTAGTGAAACGGGTTCTCGTTTTGGCCAAATAATGTGATTATTTTGCAAATGACTCAAAGTTTTCTAAGAAATAGCTGTGATATATGCAGAATTCTAGAAAAGTCCTCACCATATGTTTGGACGACATAACCTATGAAATTCATTTTTTCTCATAAGGATCGATTTGAACTTCTTGAAAACACTTGTTTGATATGACAGCTATCTATCAAAGTTTTTGGTCGTCAACTTAGATATCATCAGATGACTACACATGTTCAAGCGAATTTGACCAGACAATATCACATCAGTGTTATTTTTTGCTCAGAGCTGTTTTACTGATTTTTGGGTAAATCAGTCGTCTTCTCTAGGTAAAAATATCTCTTATAACGAACGCTTTCAAAATTGTAGATAACCATTATTTAGTTTTCAAAGAAATTTTTGCTTTTACGAAAATTAGATGGACCTGACGATACTCTTGTGTTGACTGGAATTTGCAAAATTGAAATATTTTCGATTATTTTGAGAAACTATCACTTGACCTTTTCTCGAAATCAATTAGAAAATGACTACAAAAGTTCTAAGGGAGTAACAACAAATATTGGCAAACAGACTGGGTGATAAATCTATATCATTCATAAACGTTTCATTCATTCCCTAAAATGAGAAGAGTGTATTTAAAAAAAAACCATTTGAATCTCAAAGAGGTCAGTTTTTTTTGCTTAATGTATGACGAGCACACAAAACCGATTATTTAAAATTTATAAGATCCACAATGGACAGTATTTTGTTGAAAAATTCCACGCACCAGGAAAACATTTCATTCTCAATCCAGACAAGCTTCTTTCACACGGAGATAATTATCCCTTGAGTTCCTTAGTGGCAAAATGAATGAATTATATGAGTAATTCAAATGTTTCAACTCTTTTCATCTTTTCTATATAGACTTGAAAACAATGTTTCTGAATTGGTATTCGGATGTTACCCAATCATTGATTATTTTTTACAATTATTATTCTCATTTCGATAATGAAAATTACCTTCAGGAAATCGATGGTGGTACTGCTGCACAACGGCATTTTCACTTCAAGAGGTACAAGTTGTGAGGGAACTGGTAGAATGACTCCTTGAAAAAAGTCGTTGTTTTTGAATGCTTGCATGTGCCTTGGTAGGAAATCTCCTACAGTACATCTTATTAAGAATAATTGATCGACATCGGATTTTCCTGGCCAGAGGGCCTCTCCTCTGATTAGTTCTGCTAAAACACAACCTGAAAGAGTAGTGAGAACTAACTACACATTCCATATCGTATGGTCCATTGGAATTGGTGAAATGGATTCGTGAAGAGACTTTGAGTGTCTTCCCAGAATTGATTAAAATTCAGACATTCTCCACTATTTCGGGAATGAACCCCTTTTCTTTTGAATACTCACTAGTAAGTGTACGTGGGTGTGTCCAAAAAATTTCTTACTGACCTCTATACTTGGCGGTATTTTCGAAAAGTCAATACTCTTCAACAGAAAGTTTAGAAGTTGAAGGGAGAATCCACAAGAATCATTCATAAAGTTTCAGATCGATATAACAGTTAATGGAAGCACCTTGAAGTGACTAGAGAATCACTACTATAGGTATAGTTTGAATATGAATCTGGTGCAAAAGGTATAAACCTGCAAGACAGAACGCCATCTACTGGATGTCGGAAGACTCAAACTATTACTACATCGAGAGTTCGCAGCGGGTCATTTGTTACGGATTTGCCGTACGATCGATCTACTTCCTGTGAGGTCTCCTCTAGTTGATGTGGTAGGAATTTGAGTCTTTGGTTTCTCAGTAGATGGCGTTTTGACTCAGAGGTTTACACCATCTGCACTGAATTCAGATTTTTGTTTCGTAACGGACAGACGGTTCGAAACTTTTGGTGGTCGCAAATCCAACCGAGTGTTACTGAGGAGACCTATGGCGGATCGAAACGAGGGTCTGGGTTTGGTTTTTTGAATCTAATCATTTGAATCATCGAAAGTCTGATTTCTGCCGGGGGTTGCAGCTTTCTCTGCAAGTGTACCGAAGATGACTCACGTTCGCTGCGTGTCATTTATTATGGATTCGCCATGCGATGTACTCGCTGTTACAGATATTCTTTACTTCATGTGGTAGGACTCTGATCTGAGTCTTTGGTCATCCAGTAGATGACGTTCTGCTGAATTCTTCTGAATATGGTTGACGATGTTCTGTGCTGAGTGGTATTGGTTCGGACTTCCATTGTCTATGTTATTAAATGTATGGAAACCTGTTGCTAAGAAAAAAAAAATAATAAAAAATACAAATAGAATAATGCATTCAAATCCAAACAAAAAGGTTAAAATGGATTTCTGGTAAAAAATGCCAATACCGCTCGGCAATAAAGACAGGTGTCCAGCGACCATTGAAGGGAAATTGTAAATCGACTAATGTATTGTTGAATTGCCAAGGGATTCTAGTGAATTACTGTTACGTACTGGGTCATACAGATCAGAGCCAATTATTGCCTACTGGCGGTACTTGATACGTCCAAATTCTAGGCATATGGACAGTCTGTCGATTCCTGATCTACAGTGTATTGAGAATGGATAGGGACAGAATGTTTCATATGAAATGTGGTACGCGAAATGGAAAATGGTTTTAGATTATCTATTATATGGGCTTAGACATGAAAGTGATAGTGGCATGAGACTAACACTCTGCCTACTGTGCTACCGAGGCAGTTGAATGTGAACATCTGAAATAGACCAAAATGTTCTGATGCACGAAACTTATGATATCCTTACCTATAGCCCAAACATCTACTGGCGTACCATACTGTGTATCACCTACTAATAGTTCAGGGGCTCTATACCACCTAGTAGCAACATAATCCGTATAATTTTCACCAGGATCTGAAAAATTGATATATTGAATTGAAATATGTTATGACTAGGAAAATATATTTATGTTATTGTTGAGTAAACTAGTCTCGAAACGATTGATTTTGATAGAATTCATTCAATCGTAAACAAGAAAATGATAACAGTTCTGATAGTAGTTTGTAACATAAAAGTCGTAATTTTTTTTTTTATTAAGCTATACTGGTTGCCATATGTTAACAAACCGCAGAGTGATATAAAAATTGGTGTGTGAATGTGAAAATAGATTAACTCTATATTAGATGCCAGGTCTTTCAGACAGGTCTCAGGTAATGAAAAAGCTTATAAGCTCGCTTGTAATTAATAAAAAGATACTGGATCTAAGAAGCTAGTGGGGATACCGAAACTATGGTTTGGAATCACAGGTATTGAGTGAGAGCAAAACAAAGTTTATGGAGTAAATACACGGTAACGAACACGAAAGAACTGCTTCAAATCAGCTGGAATCAAGTAATAATCATTCACATTCTGATTGTGGAGGAAATTAAGGAACAAGTATTTATCCACCACAAAATAATGACGTTCAAACAATGTGGACTTTATATAATGCAGTGATAGAATACAGGCAGCGCGCCAAGTCCTTTGCGAAAGTGATCCTTTGTATTGCAGGAGGCAATATTTATATTTCTTCCCTGACGGAAGTGGGCGATATTCATAATGACGTGATTAGGAAAAAAGTTATTGCATGATTTTCTCCACACCATCAAGAGCGATGAATTATTTGTAATCGGTGCTAGAGAAGGGCTTTTATTGAAGAAAATCCCACACGCTTTTGGTGATATACTTGATTTTCAATTATTGTGATAGGCACACGTATTGGCCATTAGTCAGTGGAGACAACATTTACTTATGTACAAAAATACTGGTCGAGAAAATCGTGTGACCCAGATCCAGTGATCAACCTGGTGTTTATTATATTTTTTGTAATAGTAATAGGTCACCTTGTATCTTAAAACAGCATGCCTTTATGATTTTGTTATCAGAGGGATATTCTCATATGTAAAAGCTGGATTCATAGATTCAGGCGCAGCCGCTGCCCTTACGGTTGCAGCTGCCGTAGCAGTTGAGAAATTGTTCTAAAATTGTTCTAAAATTGTTCGTTTTCGTTAACCAGCTGACGAACGTCAACCCTCAAAAGTCGAAACTTGTGCGAGCAATGGATCAACGAGGCCTTACCTTTTAACGTGCGATTACCCGGTGGCCCGGATAACGTGCACGGTGGCCCGGCGAGGATTCGAACCCCGGCCTTCCGCTTGACAGGCAGATATGCTAACCACTACACTACCGAGACCACATTGTATGTGTATTTATAATATTTTTCTCGGCGACGTAGAATTCGAAACGCGCATGAGAAAGATTTGAAATTTGACAAGGGAAAAGTGAGTTTATCAATTTTGAATTTCCGTATTCATGTGGAAAAGAAAAAATATGGGTAATTCCCATATGGGATCACAATGATTGAAACATAAATATAACCTCTACTCATTTGATTTTTTGACGCAGAAACATAATTGTAAACGTCAGCTTCATGAATATTGTGTATTATGTCATTCGTTCGCTGCCGTTGCCGCTAGAAATGAAAGTTGGTCATCTTCGGGCGGCAGCAACAATGGCTGCGGCAGCTGCTGCGAATCTATACACATGCTCTAGTACACATTCAATTTGGTAAGGTTATTGCAACCACAGCGGCTGCGTCTGAATCTATAAATCCGGCTTAAACAGATGCAAGGCAGCCTAACTACTGAATCAGTTGATGTGTTTGATACACAGATACTACTAGCAGTGTTGGTATTTCGACAACCAATATCAGGATCGAACCGGCCGGCACTGAGAAACCTGTAATATATAACAATGCAAGCTCCTTCTCGCTCCCACATCTGCCAACCGTTTTACGTTTATTTATAATCCGAAATCTGAGTTGCGATAAGATGAAATTTGTATTTATATAGCACTGGCACTTACTCAACATCCTGGCGAATCCAAAGTCGCACAATTTAACCACTCCATTTGCGGTCAGTAGTATATTTTCTGGCTTAATATCCCTGTGAACGCAACCGTGTTGATGACAATATCCCACCGCGTGGAGAGTCTGCCATATTATTTGTTGTGCTAAGATATCGGGACATCCTCTAGGATACCTCTCCAATTCGTTGAGAACAGTCCTTTCACAAAACTCGAATACTAGATGCAAACGCCGCTTGCGTCGAAATACTTCTATGAGGTTAACGAGGTTAGGATGTTTCAAGTTCTGCAAAATCAAACAGATAAAGAATGAAGGAAAACGCTTCCAAATGGTTTATTATATTGTTAATATTTCGCTACAGAACGTGACTAGATATTTCAAAATCGATTATTTTTTCAACCTCAGGTGCCTATTCTTCAATTTTCGATATTTCGCCACTAATAATTTGTCTTTCATATTACTAATAAGTTATGCCTGGTTGTCTTATGATTTAGATCACCTGTTAGACAATGAATCATCTCTTCATCATTAGGTTTGATATTCGAAGTAGTAGTAGTAAATGTTATTTATGGTATTTTCCATACCAAACGCCATACTTATGGAATTTTCCTCCAGGGTACATACAAGATGCGAATTGATGCGAGATTCCAGGAACGAGAATACTCGCGTGATCGCGGCTCATCCAGAAGAATCGACTGTGAAGATTTGTCTAGATCGTTCGCCACTGTATGAGCGAGAGTATAAAAGCGGGAGCGCGCACGACGACGGCAGAATTGTTAGTTCAGAGAGTTTTAGTAGCGAGCGAGCATTGGAAAGTTATCGGAGCGATTTAAGTGATTGTGTTGTATTGTATTGTGATAGAGAATTATAATAAAAGTAGTTTAGTGTTGTTTGGTGTTTTTATCGACGAACCCAACGATAAATCGTAACAGTGGTGTCAGAAGTGGAATTTTTGCTAGGAAATAAAAACAATTTATGGTTAATACGAGAAGTACATCTTACGATACGATGGAAGATATGTTGAAATTTATGCAAAACCAATTTGCTGATTGGGAAAGACGACGACAGGAAGATGAAAAGCGACGGCTGGAGGAGAAAGAACTAGAGGAAAAGCGACGGCAGGAGGAAAAGAAAGAACGAGAAGAAGGACTCCAGAAAATTCTCGAAGACCAGAGAAAAGAGCGAGAAGCTGAAAAGAAAGAACGAGAAGAGGGACTCCGGAAAATTCTCGAAAATGAAAAGAAAGATCGAGAAGAAGCACTCCAGAAAATTCTTAATAATGAGAAGAAAGAACGGGAAGAAGCACTCCAGAAAGTTCTCAAAGAACAGAGAAAAGAACGAGAAGACCTCCAGAAAATTCTAGAACAACAAAAGAATGAAATAGAGATGATAGAAAAACAACGAGAAGCAGACTTCCAGAAAGTTCTAGAAAATCAGGACAAGTTCTTCAAGCATGTTTCACATGAAACCAAAGTACAAATGGAAGAACTAAAAGGGGAACTGAAGGAAGATGTCAATAAGAAAGTGGATATAGTGCGAGAGGAGATGAGAAATGAAATGAGAGGTCTAGAAAAACAGATAGCTCTTCTCAAGAACCGAGATCGCCGAGACAGTGTTGCCACGTCAGGAATTTCCGTGAAACCACCGACTTTTGATGGTCAGTCGTCTTGGTCCATGTACCGTCGACAATTTGAGGCTGCGGCAGAAACTAATGGATGGGGCGACGAGGAAAAAGCTACGGCACTAATAGTAGCTTTGAGAGGGCCAGCTTTGGGTATATTACAAACGATACCCATAGAACAGCAGAAGCAATATCAGGACCTGATTTCTGCACTGGAGTTGAGGTATGGCGATCAACACCGAGAACAGCTGTACCGGGCCCAAATGAAGACTCGCACACAAAAATCAGGTGAGAGTCTGCAAGAATTTGAGGCAGATGTTCGACGCCTAATCCAGCTGGCATATCCAGAAGCACCCGGAGATTTCAAGGAGCAGTTGGCTGTGCAGATATTTATAGACGGACTGAGAGACCCAGAAATACAAAGAACTCTACGATTGACGAGTTTCAAGAGAAGTAGCGATGCTTTGGTTCGCTCTTTGGAAGTGGAGGCGGCCTTCAATACGTCGAGGCCGAAAGTGCGTGCAGTTTCAATAGAAGAACCGGAACAACGATTTGGCACAGCGATTAGTTCAGTCGAGAGGGTTCTGGAAGAAATCAAATCAATGGTAAGTGGCATCGGCACCCAGAAGAAGAGGACATGCTATAGATGTGGAAAACCCGGACATCTTATCAAAGACTGTAGGGTGAGAATGCCATCAAGATCTAGCTCTCCTGCAAGGGTGCCATCTCGTACGCAATCACCTGTGAGGACAAGGTCATCCAGCGAGTCCTCAAATTGGCGGCAGGAAAACGAGAATTAGCCAGCATATCGGGGCGCATGCTGGCTAGCAATAACAGAAACATCTGAGAGCCTTACCATTCCAGGAAAATTAAATAAAATCGACGTTATATGCACCATAGACACCGGTGCTGCAGTTTCCTTGGTTCGCAGCGACATCCTTCGGCCTGGAAAGGTGAAGCTTATATCATCCAACGTCGTGCTTCGGACAGTCACTGGTGAAAACGCACCTATTCGAGAAGAGGCTGAAATTACATTGGTTCTTGGGCGACTCACCATCACAGATACAGTTTACGTCGCAGATATAGAAGATGAATTCATACTCGGAATGGACTTGATCAGTGACTATGGATTTTCATTCGACAATGAGGAGAAGATTATGAGGTTCGGAGGAGAAGAATTTGTCCTTACAACTCCAGCAAAAAGGGCAATGCCTGTGAAACTGCGTTTAATGAAAACTGCGAGAATTCCTGGATTTTCGGAGGAAGTAGTTTGTGCTGCAGTTGAAGAAGACCCTGGGTGCTGCGTTGGAGTAGTCCAGCCATGTGGTGAATCCCCCAGCAATTTGCTTTTTGCACGAGCCTTAGTTAAAACGAACCAAACGATTCCTGTGAGAGTTGCCAACGTGTTTCCTGGAGAAATAACTGTTAAGGCAGGCGATGTTATTGGAACATGTGAACCTGTTACTTGGGTGGCGAACTGTAATTCAAATGAACGTCAAGAAATAAAAACGGACTCTGAGAGTGTTATATCAACTCTGGAAAAATCATGTCAACACCTATCAACAGAGGAACTGAAAGCTGCCAAGAAGTTCATCAGGAGTGAAAGCGACATTTTTGATTCGACAACAACAGGAAGAACTAATTTGGTCAAACACAGAATCGATACTGGCCAAGCTCATCCGATTCGGCAACCACCAAGAAGAGTTCCATTCGCCAAGCAACAGGAGGTGGAAGAGCTTGTCTACAAGATGATGAAGGACGGTGTGATTGAAGAGTCATCGAGCCCTTGGTCTGCACCTGTTGTGTTAGTTTCCAAGAAGGATGGATCTACGAGATTCTGTGTCGATTACAGGAAATTAAATGATGTCACCAAGAAGGACAGCTACCCTCTGCCAAGAATAGGTGACACATTAACAACTTTGGCAGGTTCCCGTTGGTTCTCAACATTAGATCTGGAGAGCGGATACTGGCAAGTAGGCATACATGAAGACGACAAGGAGAAGACTGCATTCTCGACTGGTAGTGGACTTTACCAGTTCACTGTTATGCAGTTGGATTGTGCAATGCTCCAGCAACATTTGAGAGACTAATGGAGCTGGTCCTTCGTGGCCTCACTTGGAAAACTTGTCTTGTATACCTCGACGACGTTTTGGTCATGGGAAAGACATTCGAAGAACATCTGCACAATCTGCAAGAAGTCTTTCAACGATTCAGGGACGCCAACCTCAAACTGAATCTTCAGAAATGTTCATTGTTCCAGAAAGAAGTGGATTTTCTAGGTCACACAGTTTCATCAGACGGTATCCGAACAGACCAAAAGAAGATACAGGCGATAAGAGACTGGCCGAGGCCAAGAGACAAACATGAAGTGAGGAGTTTCCTAGGTCTCTGCACCTACTACCGTCGTTTCGTAGAAGGATTTGCTGATATTGCGGCACCCCTACATAAGTTGACAGAAGATCGAGTCAAATTCGTCTGGTCCAACGAAAGTGAACGAGCATTTGAGAAACTGAAAGTTGCTCTATGTTCCAGCCCCATTTTGAGTTTCCCACGTCAACGAGGCCTGTTTGTCTTGGACACAGATGCCAGTAATAATGGTATTGGAGCCGTACTATCACAAGAGCAAGATGGTCAGGAAAAAGTAATCGAGTTCTACAGCAAAGTACTCACCAAGCCCGAAAGAAATTATTGCGTAACAAGAAAAGAGCTACTGGCGATAATCAAGGCTGTAGACCACTTCCACAAATATCTGTACGGAAGAGAGTTCCTAATCAGAACAGATCATGCAGCTCTGAAGTGGTTACTCGAAATGAAGACTCCTGAAGGACAAGTAGCAAGGTGGATTGAGAAGTTGAACCAGTATCACTTCAGAATAAAACATCGACCAGGACGATTGCATAACAACGCAGATGCCTTGTCTAGAAGACCTTGTTCGGATACTTGTAAACACTGCGAGCGAATTGAACGTCGCGAAGGAATCAACCAAGTGAGATTGATAGTAGACGACAATTGGACGACAGCAAAAATGCGAGAAGACCAAAGAGAATGAGAGAATGATCCAAACGTTGCAGAATTTTTGAAATGGAAATAAAATGGAGCGGAAAGACCCACCTGGAAGGACATCTCGGATCGATCGCCAACGTTCAAAGCATTGTGGGCCCAATGGGATTCCTTGATTGTGGAGAATGGCCTACTGAAGAGGGCTTGGGAGTCAGCCGATGGCAAGAAAGTGAGTTCCCAACTGGTTGTGCCCATGTCGAGAATAGAGGATGTTTTGTTAGAGATTCATGGTGGTAAATCAGGTGGACATCTAGGAGTCAACAAGACCTTGGATAAAATACGGCAAAGGTTCTACTGGGTCCAATGTCGAGAAGATGTCGAGAGATGGTGCCGAAGATGCCCAAAATGCGAAGCAAGCAAAGGTCCTAGAACAAGATCAAGGGGCGAGATGAAACAATACAATGTTGGTGCTCTCTTCGAACGAATCGCCATCGATGTAGCTGGACCGTTCCCGATGACGAATGATGGCAACAAATACATCCTCGTTGCCATGGATTATTTCAGTAAATGGGTTGAAGCTTACGCCTTGCCTAATCAAGAAGCATCCACCGTTGCAAGAGCCCTGGTGGACAACATGTTTACAAGATTTGGAGTGCCAATGGAGCTACATTCCGATCAAGGAAGAAATTTCGAATCGAATTTATTCAGGAAAGTTTGTGAATTGATGGGAATCAGCAAGACCAGAACAACTGCCCTCCACCCACAGTCCGATGGCATGGTCGAGAGGTTCAACAGGACTATGGAAGAACACCTTTCCGGGCAGCTGTGCACGATTCCACAAAGCTCACCCCAGCCAGTATCATCTTCGGGAGAGATCTTCGTTTGCCCTGTGACTTGGTGTTCGGATCCCCAAGTTCTGAGGAGAAAGAGGTACAGGATTATGCAGATGAACTGCGAGACAGCCTGATAAGGATTCACGAAATTGCGAGAAGAAGATTGAAGATTACTAGTGACAGGATGAAGGCTCGATACGATCTCAAGGCAAATACTGGTGGATTCAAAGAAGGAAATCGAGTGTGGCTGTACAACCCTCTTCGTAGAAAAGGAATTTCTCCCAAACTAACACCATGCTGGGAAGGACCCTATTCGATAGTCAAGAGAATAAATGACGTGGTGTACAGGATTCAACGTAGCCCCAGAGCAAAAATGAAGGTCGTTTACCTAGAAAGACTCAAACGTTACAATGGCGATGATGACGTATTGTTTGATCGGGACGATCAAAATTGAGAGCGGGATAATGTAACGAAATGTGCTAGCGCCGGCCCTGCCGCCTTTCGATGCGAATTAGTGCGAGATTCCAGGAACGAGAATACTCGCGTGATCGCGGCTCATCCAGAAGAATTAATACAGGTAATAGAGGATTTTGTTTTGCAAAATTAGGCAGGAGTTATTTTATTGCATGGATAGTTGCAGTCTGACGTACTCAACCTAAAAACACAAAATACTTACAAAAATGGCGAACGGAAGTGCCGCCATTTTGTGAAAAACCGTTTGGGCCTGTATCACCGTAACCGTGCACTTTAGGTCCACAATTATCAAGACCTTTTTTATAGATAATAAAATTTCCTATCTTTTATATTCAATAATTTTTTTTATAGCACTTACCGTTCACGACTTATATTATTATTACTTTTTGTTTATTCACTTTTTTACCGATATCTCTTTAAATAATTGTTTAAATAATAAATTGTTCATAACAAAACTTTCAAATCGATTAATTTTTTACAACTTTTATTCAAAACTTTTTTTGTCTAAAGTTAATATTTTTGAAGTTACAACACCTTCAATGTTGTACTACCGAGTACAAGGTTATTAAGAACGAAGTATGCATAGCGTAATGATGTAACGAATCCGATACATAATGAAAAAATATGAATTTCAGAATTTTTTTGATTTAATAAATAATTATTATCTACACCCGTACTCTAATAATACACTTATAGGCCCACAACCCGTTTTATAATGAAATCCATTACGATACAGATTTTTCATTACGATACAGATTTTCAACCAATAGAAACCCATTATTTTTCAATCAAGCATGATGTGCATGCTCTGCATTTGAAATTTGTCAAGTCAAAATCGGTATAGGTATTGAACTTTTGAAGAATATAGCCAAACTTCGATAATCATAACGAAATGTCTGATACCAGCGATATGGGAGAATCACCTTCGACACCTTCACCGACAGAAATACAGTTGGAATGATTAAATTTTTCATTTGACAAATGCATGATTTATCACTTATTTTTTCATCAAATTTTGTGGACTCTCCGTAGCCGAGCCGTCTGTGGCGCTGACATTGATTATTCTAGCTGGAGGAGATATTGGTTCGATTCCGGTCTCGAGTAATCTTTTTTTTTCTTTGATTTTTGATCTTCTTTCAATATCTTATCGTTTTATTTCTCGAAGTGATACTATTAATTACAATTCTGTGAAATTTTTCAAAGAAATTCGTTAAATTAGTACTATTATGTGCAATACGAATATAAATATAATATTTGTAGTTCTTCACTATTTATCGGGTGTAGATAAAATAGCGTATGCAACTCTCATGTAATAGTTATTAATACACTCGCATAAACCATACGAAACTCACCTTCGGCTCGTTTCGTATCCCGGTTTATGCTCATATATCAATAACCATCATTACACGATCGTTGCATAATATACTATTAATTCAAGTTCTTACCTGCAAGAAATAGCGAATACCCATTGAAATGTTTTCTTTGTATTTTCTCTTATACAATTAAATATCACTATAATTAATTTAAAAACTACTGCCATAATTGAACACGCAAATAAAAAAATGGAATATTTATTGAAGAATATATGTGAAATTTATTTTTACAAATGTACACCAAAATGAATCATATGTCTTCTCTGACTCTTTGGCGTTTTGAGGGTGGTGAATTTTCGATGTTGGTTACATTCTCCTCTTCCTCTTCGTTATCTTCGTCAGTGGCATATAAAGATTGTAACGCCTCTATTAATTTGTCGTTAGAATCATCACCAATATCTTCATCGATGTCGCACAATTCTGTGTTGTTGACGATTACTTTCAGCTGATTAGTGCACGTTTCCTCTGTGCAGTTCTCACAGATTACCGTACAGTCCAGTCCTGCTTTTCGGCACCCACAGGCTCTGCCACAGCCAGTTCTGCATTTGCATGAAATGCACTCTAGTTGATCTCCCAGATACAAGACGATTGAAATTAACGCGTTGTAACTTCGAAAATATTAACTTTAGAGAAAAAAGTTTTGAATAAAAGTTGTAGAAAATTTATTGATTTAAAAGTTTCATTATAAACAATTCATTGTTTAAACAATTATTTAAAGAGAAATCGGTAAACAAGTGAATAAACAAAAAGTAATAATAATATAAGTCGTGAACGGTAAGTGCTACGACAAAAATTAGTGAATGGGAAAGATAGGAAATTTAATTATCTATAAAAAAGGTCCCGATAATTGTGGGCCTAAAGTGCACGGTTACGGAGATACAGGCACAAACGGTTTTTCCCAAAATGGCCGCACTTCCGTTCGCCATTTTTGTAAGTATTTTGTGTTCTTAGGTTGAGTACGTCAGACTGCAACTATCTATGAAATAAAATAACTCCTGCCTAATTATGCATTATGGACACGAGTAGCTGGCTCCCTATTACCTGTACTAAATCGACTGTGAAAATTTGTCTAGATCGTTCGCCACTGTATGAGCGAGAGTATAAAAGCGGGAGCGCGCACGACGACGGCAGAATTGTTAGTTCAGAGAGTTTTAGTAGCGAGCGAGCATTGGAAAGTTATCGGAGCGATTTAAGTGATTGTGTTGTATTGTATTGTGATAGAGAATTATAATAAAAGTAGTTTAGTGTTGTTTGGTGTTTTAATCGACGAACCCAAGGATAAATCGTAACAATATGAAACACGTTTATTTCGAAAATGAAGAGTAATAGGCAAGAAAATAACAAATCGTTTCTACATTTCGAAAGAATATAGTTCTGAAATTAAGTTGTTGAAAATGCTCTTCACGTAATTAGTATAAAAAATTGCGTTGTTTTCATCGAAACACAATTCTAAAGAGCGAACTACTGATTGCAATATTCTGGTTTAATCTTTTTAATTTTTTTCGACCAGATATTTCATGAGAAATTTTTTATTCCGTCATATTTTTTCCTCGAAATACCCTCTAGAAAGGGTATCTTGGGTTTTCAACGCCAAAATGCCACCTTTCTCTGAATTTGTTTATTTTTGGTGAGGTTACTATTTGGGGATAAAAAAAAAATCCATACCCCCTCTCATTTCTCCGAAATAATTGAAAAACCTCTTTTGTCTGGGTTTTTACTGGTTATATTCTGGAGGTCATATGACCCACTCACCCCCTTGGAAAAATCGAATAAATAAAGAAAAATATTGCCGCGAGTGGTACAAAAAATTTTATTTTCCATAAATATTTATTATTCAATTCCTAAGATTTTGTTTATGATAAAAATTGGTTTAACCGGAAAATGTTTTTTTTTCGATTTTCAGACCATTTTCAGTCATTTCTGTAACACAAAACTAGTCGTTTGGTGCAAATAGGAAACTATTAGAGTGATACGAATACTATTTCGACGAATGTATTTATTTTTCATTTTGTGCTAGTTTTTATTACAGAGAAACTGATCACATTCGCAATATTATGTATTTTGAGGACTCTTTTTTACCGAAACTGAGAATTGAATTAGAAACATTATAATACTCTTCAAACATGTTACATATTCAATTTGTAATATTTTTGTTTGCCATAAAATCACGGTAGGAGTGGTGGTATAGTCAGAAAATGGAATCCAGACACTTTTTTCACATTTCTATATACGTATTCACTTTACAGCAAATCCGTTTCATTTTTTTTAATAACTGTTCGTTCACCATTTCTTGAAATAACTATAATTTGGAATTACATAATGTTGATGTGAAATATTCAATCCACACATATTCTCAAATAAGATACCCAGACCAAAATGCGCCTAAGAGGAGATTATGCTCCTTTTGAGATCAAATTTCTTTCACATATGATGACAAAAACATTCACTAAATAAGTTTCTGGAACGTAAGCGATTGCCGATAACAATTCGATGCAATATTGAAATTCAGAATCTGTGTCGTAGTGGGTTTTCAATCCATAATTCTGAATTTGTCCATATATACATGAAATGATAAAAATAAGCGTATTGTTTAATATTTGGAAATACCGTTTTGACTCATCAATCATTGCTATTTCGACGTCGGCAGTAACGAGCTCTAAACATAATAATGCAGTCAATGAATCTTCACTTTATCCTTTACTATTTCAGACATGTCGATTCATCAGAATAGTCAGTCGATTCGTGAACTTTTATATAAAAGCAAACAAAAGCTTTTTATGGAATCGACCTATTCAAATGCGTGATCTGGTGACGAACTTCACATATGGGAACATATTTTTGAGATAGGTCATAAATCATGAAAACAAATCAATCATAAGTAAATGCGATGTAAAATCATTTTGTTGACAGCTGATTCGCGTTGTATAGTCATGAGAAACGAGCGTTGAGCTGATATAAAGGAATTTCATTCAACTCATTTATATTACACTAGCTTTTGCCCGCCGTTGAAGCATCACATTTCGCCCTTTTCTCCGACTTGGTTCACATAGACGATTATTTTCCATAATAAAATATAGTCTATATCACTCCCGAATAGAGGAGCTTTCTGTTAGTCAATTTTCATGATTAGTATTTCCGAATATTACCTCCAACAAACAATTAAACTTTACCTCTTTAAAATGGTAGTATAGACATCTACCAGAGGGAAAGTAGTATACTGTTCTTTCGTGTTTTTGTTGGGCTCGTAGGTGTCTGGATATAACAGAATTTCTCGTGGAGTAGCTGATTCAAAAACTTTTTATAAGGGGACCCTAGTAATGTATTCAAAAAGAACATCACGGTTATTATTATAACACGCTGCTTCCTCCTACTTTTCCAAATCATTTCCATCCGAAGGTCAGATTATATATCACCTTTTTTGTACAATATCACGATTGGACACCAAGTTACTGCTTGGCAGGTCCCCTTTACTCATTTAATTTTTTCCGATGCATTTGTTTGCAAATTCATCCATGCTTAACAAAGAACACCTGATTTTCTTATGAGATTGTCGTGGAATTCAAATCACTGTTTTTTATTATTGCTCATTCACATGCCTTGTTCGTATGCTAATGCATTTTTTGCCTGCATCAATCAAACCGATGTTATTATTATTAAAATGACTTCCATTCGGTGGTACAAGCGGGGCGATATAAGACGTGATTAGTTATTGAAATTACTAATGTTATTAAACCAACAATTAGAGCTGTAATCAACAAAATCACCATTTTCCGAGAAAAGTTTTTTATCAATCCCAATTTCATTACAATCTCTATTCATACCACAATGACAGTAGAGATTTACTCATTTTCACTCCTACATACCTTCAGTAGTCTTATTTCCCGCAGTGCTATTTTTCTTATGAGAGGGTCTTCTTCACTTTCAGCAAATTTCTTTATAGCCACTATTTCCCCGGTGTCTCTGTTCCTGCACTTATACACAATTCCATAGCTACCCTCTCCCAATTTGCCAATTTTCTCATAACGTTCCATGCTTTTGGACGGGGTTCTTGTTCTGAAACAAACAACAAATCCTCAAAATGTATGTTTTTAATGAGGATCCATTTTTCAGATTATCAACCCAATGAATATCTGCACAAATAATGGAATTGTATATACTTTGAACTCTATCTGTTTTGAAGCTTTCAATACATAATTGACAATATTATCCTTCACCCTTCATGAAAAGGTATTGTAGATCGATCTCTTCGAAGGACCGTTGCCTGAGATTTGACGAGTCGTTCATGTTTGACACAACATGAAGTTGTCAATAAATCTAGAATTAAAATGGGAAAATATGAAAATTCAGCGAATGAATATCAGCTGCTTCGAATCCATGTATCCAGATGTCAGGAGTAACTATTCCTACGAAGTCAAGTATCTCGCTGCTGGGAATTACGATCAGTGAAAATCTTTCATAGGAAAACCATGTGGGTTCGATCGCTAATCGTGCTTCCCAGAAACTTGGATTTCTATTTCGTGCGAAGAAATACTTCACTTCTCGTCAGCTTCTGATGATCTGCAAGGCTCAGATACGTCCTGTCTTGGAATATAGTTCTCATGTGTGGAGTTCGGCAAAACATTCATTGAGGCTTCTCGATTCTATTCAGAAAAAGACAACCCGTCTTGTTAATGATTCTATGCTCACAGACTCGCTCACTTCATTGGAACATCGTAGAAGGGTCGGACACTTGTCTTCTTCTAAAGATATTTTCACGGTCGGTGCTCTTCTGAATTGTTATCAATCGTTCAACCCTTTGCAATATCTACACGCATGAACCTCTCTTGCTCAGTGATTTTTTTCAATAGAACAGCTGAGCTCTGGAACTCCTTACCGAAAGAGGTTTTTCCTGAGACTCACAAACTTCAGAAATTCAAAGTGAATGTTAATTCGTATCTCCGGGCCCTTGATTCACGCGGTGTTCTCTGAACAATACAGAGCTTCCCTGTCGTGTGAATCTGCATTTAAAAAAAGTGTGCATGTAGAAGTCTTACTACATAAAATCTGAAAAGTCACACTGTATATATTCACCTCTTCATTGATCAGTGCACTACTATCAGCAAAAACTATTCGTGAAAATTTTTCGATAAGCATCAGTCGTGGAGCGGCAGATCATCAGATCGAATTGAGCTGCAAAATGTTGAAATCTATGTGACATGAGATTTTGAAATTATCTGTCTAGAAATCATTCGATTGATAACATTTTGTTGATGTCAACTTTATTTTCATAGAGATGCTAACCTTGTTTGCGTAACGCGCTTAGAGTGCGAGTGATATAATTTTGGTCATTGTAATTGATCTCTATTTGTTGGAGAATATTCAGGTGCCCAATGATTTGTTAATGCAAAGACAGAATGGCCTTTTTTCAATATCTAGATTCAGTGTAGGTTTTGAATTTCCAAGATATTCAAAAAGATGTTGGGTCTGTAGCTAATATATGGTCAGGAATTGCTGAATCATAAGGTACGTGTTGTCTCTTGGCTGGAGAAAATGAATACTTATATTCTTGTGGTATCGACTTCAATAGAGTTCAAAAGAAGCTTTATGAAATTATATAGCCGAATCCACAATTATATTTGTTCATATTCCCCACTTCATGATGAATTCTGATATAACTGAAAGATAATCCAGTAAAATGAATCAGTTTACATAAAGTGTGAAAAGGAAGAGTGGTGACAAAGATTCTTGCGAGATGCCAATGATATGAACACGAAGGGCACTGATGATTTACCTAGAACCAACTATAATAATATGTATATGACACAAACACTGAGCAGTATCTAATGATGAATATCTCTTTTATCTACTATCTGTATCTGAAGAGTCGGGAGGGTGAGTGTAGGCCCACAGCACTTAGGCCACATGTGACCCATTGTACATCCTCCCGAGGAGTTGTCCTCCTAGGTCATCGTCCATCCTGTCCTTTACAGGAAGGTGGACAGGTCACTAGGAGACATCTCCCTTATATCGGCCGGTGTAGTCCAAGACTCACCGAACACACACTTTCTTATTGACGGTAACTCCAGACACATGAGACATGCCTGACAGTTTCGTCTTCCTGTTCACACATCCTGCATAGAGGCGTGTCAACTAGCCCCATAGTATGGAGGTGTTTCCTCAGTGACCTGTCAGAAATCCTACTGTTGAACGTAGGTTTCTCCTGGTCATCTTCGGATCCAGCTTCCTAGGGTCGCCGAGGGTAATCCTGGCAAGATTGCATCCTTTGATTCCATCCCATCTTTTTAGGGATTGAGCATGGGTATGACTTTAGGCTATTTCCGCAAATGTCGAAGTCATCAAGCCGTGGGTGTCGCTGGGCCCTAAAATTTTTAGTCCAGCCGCTTCCCTGGCCAAAGAATCGGCAATGCGGTTGCCTTTGCTCCTGTCGTGCCCTTGAACCCATCTCAGGATAATATTGTTATCTGCCGAGGCGTTAGATAAATCTTGGTGGCACTCTTGTACTAGCCCTGAGATAACACGTTGTCTGTTCAAGGTTAATAAGGCTTGTCTGCTATCAGTGCAGATTATTATGTTTTTGCCTGAAATTCTTTTTCTGGTTAGTTCTCTTGTGGCGATTGAGATACCAGCCAGTTCTGTTTGAACCACGCTGGTATTTTTTCCTATTCCCATCTTAATCTTGAGGCTTAGTGATCAGGAGTAAACTCCACATCCTGAGCCTTCTTTGGATTTTGAGCCGTCTATGTATATGCGTAATGCATTTGCAGCATCTGGCTCTGTGTTCGGGTTCATTTGTATTCTGTAGGGTTTGTTAAACACAAAACTGGGTTCAATTGCATCGCTGGCTGCCTGTAGCAGAGGTAGCGCAATAAGCGATTCTCTCCACATGCTTACCCTCAATTGACCCACTCCTAACTCGAGGTTCACATCAGACGGGCGCAATAGTACCATAGCCATTAGTGCAACCTCCTTAACGTGTAGGTCCAGAGGGGTCAGACCAGTAATTAGTTCCATTGCCGCGGTTGGTGTTGTTCTCATGGCTCCTGTGATGTTTAAACAAGCCATTCGCTGTATTTGATATAATTTTTGGATGGCCGTTGTATGTAGAACCTTCGGTCCCCATATGATGGCTCCGTATATTAACATAGGTCTGATATCGCAGCGAAAATTCAGGTGACCACACGGGGCGAAAGAGCCCATGTGCGTCCCACTGTCCTACGACACTGCCCATAAGCCACATATGCTCTTTTTGCTCTGCTCTGTAGATGAGAGTTCCATGTTAACTTCCTATCGAGGGTAATACCAAGGTATTTAACCTTGCTTTTAAAGATATGCTTCTTTTCATGGTGAAAAGAACCATCTCCTTACACCATATTTCTATCGCACAAAGTGTTCACAAATTTGCCGGTCTGCATATTCAATTGCGTGGAATCCATTATTGTTGAGGTGATTGATCAGAGTATCCAGAACTACTATCTATCCATCTACTGGTATCCTGAAACTCTTATGAAACCTATCTAGGATTAATAGATCATCTAACACTCGGCCGTTCTGTTCATAGTTCGTCTTCGAACAACTCTTATGAGACTACACCGTAACCCTAGAAAAACATATATTCAGTATTGCCATCTGATGAAATCCTTTCAGATATCATCACTTAGGTCTTAGGTAAACCAGTATTTGTCATTTCGGGTTTTGATATATGAAACTTCTCATTTCGTTATCATCTGCCCTGAGCCTTGATAGTCAGAACTACTCGTCTAGTTGTATTCATCATTTAGACAATGATACCTAGGCGATGCCATTTCATAGATATCCAACTCAGGCTTTGGTATCTAAGACTTCTCATTTTGTTATCATTCGTCCCAAGCATTCATACTCACAACTATACGTTTATTTGGATGCATCATTTGGGCAATGATACCTAGGTGATGACTAGAGAAGAACAGCACATGTAGTTGGTTGCATGATACAGGCAATGACACATGTCATATCATGCCTTGATACCTGAGTTAACTCATTTCGTTATCATCCGCCCTGTGCCTAGATACTAAGAACACCTCTCGTTGATTGTTTCATTTAGACGATGATAACCAAGCGATGTTATCTCAGACTTACCTTTTTTGGTTTTCTCAGTATTTCCGGCCTTACTTCGGCCTTATTTTTCTTTTTCCTTTTCTTGAAGCCGCTACAAGAGCTGTTTTCAGGGCTACTTGACGACGAGGATGATGATTGAATCTTTTGTTGATGACCCATTATTGGTTATATTGACTACTGAGGTCAGGGAAATGGCACTAGCAATACCCCTATAAACAACTATTTACTACATGAATGAATAATGAATAGAACGAAAAATAAAATAAACCATGGGGATTGCCAGTATTGCGGCAATGCCACCAAAACTCTGAAACATCTGTAGACATATCCTCCTTTGGTTTTCTCAGTATTTTTGGCCTTACTCCTGCCCTATTTTTCTTTTTCCTTTCATTGAAGCCGCTACAAGAGCTGTTTTCAGAGCTACTTGACGGCGAGGATGATGATTGAAACTTTTGTTGATGACCCATTACTGGTTATATTGACCACTGAGGTCAGGGAATTGGCACTAGCAATACCCCTATAAACAACTATTTACTACATGAATGAATAATGAATAAAACGAAAAATAAAATAAACAGTGGGGATTGCCAGTATTGCGGCAGTGCCACCAAAACTCTGAAACATCTGTAGACATATCCTTCTTTGGTTTTCTCAGTATTTTTGACCTTACTCCTGTCCTATTTTTCTTTTTCCTTTTATTGAAGCCGCTACCAGAGCTGTTTTCAGAGCTACTTGACGACGAGGATGATGATTGCAACTTTTGTTGATGACCCATTACTGGTTATATTGACTACTGAGGTCAGGGAAATGGCACTAGCAATACCCCTATGAACAACTATTTACTACATGAATGAATAATGAATGAAACGAAAAATAAAATACACAGAGGGAATTGCCAGTATTGCGGCAATGCCACCAAAACTCTGAAACATCTGTAGACATATCCTTCTTTGGTTTTCTCAGTATTTTTGACCTTACTCCTGTCCTATTTTTTTTCCTTTCATTGAAGCCGCTACAAGAGCTGTTTTCAGAGCTACTTGACGACGAGGATGATGATTGAAACTTTTGTTGATGACCCATTACTGGTTATATTGACTACTGAGGTCAGGGAAATGGCCCTAGCAATACCCCTATGAACAACTATTCACTACATGAATGAATAATGAATAAAACCAAAAATTAAATGAACAGTGGAGTTTGCCTGTATTGCGGCAATGCTACCAAAACTCTGAAACATCTGTTTTGCGAGTATCAAGCCCTATTCTACAAAGGCTTGAGTTCCTGGAAGGAGTGAAATTATTACCCACCAACATAAAGGCATCAGTCCCCCAGAAACCGATCACCTTCACTAGGAGTCTCAGTATCCAGGGCTTTGCCGATATAAGGGTCATACACAATGAATAATATAGATCGCAGACTGATGCACCTGTTCGACACCTTAGAATCGAGAAAGCAGGGCTCCTAAAAATTTCTTCCATAGTCTACCTATGATGTATTTTAACCTTGCGTGTGTAACCGCTCATTACTTTTTTAAAATCGACCTCTCTGCTGAATTTTTTTCTAGAGATCAAATACCCTAACACCAAACTGATATTTTTGCACTCGAATACTTTCTTTGGACAATTCACAATTCGATAATACTGTTGCTGATTGATTTAGTATTATTATCATTTATGTTCCTTTACATCACTACACCTATATAGATGTCAAATGGATTCTGAGCAAGTATATTTTGGCTCTTTTTTTCCAAGGCATTGAAAAACGAAATGAACATCGTCTGGAGTGACATACGATTCATTTGTCCACCACGAAAATGACTTTCAAACAGTATGAATAATACAAACACATTCATATCTATTTTTGTAGGAGAGTAATAACAATAAATAAAAAATATTTCCTGTTGATTACTTTGCTACTCTTTCCCGTTATCGAAGAGACTATCAAATATGTTACCAGGAACATACATGACAGCCATCGGTATTTTTCCAACTCGGTAAATAATACATAAGCAAGTGGGTATACCTTGAAAAAACGCACAAATAACTCAACCGACCGAAAAGATGTACTGTTTTTTTCAATCGAGCTCTTTTAATTTACTTCGTGAATTTTACAATTGAATTTTGATAAAAAAGTTGATATTTTAAAGAAAAAATTGTTTTTTTGTGGAATGATGCTTTGACAATTGGTTTCTGGTTGAAAATGCGAAAACTTTGTACAATCTGGAATAATCTTCATCAACAAAATTCCTTAAACGAAATGATATTATAGTCAATTTGAGAAGAGTTTCCTACAGAATGTTTTGCGCTTGAGATCGGTGAAAATATTTGCTGGAAGTGGAGATATGATCTTATAAAAATAAGAATTTCTGGTCATTTATTGACTTTCAATCACTTACTATTCGGAAGGGGTAAGTTTTTGGAAAAACTGTCAAACAATATAATGGGTTCATTTCTGCCTAGAAATGTTAATATTCCATAAAAATTGATTACGAAATCAACCAGGAGAATGAAAAAGAACAGTTGAAAATATTATATTAACTCACAAGGAATGATTTTCGAGAAAATATCGAAGAATAAAATGGATTTGGTTCTGCTGAATTTGTTGGGTTAGTTGACTTTGCTATGAACTTTTGTTGGTTGCAAATCATTCATTTTAAACCAGCGCCTCCCTCTTATGGTCGGTCTATAAGCGTAAGAAGTGGGCCGCTAACTTGGGAATAAGATGAGTCGTATTATTGAACAGATATTTAATTTAAGGCAGTATTATAAGTGAGAAATTATAGATGATGTACTGTTTACGTATTGAAATCGTCAACTACATCTGTCTCGTTTTCACAAAATCACAACACAAATACTGCTGATTCTATTTTGCCCTATTCGAAGGATAATATAGAAGATATATCCCTCAGAGATGATTTTCAAGTCGATATTTTTTCTCGAAATAGCTGAATGAATATCAACTCGGAGACGAAAATATTTTCTATAGAGATTGTTTGAAAATGGTTCAGAAGTAAATATTATATTTATGCTTATAGAAATACATAATTTCGATTATTAATGAGTTTACTTGAGAAATAAATTTCAGGCTGCTACTGCTGCGAATGAACAAAGGGAATACAAAACTTCTATGGACGAAGAAACATGAAAATTAATGTCAACGAAATGACAGTTAATTGATGGCAGACTCGCTATGAATGTTTGATGTATCTAGTGGAAGTGTTCCATAATTTATCCACTGTGGAACTTGAAAGATAGTGTTCTATGAGCGATACAAGATCTCTAGTGGGATTTTTCTACAAACTTTTCTTTAAATGCTACCTATTTGTTGGAAATTTCGCGTGGATTTCGTGTGGATTTTTAGTATCACTTCTTTCATACAAGTTCTGTATTTCTCTTTTTGTTTATATTCGGGGAAGTGAAATTCGAGAGAATAATTCCCCCAACTTTTCTCTCCACAAAAATTATCAAATTCCTCTAGGTACGGTTCAGCTGGTGGTAGATTGTGCCTTTCTGTTTTCGCAAAGTCTCTCGATATGACCAGGAAAATATACGAATACGTGATATTACCGTTGTATGATTATCATAATTATGTTACCTTCTGATGCTATATCTGTATCGGTTGATGGATAATTTTAAAATATGATTGATGATAGCAGAGACATTGTTTATATTTTTTGAAATAGAATGAATCCTAACTCTCACTTACCTCTAGATAAATGAAAATCTGTTGACAGTGATTTTTTCCCGATGAAATGAACAATTCATAGACAGATGTTCTCGAGATATGAAAACTATCAGAATTGTACTAATGAAAGAGCTCTTCTGATGATATTACGAAATATAAATATATACCTTTTTGGAAGTAACTGGACCTGGTTTCCGAATAACCACAATTTACTACCGTTAAACCATTTCTCCATCCGATCATTTCATGATATTCACGAAAACTATCATTTCTCTTCGAGTTTTCCACTTGTTTACATTGGTGACGTTTCCTTGGAAACGTTCTATATTGATGGAAAAGGTATTATTTCCCGTATGAGAGGAACTGTAGGCAAGAAGCGGTATTTCCTTCAATGCTAACAATTACTATAACAACTGTGACTTTGAAAAGTCCGAACATGAATGTTAGGGTCGTAGTCCTTGAGCTTTTCACGAGATATTCCCAGGGAGTATTGATTACGTTCATAATTTTTGTATGGTACATTGCTAGTCACGCTATATGAAGTAATGTTTATATCATTTTAGAAGAGGATACTTCGAATGAAGGTATTATTCAAAAAATGTGACTTCTATCATTTAATTAACTTCAGTATTCACTTGATTATTGTGTACTTAGAAGAATGACGGAAAAAGTTTTTTATCATTTTTAATTGGCGTCTTTTGTGATGCATCACCATTCTAACAACCCATACATAGAGGTCAATCGTCAGAGGAATTAGTGAGAAAAAAAAAGTATTTCTTCGGATACAAATTTTTCATTGTAATATAAATTTTCAGAATCCTGATTTGTGGACGACATTCCCTATGGCAACACAAGTATATTTTCGCAAGAAGGTGAAATTTTCCACTTTTTGTACCACATCTCCAAAAGTAATATCAGTAATTTGTCCAATTCACTATGGAATAAAAAGAGACAGCCCGTCAAAATTGACCCCGAAAAATCCAAAATACATGCTCGCCCTTCCATTTTGTTTCGTGGTTCATTTCCAATCTTCTGGTGGAAAAAATACTCGCAACCTCTTACAAGGACGATTGAATTGAGAAGACAAAGATGCTAGCCCGACCTCGCTACGGCAAACTATTTACCCAGATAGAGCGGGTTGAACTTTTGAAATGAGTTGCGAGAGAAAAACGATATAGTTATTGAACATTTTTGATAAAAGTGCAACCTGCTCTATCTTGGTAAATAATAGTCGTAGTGAGGTCTGGTTAATAGTACATTGTTTACCGGGTTGGAAAAGCTTAACATTCCTGGGCGACTGTGAAGATTGCTAAGTCGAGGCGCAAGCCGAGACTTAGCAACACAGAGTCCAGGAATGTGGCTTTTCCTACGAGGTAAACATACTATTTTTCCGCAAATCGTTTAAAATTCGACAGATATTGATTGATAAAAAAAAAACGCGATAATTTTATTCCCAAATAAATGGTGCTTTGAAATTCCTAATGAAATTACTTGGGTTGCTATGGAAACGTATTGAGGTTGAATTGTCAAAATTAACGCTTATAAATTTAATTGCTGGTGTTCTCGAAAGTAAAATGATAAGTGATGATGAAATTTCCATTCCTGGGACTCCTCCAGAGCTGGTTGAGGCAGTGAATACTGCTTCATTAGAATTATTGCCAAAGAAATCAAGAGAAAAGTACGAAAATGCATACAGACGTTTTATGGATTATCGCATGAGTAAAAATACGAGTTCTTTCTCAGAAAATGTTGTAATGGCATACTTCCTAGACCTTTGTTTGAAGATGAAATCTTCAACATTATGGGCCAATTATTCAATGCTGAAGTCAACCCTTGCAATTAAACACAATGTAGATATATCTACATACTCAAAACTTCGTTCTTTATTGAAACGGTAAGCTCAAGGTTATAGGGCAAAGAAATCTAAGATTTTAACGAAGGAAGAAATTGAAAAATTTATCCAGGAAGCTCCAGATAAAGAAAATTCAATGATTAAGGTGATTTACAAGGTTTCAATTTCTATTAAGATTATACCTTTATTTATTTTTTGGGTGGCTGTAATATTTGGTATTTCTGGGGCCTGTAGAATGGATGAGTTAGTCCGAATGACTGTACACGATATAGAAGACCTAGAATCTAAGCTTTTAATCAGCATACCTGATTCGAAAACCAACAAACCAAGATCATTTGTAATTAATCAGATCTACTTGAATGTTTATCGAAAGTATGTTTCGTTAATACCAGAAAATATGAACAGTGACCGATTTTTCTTTAAATATCAAAGCGGAAAGGGTTGTAGACAAGTGGTAGGAATTCATCAATTTAGAAAAATGCCCAAAATAGTTGCTACTTATTTGAACTTGGTAAATCCGACAGAATATACTGGTCACTGCTTTCGTCGGTCTTCTGCAACAATATTGGTTGACTCTGGTGCCGGCATAACTAGTTTAAAGAGGCATGGCGGATGGAAGTCATCAAACGTTGCTGAAGGATATATCGAAGAATCGCTTAACAATAAGGTTGAGGTGGCAAATAAAATTTTCACAGTACAAAATATTCAACAAAATAACCCTACCACCCCGCATGTTGTCCAAAATGTTTCTCATAGTTCTAACAGTGTTCCTCCAATGTTCAATAATTGTACTAACTGTCAAATTACTGTAAATATAACAAATTGATCTTAAAAATGTATTCAGCAATGACTTGATGTTTTCAAAATATAAATTAATTCCTTATAAGCAATGTGTTTTAAATCATTTATGTAGAACACTAACAACTGTACGGAAATATCATTTCCTTATAGTAAGGAAATGACGTTTCCTTACAGTAAGGAAGTCCTGACTTTTTCTTCAAGAAATTTTGACAGAAATTTCAAAATTTCCTAGCGATTTGCGGAAAAATCATTTTCTTCTTCATTCAGTCATAGTTTTGTCCGTCAGTTGCTGCGTTTTTTGCTTGTTTTGGAGTCAACTTTGACGTGCTCTCACTAATTATTACAGGGTACTCCGCTTAATCACACTCTTTTTTCTTATAGTCTAGTTTATGATAGCTAGTAAATGAATTACGAGTCGTAATACGAAAATTAAGTGGTGTTTTGAGTGATTTTCACCATCTTGACGGTGAACACTTCATGTCAAAAAACACACTTTTGTGTATTTTTACCAGACCTGACCTCTTTAAATCCCTGACGGATGGCCTAATATCTATAGATTATTCGGGTATTTCAAGGTCAGAGGAAAATAGTGCGAGATTTATAATACTGTTGTAGAGATATCGACAATGGAGTGTCAAATATGTCAATGAATATGCTATATAGGGGGTTGTCATTCTCAAGTTCTCATATACAGACCTTGATATTTGTAACAGATTTTGACGATATCTAAAATCTCACCAGGAATGCGAGTATGAAATTGTTCAATAAACTGTCTCATATTTGTTATTCTGTCAATGATATTTCTTCGAAGTAGATCCATTGGACATCATGTGACATGTATAATCTTGCTATGTAATAAGTACGAATGAATGAATTTTCTCTCCATTTTCCTGATTTATGTATTTTCCAGTGTGAAATAGTTTCCTGTAGACATATGCTTCCTTTAACCTCTTCACCTCTACTTCGAGGTACGGTAGTACGCTCTAGGATCTTTCTATACTGTGAATTTGATGCCAGGCCTCACCCTATTCAGTTGTTCTGAAAATGCATCGAATTCTGCATCTCCGTGGTTCCATATTATGAAAGTATCGTATACATATCTCAAACAGAGGTGGAGCTTCAGGTCATGTACGATGGCGAATGATCCAAGCCATTTTATGTATATTATGTTGACTTCAACAGGTGATAGTGGTGATTCCCTTGGTCATCATTCATATTAGGTAAAGAAACGATCATTCATATGGGAATATCAATTTTGACCGCAGTTCTCTACCGATGCTCAGCTTCTTGTGAATGTTCTCGAGTGCTTCTTTGGCAAGAACGTTGGTCTAGGAACTTTCTACATCGGAATTGAGTAGGTGGTCTTTATGTCTGATCTCGATTCCTTTTGATATTTCTACACAATGTTTGGAGTTCTAACAAAGGACGAGGAGTTTCCCTGCAGCGGTTGAAAAATTGACTGTCATCATCATATAGTCTTGGTCACTAGGTGATTTGGTTGCAGAGCATAGTTGTTTTTCTGAGAATGCGCGAATATTTTTGTCTGACAAAAATATATTCACAAATGGGGCTAATGCTTGTCAAAGCTGATTGATTGAATGAATGTATACGAATTAACCAATGGCATCAATATATTGCAGATGATACCGATTTTTCTAATCTCACTTCATTCTACCTGCAGAATCTTGAAATCATTGCAATTTTGGTATTTTTCATAACCGAGACCAATTATCTCTCATATACCTTGACCACCATTTTCCCCCCATACAAAATAAAACTCAAAAACCGTTTTCTAGGATCATTTTCATTCATTGAGATCTTCTCTGATGATATAAAACCCTTACATTCATTTTATTATTGTGACTCACATTACCTTGAATAACAATCGATTGACATAACAAAGTAATTCAGTTCATTTCAATCTGCAGAGTCCGCGGTGAAATAGATGTGGCGTTTGTGAAGAAGTAGTTGACAGTTTGGACGATTACAAGAGGTGAGTTAGAATGCCATCGCACGATCACATATCTTGTTTTCTTTGATAAAGAATTCATTACGGTCACTGTATAAGAAACATGCGTTCAACTAAGCAGTACTAAATTATACTTGCGCACGACGAGCACTGCACGAAGCCTTGAAATGTGCAAATTAAGAGGCATACTTAGTTATTGATTCATAATATTCGTTTGTTAGTTATTGTTGCAGCAGACACTTTTTCAAACTGGTGATAAATTGGCCAACTCATACATCTTTCTGGATTTGATGGATATTGAATATAAACTCATTTTCGTAGCTTTTAAGGTACGCGTCCATAGGAACGCATCGTACGTATCGTACGGATCGTATGAAACGGATTTAAGAATTATTAGTATAGTAACTTATACATATGCGTCCACTGACCGGCAGCGGACGGATCGCACGTATCGGTCCGTCGGTAATGCCGATGAAATTGATTGAAGGGGCAACTTTTCCGACTGGTGCGAATGACGTCATGCGGATTGCCGATAAGTGGACGCATGTCACAATAGGTAGTCACTGATCGCCTCACAGATCATTTGAATTTTGTTACATTTCGACACTAAGTACACACACGTGCTTCAATCTTTTTTTGAATATGTCATGTATCCACATTCTATGTCTTCTCTTATTTCCGCTCCTTTCTTCTTCATCTAATAACAAAGCAATAATAAAGCCAACAGTTTTCTCTACCATACAAATGTGTTATGAATTAGGCTGATACTTGCTGATAATTCATTTTAACCTAATTGTAAAACACTTTATTGGCTGATTTCCACTAGACAGCTTACGGGATCACTACACCTGATTCACTAGGAAATAGCTTTCTCAGGCATGCTATGATACTACTTATACACTACCACAACACGCCTGAAGAATTTATCGTATAATGAAACACGTGTAGCGATTTTGTGAACTGGCAAACTGTCTAATGAAAATCACACAATGGTTTATTTGTAATAATTAAGTAACCACATAAGTAATTTTCTCTGTGAAGGAACAAAATGTTTCTACGAAACGAATTATAGGTATCTATACATCTTTTCGTTCTCACACATTGCATGATTTCGAAAAATAATAATTTTCCAGAACTTGAATGCCATGTCAAGAATTTTTTTCAACTATCTCCTCTCCTAAAGTGACTTCAATTATGGTCACATTCCATTCGATTCCAAGCTTAGGAGATGCTATGCAGATGACACTTTTTTCTCAGCAGTAAATCTGAAACGTTTTGCAGGGATCATTTACCTTTACATCGAACTGAACTTTTTTGCACTCGACGCGCGTTTCGCTAACAAGATAAGCATCTTCAGGAGAAGAAAATTAACACTAAATCTATCCATTAGCTTCCATTGAAGATGCTAACCTTGTTAGCGAAACGCGTGTCGAGTGCGAATAATATCAGTTTAGTGTTAAGAGTAATTGAACGCTAGAAAAAGTTTGCACTTTTACAAACTTTTTCAGATAGCTGAGCTGAACAATTTCAAGACAGTGGCTGTTCTTTCATTGTTATTTCTTGAAAAGAAATAGTTTCTTGGATGCGAAATGTTATTCTTCTGACCTTCGATGTTACCACAATAAACATGCTACTAATTGCTCACATCCTCCTGCAAACTGTGGGTGTCATTCGTTTACGATTCGATATCAATGACCTCATCAGCAAAAGGTCAAGTCGACGTTACTGATCAATCTGTTGCAACCATCTCAACCATTGTAATCGGACCATAAATAAATGTACCTGACGATGCAGCACAGCTGTGACATTCCGCATTCATAACATGGCATCATCAACAACAAACTTGACATGGTATGAACTTTCATGAATTTGATGTTCAGCAGTTATTAGACACTTGCAGTGATTGCAATTAGGCATTCCAGATCAGGTTATGTCTGGGGGGCAAATACCAGTTTTAACCAATCACACACTTATACAAAAGAAAACAAACGAAAGTTCCTGGGGGCAGTTGTCGCCGAATTGGTTCATTTAGATTAATTTGACATTTTTGACAAGTATCTGGAATGCCTAGTACGTAGACCTCAACTTAGACGTTAACGTTATGAAATATAACGTTTACGGATTTTTATGAAATTGAATTGAAGTTGCTACTATACATGACGTTACTGTTAGCCGTTAACCAGTGCTGCCGCTCTGTGAGTTATTACCACTAATTACTCCATTTGTGAGCATTTTGCGCCGATTCTGAGATTTTGAGCTCATTGACTCCTGAACTAAAATGTTATTCGAAACAAAAAGTCTGAGATTGGTACTTTTATTAGGATCAGGATGTGTTTATTCTTCATTGAACAAATTAGTGTTTTGTTATGAATAAAATTAATTTTATATGATTCCTTCCAAGCTTCAAGGTACTAAACAATCATCGCTACGGATTGAATAGCGATTTAGAGTAGTTATGAAATAGAACTCGACTGAGATAAACACTTCAGGTAATCCAATTCTACTTAAATTATGTGAATTTTCTAAATCATTATATTCAGGTCTATTCTGGCGAATCTTGAGTAACTATCAATATTGAATATTGCAATGGTTATTGAAAATAATGTTATAGAAGAATATGAATATACACCATAAAAATTTCTGAAATATCTTTGAGAAATATTGTCTATTGGAAAATTTTGATTTGCACCATATATTTGCATTATTGGTCTCATTCTCGAATATTTTTCAATAATCTAATGATATTCAAGAATCAATAGGCCACCGCAAAATAGACCTGATTGAAAATCTACAATCGGCTCTTAGTCAAACAATGTAATTATATTCAGGAAACTGAAATCTCAATTATTGATTATTCAGTCTAAGCTGAATGTTTCTTCACCAAATTTCAAATCATCTCTTTGAGTTTTTTATTGCTGACAATTTTTCCTGTAATTTGGATCATGTTGATCTGAATTAGAGTCCATCTCTTCGGATCTTGAAAGGAATTATGCCCATATATACCTCCCTCTCCAAATGAAGTTTCAAAATTCAATCATTCGCAACTCATCGGTGCGATTTGTAAATTCTCCGGATTACGTACGTTGATCTTTAACGTATCCGTGAGCGCCCGCAAGATAACGTAGCCCCGTAAACAAGTTCTCGACTTAAACATAAACAAGACAAAACTACGAATGCGTAGTTGTCAATTTGTACGTTTACATTCATGGCAGCACTTCAACTCTCTATTGTACACTTCACAGTTACAGTAACCTCCTCCTGTTCACAACTGAACATAATCCAGAGCATTGTTATCTTATTCCGCCTTTTTTCTCAAACGATGCAAACCATTCATTTGTGCCCAGAACTAACTAGATCATTTGTGAAAAACTTTCAGTTGCTACCTACCGTTTGGATTCATCAAGTTCCGACACAATAACAGAACGTAACAACCCCAAATACCTATGAAAACTCCGCCAATGTACTGTAGCGTTTTGGGTTGATATTGATGCTGGGTGACGTAATTCCAAATTCTGTGAATTTTTCCACATTATGCAATGTACAAAGGTGGAACAAACGTATTTCGTCATCAATTTGAGGTTCCTTCGCGAAGAATGAATGATGAAATCTCATGAAACTATTTATGTACACGGAATACTGAACCGTCCATTGTCTCTGGTTTGGAATCAACCAATAACGATGTCGAAAACGACGAGTCACGTGATTATTACACACTGACTTTACCCAAAATGCCTTCGCCATATAAATATAATAACAGTAACCGTACTCTTAGATATTGGAGTACTTTCAAATGGGGAGTTGCATTTTGTGAGTTTAATATAGCTCGTGCATAATGAAAACCGTTGCACGCAAACGATAATGACATGAAATTACCGCATTTGCACCAATCCCCAGATATACACATATACGTTTACATTTAATTTGAAATTTGCTATTGTTTTTCGTATGTATCGAACGAACACATAAGATAAAGGTTATCATTTTCTCCCACAAAAACTTCAGGTTCGAATCCTGGAAGCACATACTTTTTCAAATTCGGTAATTTCATACCAGTATAAGGTTTGGATTCCACTTCATAAACTGTAGCTCCCAAGCATTTCTTGTCATATGCTCGTGAATGGGCTTCTGAAGGGACTTCCTAGGAACAGAGGATATACGACGAAAAAGATGATATTTTTTCAGATCTCAGCGTTTTTCAAATATATGAGTACATATCAACATTTTTTCCAAAGCTGAATATTCAGGTAGGTGGGAATTAAAAAAAAATTACGTTTTATTTTTATTTTTCTAATCGATAGGTCCTATGCGTCCACATAGATGGACGTGGGTAAGATGACATTCGGAACATTTGGAGCAACTGGCAATACTGCTAAGAATACAATATAGGCGAGACGAATCTGATTGGTTGGTTGGTTGACGGCTCATGCCAATTGAAACTATTTTAATATTCGTATTTTGAGAAGCCTTCAAATTGATATTGATTCATTATATCTCGGAACGATTGTATATTAATTATTTCACCAATGTAGGTATGATTGAATTATATTCCATATATTCCAAACTGTTTTCGTGGACTCTCCGTGTGGTTACAATGAAAACGGCTAAAGGGAAAAATCATTGTTTTTACCTCTTCGTGAGTGACGTCAACTAAACTTTTTATTTTTTGTTGAAAGGTACATTTTTGAAAATATGCCTTGAAGTGTGAACTTTGTGAGACCTCAATATCCTATCCCATTCAAAAGTAAGATGGTAGAAACTTTTTACTACCACCTATATGATATGCACACTGACCTTTCAGATAACGTTTCAACTGGTCCTATGTATTTCAACTGATTCCTAATCAATGGAGTTCCAATATACATTTTTAGTTATGTAGCTTATAGATTTTTGAATCATGTGAATTGGTCGAACTGATGCAATTCGAATATATTTTAATTCAGTTCGTTCACAAGAATAATGACCATTCTCTTAATCTCGATAAAACCAACTAACTATCATCAGATACGTGTTGTCACAAGAAATAAGTCAACAATCACAAAATATTTGTCAGAGACATCTTATCTGGCAGTGTGGGTTAGATATCACCAAAGGAAGGTTTGTTATCATGATACCACTGAGAAAAATATGTTATTTTCTTCACTTCGTTGTTTATAACCGAATCAACTCAAGAATAATGAAATGCAGTCCTTATTCAATTTTCGATTCCATTGACATGTTGAACTCTGTGGAATATTATCTCTGTTAGCAAAATTTGTTCAAATCATACATAATATCATAACAAATTATACAAATTAATAATTGAATTCCATTGTGGACTACCAGTGTGATTCGAAAATGACTGAAAACCCACCTATAGTAGAAATATCCCAGGGGAAACTGAAGGGAGCTATCTGGAAGGATTACGATGGCCAGAATTTTCACACTTTTCTGGGAATTCCTTATGGCAAACCTCCTGTCGGAGAATTGAGATTCAAGGTGAGTAAAAATATTGTAGCTAATAATGTATTGGTGAAGCTATTTGAGATGTTTCTTTTCCGTAGTTTTTTTTTTGGTTAGTAACCTTCCAGTCTGGAAAAATTGTTTTTGTGTTCACTCTTTCGCACTCAAGAGATCTTGACGTTTAACCGATATATTGTTGACCACACGAACAAGGATTGTGATAAATACAATTCATTGTGTTAGTTGGTTCAGTATGTGTCAGTATTGGAAGTGAAGTATGAGTTCTTTTGAATGTTATTCCAATATGATTCCTGTTGCCGATCCGTTCCATATTTTCGGATAAGCGAAAGGTATAATGTCTGTTACAGGATGTGTAGTTAGTGTAGGTTGTATATCCTCACTATGGGGTGTTTAACAATTTTCGCTTTTCCTTCAATGTTTTTTTCATAAAACTATTTGGATATCCATATTCTTTTGATACAAATTTATAAACCTGATTTTTTCATCGAATTTCTCCAATTAATTGCTTACTATATTTGCTCTATCATCAAGACATTGTGCTTCATGTTTTTTGACACTTGTGTGGTGGTTTGTTGGTGTATGTTTTCTTTCGATATATTCTATAAGAAGTATTGATATCTTTATAATTACATCTAGAAAATGAAGTTCATCGTTACCTATTATTTCCAATATGAACTTTCTTGCTGGTTCTTGTTTGTTAGTGTGTTTCAAAAATATCAAGTTCAAGACCACAACTTTATGGAGCAAAAACATCATTAACATCTCCACCATACTTTTGGACCACTTGGATATCTTTCTACGAAATAATCCTCAAAATACTCCATAATAATATCACTCAGAATTGTAGAAAGAGGTGAACCCATAGCCATCTCAAATTATTGTTGATTAAAGTCAGATTTGAATGATGTGCCTAGTTCTCAACATAACTTCAGGAATTGTTAAGTTCGAATTGAAGAGTGATTGATAGAATGAAAATAAATGTGGATGCTATCCCAAAGCTCTGTACAGAAAAATCATATTTTCATTTGAAAAATAACTTCCTCCAACAATTATTTGGTCTATGGGTTCACCTCCCCCCAATTCTGGGAAATATGCTTGGTTCATAGACCAAACTTTTACTTTTAATTTATCTTTTACTTTAAGGAAATTCCCACAATGCTGATCAATGGAAGCGTTAATACACGACACTAACATTTTGTGTATGAACGCCTCCACTGATTAACATTGTGAGAACTCTCTTGGAGTGAAAGTAAAATATAAAGTAAAAGAAAAAGTGTGGTCTAGCATAATGGAGTATATTGAGGATTCCTCCGTAGAGAGTTTTCCAAAAGTATGGTGGAGATATGTTAGAGATGTTCTTGCTATATGGAGTCATGGTCTAAGTCAACTTGCCATTTTTTTTGGAACACATTGACGAACAAGAAGCAACAATGAAGTTCACATTGGAAACGGAAAAAGATGATGAACTTCCTTTTCCAGGAGTAATTATAAAGCAACCAACAATTCTTAGACAAAAGTGTATATCGACAGACATACACATACCAACAGATATCCATATCTCTCTCTCTCTCTCTCTCTCTCTCTCTCTCTCTCTCTATATATATATATATATATATATATATATATATATATATATATATATATATATATATATATCAATTGACGCCTAAATCAATTAATATATTCAGTGAACATGACATAAAAATCGCTCGAACTAATATCAAAACAATATCTGACTTACATTCTAAATTGAAATCTCCTATTCCTCTAACATCCAAATCCAACGTCGTGTATGAAATACCATGTATGGATTGTGATAAAGTATACATCGGTCAAACAAAACAACTTTTGAAAGATAGACTAACTGGACATAAGAGTGACTGCAGAAGGAATATAAGATCAAGTGCATTGACAGAACATTCAATTGATTTAGATCATAGGTTGAGTTATGAAAATGTGTAAATTCTAGATATGGAGACCAACTTGACCAAGAGACTATTTCTAGAAATGGTCCACATCTCCAATAAAAAAGATATTGTTTTGAATAAACGAACATATATTAGTGATCTGAGCAATATATATACTTATATTCTATATAAAAATCTGAATACGAATGATAATTCTCATCCTCATTGAATATAATACTCCCTCATTTGCAATTATAATATCAGTAGATAATTAAAAAATAATAACTCTGTTTATGACTCAACTTCCGTCAAGTGACCGATCTTCGTAAAATATGTCATTCATTTTTAATAATTTTAATTGATTTTCACGTTTTGTAAGTATACATATATATATATATATATATATATATATATATATATATATATATATATATATATATATATATATATATATATATATATATTGTAATTCATATTATACATTTACATATTGTAGCGTCTTGGAAAAGGAAATAAACATTTTCGAGAGCTCGACAAAAACAAAGAGAACAGCCTTATTGTCATCCCCAGACTGCAACCCAAATAAGTTCTCTACATAACGCATACAGTCACAATTTGAAATAAATATATATATATATATATATATATATATATATATATATATATATATATATATATATACATTGTGGTCCACTAAGTCTGTAACAAATGGGAAACTCCTTTATTATCGATTTCTCAGAAAATTTTATTCCTGACAAAAGTTGGTGCATGTTCCAAAACTATACCAAATGTACCTGAAATGGCTTTATGACAATCACCATACAGGATAGGCCAAAAAATATAAATTTCGTTCAAGAGTAAAGTACCCTTATGTCAGAAAATATAGAAATATGTTGAGGAGAAAAGTTGCTTAGAATTGAAAGTTATGTTCAGATACGAAGTCATGGCCTGCTATTCGAATTTTTTTTTTCTTCTGGAAAATTTTGAATTACCCCCGTATGATACATATTTTTACTATTTTGAATCAATATGTATTTGAAGTAGCTACAATCAAATCGGTTTGGAGTATTTATTATCAAATTAAAGTGAATTTTTATAATTTACATGGATTTGTATTTTTTTTAGTGACCAACTTCTTGTTTGTTGCAACGATATTTAACAGAACTCTAAAATAACACAAATATTTTTATGTAGTTAGTAAAGTATTTGCCTCGTTAAAATCTATTGGGAAACTACTACACCTTTTTTAGCTATTACCCAGTTTATGTCCAACTACGTTCGGCTTTGCTCAAGAATTTTTTGCAAAGTTATCAGTCGATTTCCAATGTGGACTCATCCAAGAGTTTTACTATTTTTGGATGGAACTTCTTTCTATTTACTGAAGAGGCAAGATATTTCGAATGGTTTCGGAACATTCTGTTAATTTTTTTTCAGTTCAACGTGAAACTGACATGGAATCAACTTGATTTTCACATGCTGAATGGAAGTGTTTTATTTCTGACAATTCAAATGTAGGTAAGTTTCATCAGAATTCAGGTGGCTAGAAATTTGCATCAGGCGGATTTCTGGAAGTGCATTCAATTTTTACTGAAACTACTTCAATAATAGTTTAGTGATTTGTGAAATTGCATTGATATACACACGTTAGCGGAAACCTAAACACTTCTTGAGTTGCGATGAGTAGAATGACGATTTGAAAAGAAGACGAAGAGGTTGAAAAGTGGTCGAGATAGTTATTTTCTATCTTATCTTGAATAATTAGTCACTTTCCTGAGAGTAGATTAGGAACAAGCATATTTTCGAATTATTGTGAATAAAAGTGGTTATTTAGTGCTGGTGATATTGAAAAATAGTACGTTTCTAACTATGGTAATGATAATTGAAATCTGAAAAAAAACTTCAACTCAGCCGAAGCTGAAAAGTTTGAGAATATATATTGGAATCTATAGGAGTGTAGAAGGAAATATTTCTAATAAGCCCCCCAAAAAAATGCTGCGTTAATCAAAAACAGTTCCTCCTAAACGAAACATGTCCTTTTAGTCAGCAACTTCTGATATATAGAAAATTTGATCGTCACAATGGCAGCATGATTTAAGCATATCCGTTTTTTCGTTTCTTGCCATTTTTTGGGAAAAACTGATGAGGAGATTCATATGATAAAATCGATATAGAAAGAAAAAGGATATCTAGAAAAATTTATGAAATAAACATCAACGGATATCGAAAATCGTAACACATCCCACACTGAAGATATGCAGCAGCACATCATGTAACAAACATTATACCTCAGCCCTCGATTGTCCGAAATCTGAAAAGATAAAACGGATCGCCAATAGGTATAATGTTAGAACATCATTCAAACCAACAAGTACTTCATGATGAATACTGACAGATACTGAACTAACTACATAACGGAAAACACAAACAACTGTATTAGTCAAATTCCTTGTTAGTGCGACCAAAATATATCACTGACACATCAAGGCCTCTGGAAGCGCGGAGGAGTGAACACAAGATTCATACCAAGAACAGACGGATTAGTGGTTCTCAATTATCATAAATCATTTCACTGCCAATGGAGATCACACAGTAGAATGAAATGATATCCAAATGAAAACAAGGAAAAGCCATGGAAACGATAATTGAAGAAATCTGCTCCTATCAGACTGAGGATAATTGTATTTCAACAAGTTCTCTTGATATGAATCACAACTGGCTATCCCTCTTGAATGAAAAAATGCTATGTCAAACTTAGATCTCATAAGATTTCGCAAAAACCTACATTGAAGTGGAGTATTTATTTGTGAATGGGCTTCGATAGAGGAGAGGGATTTGGTTTCCAAAACGTTAAAAGAAAATTTTCTCTTCATATTAGTTTTGGGATAAGCAAATTTTCGTTATACAAGAAGGTTCTGACTAATAGGATGTGTTTCATCAAGGAAATGTTTTCAATTAACGCTGCAACTTTTCCAAGTAGATTAGAAATCTGTCATTCTACATTTGTATAGATTCCTATATCAATTCTGAATTTTTTGAGATTGTGGTAGGTTAACAACCCAAAAAACACTACGGAAAAAACGTTCACCCACTACAGAAAAATGACTTTTGAACAGTACTAAGAACTTCAACTACTGAAAATTGTCAATGCGCACGTTTTGTTTTGTATTTTTTGTTTGTTTGTTTTGTTTTGTATTTCAATTTCTTTTCCAGTTGAAGAAAAGTTGACTGTATGAAAAATGAGGTTACTTACTCGTTAGGTGCACAAGAGACAATCATAAAAATGCATATGTTTCTGAAAGAGAAAATAAATGTTCAGAAATTTGAGAACATAAAACATTATAAAGTTCAATTCCTGAAAGGGATTATCCTGTATTTAACTTTAATGTTCAATGCAAATCACAAAATGTCATACATTTTTGACGTATGAAGAAGACTTATATTGTCGTATCGTTGACAAGTATGAGTGGGGATCTTAGTGTTTAACTTTTTCCTGACAGACTGAGTTCTTGTACACTGATGACTGAAGGTACTGACCTAAGGTAACTTTTAGGAAGTGTTGCCACGATGGCGACACTGTCAGAAAGCACACTTTAAGAATATATGTATAAGAAAACACAATAGGTTTACCTCTCCTCCCCCAGCCATGTGCGCCAGCGGTGGGAATAGGTAATGCAGGGTGGGGCTTTATTGCGTTGAAGTGAAGTTTCATGTATAACGCCTCCCTGATATTCGATTCAGATATCAATGTGTTGATCTCGGCTTTGATACCACCTGACACTTCTCCTTTGTTCTTCCCTCACCCCTCCCCTCACTTTTTCGCTCACTCAATGTTAGAGAGAGCCGTATTTTAACGAAAAATGTATTAATCTTCTAGAAATTAGGAACAATCTCGTATGATTAAGCTAAACTAATAAATTGTATTGATTTCAAATTTCTAAAAAACATATGATATGTTAACAAGAACAAGATGAACTAGGTATATTTCAATTGAATTAAAGGAGATATTGCAAGATGCCGTCGTCCGAGCAGGTCTTGTTATCTACAGAGCTCAATAAACTGAGAAAAAGTGAGATAATTGATCTGATTGTGTCTAAAACTCTTCCCGAAGCCTACGGTGGAAACCAGATTCTTCAGTGTTTTCTAAAATCCATCAAAACTTTGAACCCAGTGAAAAATTCCGAAATTAGTGGTGATCAAAGCTCAAATATCTGTTCATTACAGTGCATATTCATCTCAGGAAAATACAAGCAGCTGGAACGTGAGTGTGCACTTCAAGAAAAATTATCGGATCAAATGGCAAAGAGATTACCAGATCGGGAGGAAATCATATTTCTTCTGAAAAATCAATTAGCTAGCTCCAGTAACAAACAAACATTCTCTTCCAACGTTCGGTTGAATCCGAATAAGAAAGAAACAAACCTGAATAGCCACACTGAGCAAAAAGTTTCAATATTAAATGAAAGAAGTGGAGAATCTGAAAAAAAAGGCCAAAAGAAGCACCAATGTGAGTGACAGAATACCTTCTACACGAAAGTCTCAAGCAGATGCTAGTCCAGTTGTCAAATCCCAGATCCTACTTACCGGAAGTAATAAAAATCAAAACATGAAGATTCAAGGTGTCGAAAAAGATAATGAATTAGCATGGCTATGTAGGAAAAATTAAGGGTCGAGTCGATTATGAAATTATGCGATCGTTCCTCGATGAATCCTTCCCGAATGAAGTTATCAAGTGCTTCAAATTGAATACAAAAGGAAAAAGTAGCCCCTTCAAACTGGGTGTATCGGAGTCATGTAAGCAACTTATGTTGAATAGTGATGTATGGCCTGATAATGTTATTATAAAAGAATTTTTGTTTTTTCCATAACTGCTCACATTCATCTAACTTATCGAATGATTGTAATAAAAAAATTCCAAATCTGAAAATTCTCAATCTAAATATTCGTAGTATCAGAAACAAAATTGACGAATTTGATTTTATCTTGCAAGGTCTTGATTTTCCTGATATTGTATGTATCACTGAAACTTGGTGCAAAGAATATGAAATTATATCAGTCAAATTTAATTCATATAAACTTTCTGACTATTTTTGTAGAAAAAACAAAGATGGTGGGGGTGTTGCCATATTCGTCAAAAATAATCATGATTTCGTGATAGGAAGTGCGAAAATAAAAAAAATTCAAGATGTTTTTGAAATTGCTTTTGACCTCATAAGTTGTTTCTACAGGCCACCAGCTTCCGATAGTAATATTTTGTTTACCCAAATGGAATTATATCTTGAAACATTCAATCACAGAAATCCAAAGTCGATTAATGTTATATGTGGTGACTTCAACTTCAATTTTGATGAAGATGTGCATGACGGTGGAGCAAAAATGCTTCGTAATCTATTTTCGGCATATGGATTGAAACAATGTATCTTTGAGTATACAAGGTTACAAGGAAACAATAAGTCTATAGTTGATAATATCTCTTTGTCAGTTGCAACTGGAATTGAAAGTGAAGTTTTGCATATCGACTTCTCTGATCATGCTCTCCAGTATATCTCATTGCCTACAAATTTTGTCCTTACTGAAGAGTCCCATTATATTCCGAAAAGACATTTTAACGATCAAAATATCCAAAATTTTAATAATTTATTATCACAGGTGGATTGGAATTTTTTATACTTCAGCAGCTTTGACTTTGATACCAAATTCTCCCATTTCTATGATATCTTTTTTCAAGCTTTCGATGTTTCTTTTCCTAAACTGTTTAAAAAAATCAAACATAACCAGAATGAAAGTGAATACAAACCTTGGATAACCAAAGATATTGTTGATGAAGGTATATTACTCAAAGATCTATATAATTCGATGAAGAAGCAAACTGATGAATATTTAACTGATCAGTATAGGAAACTCTTGAAAAATCATAGACATAAAATTGAACAGGCTAAAAAACAGCATTTCAATGATCAATTCCTCAATGCTCAAAATGAGTCTAAAGTTGCCTGGACTATCATCAAAGAGAATACACCTTTCTATGACGAACCGAAATATTTACCTAGCTACTTCAATATTGGTGATGATATGCTTGTTGGTGATGGCCCCGGAATATCTCAAGCCCTCAATAATTTTTTTATCGATTCTGTCGAGTCATTGATAAATAGCACTGCTCCTGGTGGCCCGGAATATCGCAGTATGAAAAATGAGAGTCTTTTTCTTTATTCCATTGATGAAAGTGAATTCCTGGATATTATTAAATCAGCTTCTTCCAAAAATTCCAGTGGTATTGATGAATTACCAGGGTGTATTTTATTAAAGGTTGCTTCCAATATAATCGATCCTCTTATTTATTTAATCAACTTATCTTTCTCTGAAGGAATTTTTCCTTTCCGTCTTAAGCAGGCAATGGTAGTTCCAGTGTACAAGAGAAGTGATAAGCATGTGATTTCGAAGGAGTATTGCGTTATTATCTCCATTTCAAAAATATTTGAAAAATCATATCAAAACAGGCTAGTATCCTTTTTAAATAAATATAAAATTCTGTATGACAGTCAATTTGGTTTTCAAATCGGTTTGTCAAACCAAGATGCCATCCTTTCCCTTCAGAATCATGTATTATCAAACTTCGAAAATGGTGAAAAAACATTAAGTATTCTCTTTGACTTGACATGAGCATTTGATACATTCATCACGGTCTTCTTCTTGATAAACTTTATGACATAGGTGTTCGAGGTTCAAATCTGAAGTGGATTGAAACTTATTTAACAGGTCGTACACAAACTGTTAAAGTTGAGCTCGAGACTGGAACATTTTTTTCTGAAACTCGACACATAGTCACATGTGTAGCACAAGGAAGTGTTTTGGGACCTACACTTTTTATTCTATTTGTGAATGACCTATCAAAAATTAATGATCCAAATAGCTCCAATTCGCGGATGACACTTCTTCTACTGTCAGTGGTGCAATATGTGAAACATTGTCAGTTAGAGCAATTGAAGCGGTATCCAACATGCGAATATATTGTTCTGAAAATGGCTTGGTTTCGAATAATCTCAAGACCAACACCATTCTTTTTTCAATTCAGGAAACTGATTGTAGTGTATGACTGAGGATAAAACTATAAAACAGAAAAGTTTCACAAAATTTTTAGGACTTTTTATCAAAGCTCAATTGAAATCACCAAGTAGATTTCATATTGAATAAATTAGCAAAACATTGTTTTGTTTTAAGGAATATTCGCAATTATGTTTCTATCGATATTCTCAAATGTTATTAATACGCATATTTGTACTCCACCCTCTACTACTGCATCATATGTTTTGGCAACTGTAATAGAATCAATGAACTCTTAGTTTTCCAAAAAAAAAATCATCAGAACAATCTGTTTCAGAAAACCTCTTGATTCTTGTAAACCATTATTTGCAAAGTTGAACATATTAACTGTCACTTGCATGTATATCTTTAACTGTGTCACCTATGTTAAAACTCATTGCATCAAGTTCCAGAACAGAGATGAAACCCGTCTTTTTCCAGGCTTCACCCTGAGGAAGAATTAACATCATAATTCCGAGTCATAAATTATCCAGGGTTTCTAATGGCCCTCATGTCATGTCCATAAAAATATATAATAAACTTCCAACATCTGTGAAAAAAAATTGCAGTGTAAAGATATTCAAACAAAACGTTCGAAAAACTATCATGTGAAAAGATATTCTATTCTCTCGATGAATATTTTCAATCCGATTTGGGATTTTAATTTTCAAAATATTTATTGCCCTGTTTACCAATATTTATAATATTTTTTTGTACTTTTCAATGTTGACTTCATTGTAAACGTTATATCTCCACATTGTTGATTTTATTCAGTTATGTATGCCTAATTCCTTTAATTTCATTCAAACTGTTAAATTTATTCAGGCAAGTTTCATAGTAGTGAGTTCATGTAATTGTATTTTGTATGTGACATTTTCCATGCCTCACACAGGTCGACGGAAATGAAGATTTTTGATTTTGATTTTGATCCAAGTAATATATTTGATTATAACCCATACTATCCAGACGAGGTCGTAACGCAGATATAAGAGAGCAAACACCCACAACGCAATTCATATTATCTTTGCGCCACTTGCGATTGCAGACACAAGCCACTTTGCATCCACAACCAATAATTGTCACATTGTCTACTCTGATGGGAGATGTAGTGGTTCTTACTTGCACCCAACTATCTCCTCGAAATTTCCAACTCCATTCAGCAGGAGATGGATCAGCAGCAACTCAGGGGGAATACATTGCAATGACAAAATTGGGTTCAAATATGACCGCTACCGCTCCTATCGAAGTGGAAAATGTGCCAATCATTGGTTGTGGTTGCGAAGTGGTTTGTTTCGCAAAGAAGATGTGGATTGCGTTGTGGGTTTGTGCTTTTGTATCTGCGTTTCGACCTCGGCTGGGTATATATAATATAATCAATTATATTTATCAGATCTCATTCAATTCAATTCAATTGGAATATAGTTTATCATGTTCTTGTGAACATCATATAAGTTATTGCAAGGAATTCCAAATGAATTAAGTTGATAAGTTCAGCTTCATCATACGAGATTGTTGTTATTTTCTAATAGATTAAAAATTATGTTAGAAATTGAAGTCTTTTATTTGTGCTTAGGTTCACGAAAGCAGCATACGCACATAAATATGAGAGGCGCACCAACGATTCAATACGTTCCATTTCTGCATATTTTTAGTTGGAATACGGCTCTATTCAAAATTGAGAGAGCGAGAGGGGGGTAGTAGAAAGGACGAGTGGTGTCAGGTGGTACCATGGACATTACATTTGTGACATATTTACAAATATCACGCTGCGGAAAACATTAGAGAGAGTATGGATGTGCACATTGAAGTGATATTGTGAAGGACAGAATGATAATTACACTTGAATTATTTGCTCATTCCGCAGTCTTCTCTCTCAGGGCCAGTCCATTAGTTGTAATGTCTATGGGTGGTACCGAAGTTGAGATTAACACTTTGATACACAGGGATACGTTATACACCTGAAATCACTTTAACGCACTAAAGCCCCATCCCGCATTACCAATACCCGTCTTTGGCTCACATAGGTGGGGATGGGGGGAAACAATAGTGTGTCCTTTGGTTTTGAAGTGTGGGATTGCGAGGTTTACCCGTGCGAGGTGGGAAACCATATCACTCACGCCCTCTGACAGTGTTGCCATCGTGTTGCCTTAGGTCCTTTACAATCACTGTGCAAGACCTCATTCCGTCAGGAAAAAGTGAAAGGTTTGTCCTGATATCGTTCACTAACATCCTCCTTATATACATTGGCATTACAACTAATGTATCAGCCCACAGAACAGTTTTCCACATAGTTCGATGTGGAATACATCACAAAAAGAGAAAAATGCACCTTGATTGAATATTTTGATGGACTGAGCGATTGGTTCATACTCAATTTGCCGTCTCTTTCAAAACCATTCTTCATCTGTTACATCCAGCAAGAAATGAATTCGATTAATTCTTAAAGTGTTCTATCTTGCTTGTTCCGCAGTCTTCTCTCTCTCTTAGAATCAGTCTAGTGGATGTAATGTCAATGCTATCATATCACATTGTGGTGACTATGTATGCCAAAAATTATTGAAAAACCATTATTTTCTTCCGTGCCATGAAGTTCTCATAACGGGGTTTTGGATTCTCACAGATTCAAGTCTTCAAAATGAATTTGGAAAACATGTTGTAACTTCATCAAAAAATGTAATAAGCGAAATACCATGTTGACCATTTTCAATATGAAGGCATACTTTTGTTATAAAGAATTTCCAATCGAACAAAATTGATAATTCTTGAAAAGCCTTGTAGTGTATAATAATTCGTGAAAATAGCAGACTCACTGCATTCATGCGCCAAAAAACCTCAAGCCCCAATCCCAAGCATTATTTAGCAGTTTCATTAAACTATCATTTGTTCATTTTATACGTAGGCACCCGTTCCCGCACAACCATGGACAGGAATAAGGGATGCGAGTGTCGAGGGAAACTGCTGCTTCTCAAGAAATGAGAGAACTGAAATCATATCTGGATCAGAAGATTGTTTGAATTTGAATATTTATACCAAAACAGTAAGTGCGTCTCGAAAATATTTGTTTGAGTTCGTCGGTAGCATTGTACATTTTTATCAAGTATGAAAATGCATTCCTGGAAAACCATCAACTCTCCTCGAAGGGCTAGGGCACTCAAGTGCATTAGTCTCCCCTTGCTCGTACGAGTCTCCGCTTCGTGGATGCACTCGAGACAGTGTTTGACACAGGATAATGAATAAAAAATATAAGATTAAATCACTTTTTCTGATGAAAAATATAAATATTGATGAGAAAATTGATTTTATCCGTAGTCACAACAATGTTTATTGAAATTCAATAAATTAATGGTACAATAAAAACACCTATGAACATTAGGAAGTATCTGGAATCTAGACACTTGTGTATGAAATGCATGAAACATTACCCGTGCGTTTATTGATTGAATTGAATGGATCACTAATAAATTTGTTAATTCGATATGAAGTAGATTTCAGTTGTTAGGAAAAGATGATATTCGACATTTCCCAATAACAACTGCGTTGATTTCACAATTCCATTTTGAATGTTTTGGCCATGACAATGACAGATTTGAAAAAAAAAAAAACATTCTGAACATCTTGCAGAATAAGGAATTATGGAATATTTGGTGCAATGGAAATTGCAAGTTCACAGACTCTTCCTCAGACAGAATTGATGTTTCAGTTCGATTCATGGTCTGCACGGGCTAAAAAGACATAACATTTTTTGTGCATGTTAACGCGTCAATTTTTATAGTTTGGCATAAACGTTGGTATGTCTTCGGATGACTTGCAAACCTTCGGGCCAGAGGCCATCGACTTCGTACGATATGCCCTTAAGGCATAAACATCTACTTTATACCCTTGATACATAAGTAACTATTTTATTTTTGTTCCCTGTTCAACATCAGAAGATCCGTCACTTTTATACAAATCTACATCGAAGAAAACCCATAGATGTGTATATGTCAAATAATTCCATTTGAAACTATAACTTCAAAACCATAGGTGTTTTCTGGCGCTCTAGAAAACACCTCAAATTACCTTTTTTTTTTCACTTCAGCTTCCTCACGAAAGCAAACAACTCAAACCTGTGATGGTCTACATTCACGGTGGAGGATTCACAACTGGATCTAACACCCCAAAAATGTACGGACCGGAATTTCTCATAACTGAAGATGTAGTTGTGGTAGTTATAAACTACCGACTCGGTATATTTGGCTTCCTCTGCTTGAAAGATCCTTCTTTGGATGTACCAGGAAATGCAGGTTTCAAGGACCAAGTGCTCGCCTTGAAGTGGATACAGGAAAACATCGATAAATTCAATGGGGACCCCAATAACGTCACCATATTCGGCAACAGCGCTGGAGGCGTATCAGCCAATCTATTGATGCTTTCTCCCACAGCCCGTGGGTTATTTCATAAAGTTATCCTACAGAGCGGATCCGCTTTGTGCTTTTTTGCAGATGGAAACTGGGTGGCTGTCAAAATTGCTAAACTCCTCGGTGAGGATGTGGACAGTGAAAAAGAGGCGTATGAAGTTATCAAGAATGCATCGATGGAGAAATTGAACGAAGTTCGAGAGAAGATGAGTGTGGTAAGTTTTGCATATCTCCTCACAATTCAGTGAAATCATGAGGTTTCGATTGATAGTATCCACAGTCGTCTGCACATGATTTTTGTCTTTAGACTGTAACAATGTGAACGATTTCATTCGTGCAATGACTGTGGTAAAAGACAGTATTTCGGACTTGGACGTCACATTGTAATCTGAAGAGGAGATACTAATGAAAACATCGCAATTATTATACTCAGGTTATTCTGATAACGTTGAATCATTCTCTACCTTGTTTGCTGTGGTTAAAATGCGCTGTGCTGATTGGTGTTCATTGAGGAAATTCAAAAAAGTGCTACTGTCGAAAAAAATCGCGACTTCTCTCTGAGACCATTTTTCAATACAATGGCGAGTCAGGAGAAGAATCATGGTATTTTTGGCACTCCATTTTGATGATCTTCTGAACATATTAATGATCTTTCTGAATATATGAATTATCAATAGGAATTTTTGTTGAAGGGCTTCCACGCTTCAACTAACAGGCATTTCGGCTTAGTTATCGAGTATCCAAATCCCACAGCATTCATCACGGAGCATCCACTGCAGATCATCAATTCTGGAAATTACACCAAGGTACCAATGATGGTGGGATATTGTTCGCGAGAGGCTATTTTGATGCTGAGTGACGGACCTATTAAAGAGATGAATCCAGAAGATCAGATTCCATGGCAAATGCGTTTGGAAGAGGGAAGTAAAACAAAAGAAGTTGTATGTGAAAAATTGAGAAAGTTTTATTTGGAGGGAAAACATAAATCGGATCTCTTTCTGGTGAGTATATTCAGTTCGAGTGTGAACCCAAAAAATCTGTATGATTTTCAAACAGATAAAAAAATGTCATCACAGAGAGAGAGAGAAAACCTAATTATGGTTAGATATATGTTCAACATGAACCCCATATTCTTCAAATACCGTGAATATTTCCTACCTGGCAAGTAAATATGAAAATATCACTTGCAATGTTCAGTCAGATATATATTTCATTAGATGAAGGAGGTGTAATTCTTGAAGTATATAGGAAATTATTGTTGTAGACTTGTCTGACACAATATTATGAACTATGGCCCACAATTCGAAACAATATTCAGATTTTGATTGGTTTTCGAATATATTTTCCTCTATATTTTGTGTTCATATCTATTGCAATGATCAGTCAGATGTATAATTCATCAGATGAAGGAAACTCTAAAAATTCATTGGATATTTTTCTATCTTTGTTGAATTTTCTGACACACTTTCATGAACCAAGACTCAAAATCTAATGCAATATTCAGATTTTGATCGTTTTCAAAGATATGTTTCTCTATATTTTGTTTGGCAATAATTTTGATGATCGGTAAATCGGCCAACATGGCACCACCTTGACAACTATTGCTATAAAAGGTTAGGACTTTGACGTTCTCTGAAAATCACAAACTGTAAAATTTTGTGAGCGACTATTCAGTTTTCAGTGTTTTTCACTGAAGGTTAACCATGAATTGTGCTTGAAACATCAGTAACACTTTTAATAATATTCCTGAATCAAAGTAATATCGCAGCGCCACTTCGACCAGGACTTCAACTAATAAGCACCACTTTGACGATACTTTGACATTGTTTGAAAATTTTTACCAGAGGGCGTTTCGCTTATTTTGAAATCCCGATATCTCAAAAACTTTGAGTCGTAGGTAACAAAATATTTCTCACTAAATGAAACCTGATAATATTTTCTACAACCGATATTCAATAGTCTTCGAGAATATACCCTTCGAAAGAGTGTCAAATATCTAATAAATATTTCCACTTCACTTCTTTATTCCTCCATATTTTTTTAATCGTTCATCCTAGATTTCCCGACAAGGAGTTGTAGACAATTAACTTTCTCTTCACAGGGACTTGTCGGTTGACAAGAAATTTCTTATTTTCTTTTTCCCCGCCAGCGACATCTGAACTGATTGAATAGAAGTCATGAAGCCTACTATAGTGTAGCCGCTGAAAAAATAGAATGATCACGTGAACAGCACGCACTCTTTGAATGTTCCTCACCCAATGTTACAAGTCCGATTTACACCACTAAACAAAAACGTCGCCGCGACGTCCTCCCATCAACTCTTGGGATGCTTTTTTATAAGTGTTCATTATTACACCTTCTTCCTCTACAGTTAAATGTCTTTTTTTTATCTTTTTCTTGGAGGTGAAAGAGTGTTTCCATCCATATTATCTAATTATCGTAACACACGTAAATACAAAGCACAAATGAGTACAGTGCAGTGTAATCAGTTCTTCATTTATTTCAGTTCAGAAGGCGTGGCTATGCAGGCATTTACTGTTCACGCGTCCTTGAATTCTATCTTTCGAACAGCCCGACTATATCACAGTTGGCACGTGTCGCCAATTCAATCCCAATTTTTCAGATGTATTCTGGTACTCGAGCTTCCAATGACAGATTCTTGTCGTAGGAACCGATTTTGCCGGGAACTTGTTATGCGCCATTATGTCAAGCAAAATATAATTTCCACTTTATTGTATATACTTTTGTGTTTCTGTCATGTCGGAAACCGGAGTTCAAATTCACAGAGGTGGAATTGAAAATATACATCCTCTCTGAGGTATTGTAAAAATACTTTTTCGAATCACCCTTTTTCAATGAAGATATACTATGACAATAAAATAGAACTTTACTATTAATGGAGTGAGCTGAATTGAGTAATAATTCAATTCTTTTCTATCTCAATTCAGCAGATGAATAGAGGTTGTGAAAAATATAGAGTAATTCAAATATACAATTGTCTGTCCTTCATAATATCTATTCACGCTGTAAATCCTTTCCTTCTCTGATTTAGTTCTGCATCGTGCTATGCGAAACTGTTATGAGAGCCACTCCATTAGTTTGAATCTACTATTAGGAAACTCATCTGTCAATGTCCAATCAATTATTTCGTCCAAGCAATTTTCAGATTGGTTGAGAAGGAAGTTATTTTTTGCAGCTCCCAACAGATTGCTATTTCGTAACTGGTATTATGGGCACTGTAAAACATCACTTGGAGAATTTAGAAAAACCAATTTACTTATATAGAATGACTCTTGAAGCTCGACTGAATCTCATGAAGGTTATATTGAAGGCAGAAAAAATAGCAGGTGAGAAACTTTCATACTCAAGTACAAAACAAATGAATCGGTTGGCAGTAACATATTTTTTGGACCAATTTTTCTGTATACCTCTGAAAGGACAAACACTCGAAACCAAAACAAATCGTAATCCACAGAAAATCTACGCTCAATTTGGGTTTGATTGCCACAACAATAATTCTGATAGACAACATTTCACAGGCGAATATGCATCTGATTCAAATAAAAGTATCGTCTAAATGACAAAAATCATAAAAAAGTTATACTCTACTTACAGAAACAAATGAACACATAATAAAAGGAAAAATAAGACATCATTGAAGGAAAGATTGAAACCGAAATTAATTTTGGGTGTAACAATGACGTTCCGATTCCCAATAGGGAAGAATATCGACCGATGAGAGCGCTGGTGGTGGTTAAACTATATCCACCATTTTGAAATAGTTACCTTGTTTACATTTGTGAAATAACGCGCCAAACTGAAATCCAGTCATCAGTTGCCCTCGCTAGACAAGATTTTGGTGGTTTTTTTTGCTGTATTTTCATTGTACGAAATTTTTCTCGTGAAGGTTGATATAACTGTGTTCATGATGCTTTGAATAGCCGCACAATACTATTCATTGGAGGTGAACATAGATGCATTGTGTTTTAAAATCTATATCTGTTCTAGGACAGTTTTTAGTTTTAGTGTAGTGTTAGTGAACCAAAGAGGCTTTTATTACTTGGATGATGAAATGCGTCGTAACTTCGCCTAAAAATAGACAAACAGACTCACCAGGTAACAAGAAATCATCTCTCTTGAAATGCAAGGAACACACTGAAGCCGCTCTAGGTGGTGATTCATGCAGTTTCAGTTTAATTTTCCAAGCCTTGTACCTGTCTATTTTCTCTTTCAATCCACTTTCCGTAATGTTTCTCGCCAAAGATGTATTTCTCTTTGAAACGTGTGAAAAGACAACTTTGGATTTCGGTTCCTAGAGTTGCGGCAACTTGACACCAAACACTTCATACGGCTCACTGAGCGATCTGCATCCATGATTGTTTGTTATTATTGATCAAAAACACTACAACTTCAGATGAGATTTCCTAAATCAACACCAAAGAACTCAATAAATTCCGAGATAAATTCACACACATAAAATGGAAGCCGTTTGTTTGTCAAATTATAGCAGTGCGTTATATTTCCGCCAGACGTCGCATAAAATTATGAACTTCCCTATATCTGCAAATTTTCCAGGTAATGGCACTCATCACTGTTTGAACTCAAGAATGTACCATGCATTTTGCAGTCTTTATCATATACAGTGCTAATTAAATTCGAGTATTCGAGTCTACACATGTAACACATGTTGGTCTCGAAAACGTTGGGAGATAGGAAATAGATTGTAATGGAAATGAATTGAATTGATTGATGAATCATCCCAATGAAGAAGATATAAAGAAATAGCCAATTCATTCCAAATTTTGTTTTATCTTGAATAATCTCCATTCGCAGATATTTCAAATTCCTGTTTTGCTATAGCTATTTCTGTCTATAAACGTATATTCATAAAACTTCCATATATTATTATATTTTTTTTATACGTTTTGGGTTCTTCTTGAGTCACATCAGTTGAATTTCATGTGAGAATCTTGATGGAAATATTTTTTGCAATACTGTATTGAATAGCTACATAAATAATAGTTTTGCTTGAATGTGTTTGGCTATGTTTCTTGCTGAGGGGTATTGATTCGGACTTCCATGTCTATATATTCATCTATATTGGAATCTGTGACGAAAAAATCGAAAGATTCTGAAATCAAACAGAAAAATTCAAATTATGGAATTTCATTTTGTGATTAAACTGTCACATAAATAACTGTCGAATTAAAATTCGACAATCGGCTCGAAGTAAACCAAATAAGGCACTCAAATCCAAACAAAAAAATTGAAACGGATTAAATCAAGAATAAATATTGAACATAAAATATTAAAACAAAATTCAAACGAAGAAATACGAGAGGACATGAACAGTGTAGTCTCAAAATGAAGTCAGGAACTTTCAACACTGTTTTATATTCGTTACAATCTTATATGAACCAATTTCCAATGAGACTTTTCGTTCCTTAAATTCCATCGTCAACTAATGTTTTTCTGAAATGGGCTTTTAATTTTTTCGAAGATTTCAGTAGCAACTGTTTTAACAAATTCGGCTATCAATTACAATACGTGTATTTTTCGACGTTTTTTTTCCGAAAAAAGATCATCGATATTTGGTCTGAAAAAAGGTAGAGACCAACTCAGAACTCAACTCAAATATACATCAACTCCACTCATCTTTTGAAAATTTGCAGTTATGTGAACGGCTGGATTTACATTCCATGGTTTTTGTTTGAATATGGAAAAACTGTTCGAAAACTAATTTTTCTGTTATATAAATGTTTGTTTGTGTTGTTTTTTGGCAAAGTGTATTGAAATGAATTGATTTTTTGAAGTGAGACACGAATTAACCCAGAAGCGCTCAGAACTATTTGTTTGTAACATTTCCTTTCATTTTTGTGAATTATGCAGAGTATACGTATGATAAAAATGAAACAGTTCACTTTTGGAGGATAGTCAGAATAACCTGATACCATATGGAATCATTGGGAGTTAACAATACCACTAGTGGCTACCAGAAAATATAGTGAAATTTTCAGTTCATCCTGAGATCTCTCCGATTTACATGTTCTAGCACAAGACAAGAGTTGACATTTCTCCTAGAATCACTTTCGTGTGACATTATACGACTGTTGAGGGTTCTAGATGTTTGAGCACAATATGATATTTGCCATACAAGGTGTCTTTTATATTACTTTCGATTTAATTTCGATTCCAAATTGAAGTCCCAATAACAAATTGAAAATAGCATAAAAAATCACAAATGTCCTCCTTATATCCGAAATTAAACCCTAAAATTGATAAATATACTTCAAAATGAAAATATCGAGATACATCGAAGAATCTGTCTACATTGATACATTGAAGAATCTATCTGTTTTTCATATGTCTACAGGTCTGACGACCCTGATTTTGTGTTGGGAGATTTTAAAATTCAGTCCAGCCATGCAATGAATTCCTCATCCCTCAATTTTCGGTCACCGAAGTGTTTGAATCATCATCAAAACTTCCGAATAAGGTATCTTTTGGTCCAGATGGCATTCCCCCGATCTTTCTAAAACAGTGCGTGTGTACGTTGGCAAGGCCCATCCAGGTTATTTTCAGTCTTTCCCTAATTAGTGGAGTTTTCCTAAGTTTCTGGAAAAACAGCTACATCACCCCAATATTCAAAACAGGTAACCGCGAAGATATTGAAAATTATAGAGGGGTATGTATTCAGTCCACTATACCCAAAATGTTAGACAACTTGGTATCGACTTATTTGTCATATAACCTAAAAAACTTAATTATTTCAGAACAATATGGTTTCCAAGCAGGGCGTTCTACAACGACCAATTTAGTATTATACACTGAATTTCTGTTAGGCGCCTTCGAGGAAAGGTCCCAAGTGGATAGTATAAATACAGATTTCTCGAAGGTTTGATAGGGTTAGTGATAAGGTACTGATTCGAAAACTGTTGGATATGAATATGAATATCTCAGTAGTGACATGGTTACAGAGTTTCCTCACTGATCGGTTTCAATGTGTACGCATTAATAATAATCTGCATTTCCTGTACTATCTGGTGTCCCCCAAGGGTCCAATTGCGGTCCGTTACTTTTCAATATCTTTGTGAGTAAATTATATTGTTCATTCTCACTTCCTTCTATATGCTGACGATCTAAAAATTTACCGTGAAATCAATCACTCGTTAGACACTCTCCTTTTACAAAGTGATTTGGATAATTTCATTTATTCGACATCTTTGAACATGCTGTATGTTAATGTCGAAAAGTGTTTCTACATTACTTTTTCTCGACGGAATATTCAAGTTAACAATGAATATGCAATTGGTGAGCTTAACTTAGTACAGAAAGTGGATGCTAAAGATCTGGGCATATTGATAGGCATATTGCTAGACTCATCCTCAAATTTTATGTTACATATTGAAAATATAGTGAATTCGGCTCTCAAAACCCTCGGCCTTATTACTCGAAACAGCCTCCACTTTTCTCCTGGAACATTGAAGAAACTTTATTTCACATTAGTTCGGTCAATTTTGGGATATGGATCTATAGTATGGTCACCAAGTTATGCCGTTCATAACAATCTCATAGAAAAAGTTCAAAATAAATTTTTGAGAATTTATTCATATCGAAGGAATCAATACAGAGTGTTCTACACTAATGCAGACTTGCCTCAGATCTCAATCTATGGAGTCTTACTGACCGCAGAAAAATGTTGGATCAGATGTTCCTCTTTAAACTAGTCAATGGGAGTGTTGATTGTCCACGATTACTGAGTCAGTGAATCTGAATACTTTACACTAACACGTAATCCTCCTCTGTTCCGAATTCCATTCCACACAACTAATTATGGAATGAACAGTCCCTTAACCAGATTACAAAGAGTATATAATGACAAACAAGGTAGGGTTGACATATTTTTCCATACACGTGCAAACTTCAGGAAGACATTACTTCAGATTTTGGAATTCACTATGTAAGTACATAACTTGTGTTTGTTTGTAGTGTGTTTTGTATTATTCTGCTACCATTTTTCCATGTTCACATATGTATTGTAATGACTATTTGATAAAATTGGAGTTATCCGTTGAAATAAATAAATAAATCGATACTCCGATTGAAGGAGCTGAAACCGCGAAAATGGATTAATTTGAATGTTATTCTCGAAAACAGCTATGGCTCCAGGTTAGATCCTTGCGGTACCCCCGCGCGACGTCACTAGATAAATCCCTTCCTCAATAAAAAAATTGTCTGTGTGCCGATAAATGGATTTTACATAAAGAATTTGATAAGGCCATCGAAAAATCGAATGATGATGATTGATTATCATAATTAATGAATAATAATTTCTTGAATCTTTCTCTTTCAAGGTGTTTGTCACGCGGATGAATTGGGCTATTTGTTCAAATGCGACCAATTAGGGAGCGTAGAGCCAGGAAGCATCGAAGACACATCGATAAGAAGATTCGTGAAAATGTGGACAAATTTTGCCAAATTTGGGAATCCCACTCCAGATAAAAAACAAGTGAATATCATATGGAAGCCTGTCGAAAAAGACACCATGCATTTCCTAAATATTGGGAAAGTTTTGACCATGAGCGAGAATCCAGAAAGAGAACGGATGGAGTTTTGGAAAGAGATTTTCCAATATAGCCCGATAACAGAAAAACTGTTATGAGAAAAAATCAATGAACTGAATGTTTTTATTATCGATGAATAACTCAAGCTGAATATTAAAACCATGACCAGCACGAAAGAAGTTGTTTAAGTTTTCAGTCTTGTTTGTGTAATTTACTGTATGTAACTGATATAATGTGCGTGCCTTAAAATTACAGTTCGTGAACAAAAATTTTATTTTCAAATAAACACACAAAGTACATGTGCCCAATACGATGAGGCACTAAGGCATCATTCTGTTGACTATAATTAGTAGTGTCTGGAGCTATGGAAACGTCATGAATCGATGTTGAAAGAAAAATGAGAATATTGAGCCCCACCTGGTTTTTAAATTACCCAAATTATCCAAACCCCGAAAATCATAATTCAAAAATTATTTTATTGACCAAGAAAAAAACGTATAAAAATTATATATAATCGAATGTTGAGTAGAAATTACAAATTGATTATATTGATGGTTAAAGAAATAATAATTGAATAATCTAGATGGTATGTTCGTAAAAACAATATATGAAAGTTGATAGTAGAGATGGTTTTTATCAGGTGTCGGTCTCGTAATTTAAATTAGCTTTCGTACTTTTTTTATATGGAGATTCACATGTTCAAAGAACCCAGCGTGAATCAAGGGACAGGAGATACAAATTAACATTCTCGGCAAGGAATTCCAAAGCTAAGATGTTCTATTGAAAAAAGATCTCTGGGCAAGAGAGGTTCGACAGGTCTCCAAATTCACAACAAAGGGGTGGGAATTCTATACTTGTCGAGTCATCTGTGTAGATATTGCCAGAGGTGTAACGATTGATAACAATTCAGAAGAGCACCGACCGTCAAAATATCTATAGAAGACACTTCTACGATGTTCCAAAGAAGTGAGCGAGTCTGTGAGCGAAGAATCACGAACAAGACGAATTGCCTTTCTCTTAATAGAATCGAGAAGCCGCAATTAGAAAATAGTTACTCCTGACATCTGAATACAAGATGATAGATCGACTTTTCTTGAGAAGAGACATGCCTGGGTTTTCGCAGCATTGAATTCCACCAAGTTCATGTTACCCCATTCTATTACTTTTATCAAGTCATCGTTAATTTTATTGACGTGAATGTTTTTTATAGTATGTTTGGCCTAACGGAAAAAACTTTCATCTTTGCTTTATTTCTATTTTTATTTCGATGAAACTACCATGTGAAATATTGAACATACATATATAGATAGGCAGGAATTGCAACTCCAAATAAATGTATAAAAGTCACGTAGGAATGATAATGTCAAAAAAATAATATTTACGCAATAATTTCAGAAAATGAAAAGGAATGGCTCTGGATTTTTTTTCCAGCAAAGATTGATCTTTTGGAGTCCTCGACGATAAAACAGCGTTCCTTTCTCGTTGCGGTAGAATGAATGTATTTTTAAACCCAGTATTTGAAGGATACTAACAAATGGATTCAGGCAGATGATACTTGCCAACGACTTGTTCAAAATATCAGCCATTCCGTGAAGGTATATCAAACAGAAAATTGGTTGTTACTCTAATAAAACCTATGAGAAAAATAGGATAAAACTAGGAATCTTGACTCCCATTTTGAAAAACTATAAAAAAGATAATTTCTCAATACTTATTCAGGTGTCCATTCGATGACACAAATAATTGGATGGATGTTGAACCAATAGAAAAATAGAAGAGACATTGAGTAAGTGTCGCTTATTAGCAATTAATTAATTAGGTCCGATTAAGATATTGTCACGTTGAGAATGAACTCTTCCTAGTGCCACGATGAAAAATAAAATGAATGAATTTATGAAGATCAAAAAGGCATCGTTGAAATTTACTATTGAAAGAAGTTCATCGAACATCAGGATGTGACTTTCGAGGGGTTTTTTAAAAAGTAAACCCTTCCTAATGAGGGCAATCAAACAATGAGAGACTTGAAACTTTCAGCTTGGCTGCGAGAGGTGGTTGTGACTGTTTGAAGTGTACCTTGGTGAAGTGAAAGAAGGGTTTGATGAAAATTTATTTAGTTCATTAACAAAGAAGAATCAGTCAAGAACGAAATTCATGCAGTGTGTGACATTTAATCAATGAAATGAAAAGTTGAAATCATTGCTCATAAATAGGATGAAACAGGCTGAAACAATGCAGTTGAGAATAATCGAAGAAGTAAGTACTCACATTGAAGTTCTGAAGAAGAGGAGATGTGTTGTCTTCATTCTCCTTGGATGGCACCCCAATTATTTTGAAAATCAATCTTTAGTCTCGTTTATCAAACTGATCACTAAAACCAAAAATCCCAAATCGGAAGACATTATTCTGTCGACATGAATTATTTCGCTGACAATCGCCAAATTGGCAATTCTCAGCATTCCTTTCCGATTATTGACGACCCGTGATGTACCTTGAAACCTGATTCTTCGATTAGCGTTGAATTTGGAAATCGCCGGGTATACTACTACTATTACAGCTGAATAAGATAACATGGGTGAATTATTTCTTCGAATCGAAATGTTGAACTAAATCATCAATACTCACTCGATTTCCAAATTCTTTTCAAGGTTGATAATTTTGAAAATGAGAAAACTAATTTTTATATGAGACCTTTCATTTTCAATATATGACAATAATGCGTAGAAGAAGTTTGCTAATAATTCCCAAATACTCTCTGTAAGAACACCTCCTATTTTTTCCGAAGCGTCGATCTGGATGGTTGAAGTTTCACGAAAATTTGGTTGGGATAGAATGGGTGCTAAAACTAAAGCTGGCTCTATTGATGAAAAAGCTGACTCCACCTCTGGTGTCCAACAGATGGACTGCTTTTTCTTCTTCCCTATCAGTGCAGCCTTCAAAGGATTCACTTAACTTCAAGAAATTACACTTGACTGATTGGCTTGTTGATCGCAGTTCATTTACTCAGGGAAGCCGAATTGAAGTAATTTTAGTTATTGTGTGTTGATTTTAGGATAAAAACCTCATCGGAATAAGAAGATGTAATCGATTCAGCTATCTGGATGGATTTAGTAGTTATTTTTTTATTTTTTCTGGGTTTGGTATATTTATATTTTCTTACTATACAATACGAGGGTGAACAAAAGACGTTTTATTATTATTATCATTAATTATTTTTCTCTTTGTCCAATCTCTATGTATCGAACTGAAGTATTATGGTTTGAGTTTTTCAGCCATATCTTTTTTCTCAAATTATTCCTCAGATAGGCAACGGAGTTTTGTACTGCAGATATTTTCAATTATTTGGAGTCACCAATATGCTGATCATACGCAGATTCATCATAGAGTTCCTCTGGAAGTTATCAGCGTAGCTGCTGAAATAATTCTGATTTGAAGGGAAAAGGAAGCCCTGTAATGTTCAAAGAACACCGCGTGAATCAAGGGACAGGAGATACGAATTAACATTCACTTTGAATTTCTGGAGTTTGTAAGCCTTAGGAAAAACCTCTTTTGGTTAGGAGTTCCAAAGCTCAGCTGTTCTATTAAAAAAAGATCCCTGAGCAAGAGAGGTCCAGCAGGTTTCCAAATTCACAACAAAGGGGTGGGAATTCTGTACTCGTCGAGTCATCCATGTAGATATTGCCAAGGGGGGAACGATTGATAAGATTTCGGAAGAGCATCGACCGTGAAAGTATCTATAGAAGAGAGACTAGTCTCCGATCCTTCTACGATGTTCCAAAGAAGTGAGCGAGTCTGTGAGCGAAGAATCACCAATAAGACGGATTGCCTTTCTCTGAATAGAATCGAGAAGCCTCAATCTTGGGCTATGCCCAAATAGCACACGACGTCCTGAAGACGAACCATTTATGTCCCAGTTACGTCGATACGTCCCGGGACGGATAGGAGACATTCGAAGAACGTACATTACCGGATGTACCATGTATGTACTGGTTAGACGTCCCATGTAGGTACATACTTGGTCCCGTTCCAATCGGAATGTAATAAAAACGTACATGCTTGGAAGTACTATGTACGTACTTTATTAAATGTCCCTGATACGTTTACATTAACTCCCCTTCAGGTACGTACTTTTCGGAATGAATTAGGGACATACCAATGACGTGTTTTTTTGTGAATCCCATGTACGTACTGCTCAGACGTATCATTTACGTACATGTTTGGAAGAACTATGTTCGTACTATTTGGACCTTCCAGGTGCGTACATATTGAGTCCCTTTCAGATACGTATATTTCGAAACGTTTGCGGGACATAATAGTAATGACGTACATTTTTGGAAATCGTATGTACATACTATCTGGACGTCTCGACGTACTTTTTTGTACATACTGTTTGGAACTCCCAAGTACGTACTGATTGGGTTCTTTTCATTTTCTACATTTCTGTTAGTATGTACATACTGTTTGGACCTCCCAAGTACGTACGTGTTGGGTCCCTTTCGGTTCAAGGGGTATTGGGATTTTGAGAGTGATCACTTAGTGTATTCATACATATATCAATATTGGTAATGGAATATTCATAATGGATTATTCCTAAAAAAATTTGGAAAAATTGAAACATCGACATGTGGTGAATTTAAATACCAGAAAATTATATACAGAATTTTTTGCACAGCAAGTTTGATATTCCAAAACCGCCATCACATGAGACAGTGATCCTTTAGTGTTTTTTCGAATATATTTTCATTGTTACTGAACTTTCTGAAATTTTAATATTATCTCGAACAAAACTAACTTGAAGTCATCACATCTATAGCACCCAACTCCTTCTTAAAAACAAGTCTCTTCGTGCCGTAGAGCGTAACAGTGGTCGACAATAATATCTCCATAGAAAAGGTCGAGAGTTCAAGCCTCGCAGCAGCCAGGTCTTTTTCCAGGTAAGTATTCGGTTAGATGGTTAGTACACGTGAATGAGTAAAATTTCCAACTTGACTATTTGGTAAAAAAGAAATGAATAATCCCGAATATGAAAACTTAGATTCATTAAGTGATATCATATGATATATCATTACGTTGTTTTCGAATATTGAGCTAATATCGCCGAATGTTTACATTTTTTTGTGGCCACTATTGATATCTACAATATAAGGTTAATATTCCCGTAATATTGAACCAATATTAGTCAAATATGTTTGTTCTACTTGGGATAGCGCATACAGAATGGAAAATGTACGTCTTCGGAATGTCCCAAACAGTTCCCCTTTCTGTACATTTCAGGTCCTGTGTGGACTGGAAAAGTACGTACCTGGGATTACCGACTATGCGGAAACGGTAAGTCGCAGGGAGGTCTTATGTACGTCTGTCGGAGACAAAAGTACGTCCTAAATACGTACAATGCATCCTCACCGTACATATGCAGTACGTCCACTGGACGTACTTGTGCTATTTGGGTGGCTGGATTCTCAACCGCGCTTTTCGGAACATATTGGTCATCTGAATCATCCTTTCGTGAATTGAAACTGATATACCTTCATAAAATGTATTGAACCGTGCGATTGAATTGAAATTATGCATTTCACATATTTTATTCAGTATAACATATTGGAGTGTGGTTTATTGGCCCGCTATATTGAATAGGGATGAGGAATGCTTTCAGAGAATTCAAAATGCATGTATTCGTTTTGCATGTGATCTGAGATAATTCGACCTTTTTTTTTGGGATTCTGGATGGCTCACACTGAATGAAAGGTTTCTGCATCACGATTGATTTGTAAGCAACATAAATAAGGAAACTCTCCTCATCTCTTGTGCAAACTTGTCAGTGTAACGAATTTCATGAAATTCCATACCCGGTATGGTGATCTTTTCCACGTTCCCAAGCACTCATCAACTTCATTTCAGAGATCATTTAGCAATTATGCGATGAAAATTCATAATTCTCTTCCCACTGAAATCAGGCACTCAACGTTGAGTCGTTCGACAGACAGTTAATAAATGAAATTAATATAGGCATTGGTTTTTACTATATTTCTCTTGCCTTATGCTCTCATTATTATGTACTCAAATCGCGCTTCTTTGGGTGGTTATATGAAACAGCGTGTTTCACGAATAACGCCACCCGTATTGTGTGAATCTATCTTCAAATTCATTTCAATAAAGACAATTCATTATTTTTATCATTAATAATCCAGCCAATATTTTTCTATTATCGTTTCTTATTCTATTCTTATTCGTTAATATATATCGCTAATTTTCAGTTCATAATCATCGACCAGCAAACGATTAATTTTGTAGGCGCCTTCATGAAAAGTATGAGATTACACACCCAATCTAAAGTAAATGAGTAGTGTAATAATAGCAAAATTAAGAAATACCACGCGTTACGTTTTCAACCCTATAAGGTTAGAACATTCAATTCGAGAAAACAAGCATTCAAAATTAGGATACCACGATAATATTTCTACATACAAAACATGATTGAAATTTTCGATACCTACTTGAAGGAATTAAAATGGTCATATAAAAACTTTGCACTTTTCTGGCATGGTTGAAGATGTGAGAATATTCAAATATCGTTTCCGAAAAAAACAAAGAAATATTACAAGGTGAAACAAATAATAATCTGCAGAAAAATTCGCGCGCTGCGTGGTACTCCATTACCAGAATTTACCTTCGAAGGAACACATTGTATACTTCCAAAGAGCATGTCCTATAAATGTTCGTCAATTTCAAGATGGACTAGTTCAAGCTGTGATGGGCATACTGTGCGAAGATTGATTTGATTATTTTTATTCGCTATACATATTCGTGATAGCAAGTACCTTGCACCATTTGAAACAAGTATATATTCATGATTTTTGTACTTGTACGGGTGAAAAATGCAAGGCAGCGTTCAAAGAGGCTTTCATCCAATATCTTGTTGAGCGTAACGAAGGAAACTTCTGGATTCCACATGAAATACCACGCAGGCGCGTAAATTTTTTTTTGTAGAAAAAATTGGCCCAGATAATCTATCTTTAACTGCCACCCGATCTAAAAAATCAACAACAGAGATGTTTGACATATTTCGAAAAAAACTGCATAATTAGAAATGACTTCTCGATAGTACGATTATCTACATACCGATACCACCATCTAACTGTTGGTACCTTAGTGTAACAGTTGTCGATTATTTTCAATAAACAATATTTAATATCGGAAGTTTCTCAAGATTCACCAGATAAGACCTGATTCAAATGGTCTTGACTCTGTCAGTCGTATATGATGCTTTTTCCCCTATAACTGTTTTTTTATTGAGAATCATCTGCATTTAAGACTAACACTTGTCTTACGCATTTAGAATTGAAAAATAGATATGTTCTTTGATGATGCTACTATACGCTAGTATAAATTGGATTTGACCCTGTTAAAATTGAACATAGAAAATTCAGGAGATAACTAGCTTGTCAAACTATACTAGTGGTGAAGGTGTTAGGTGCTCATCTGAGGATTCATTGAATTGGAATTCGCAACACTGTAAATTGAAATATATTATTATGTTGTGAGAAGAAATATAATGTGTGATAACGTGGAATTCCACCGAATTCAACTATCATAAATGAAAAATGGATTTTGAGCACCATTCATTACAACGGAACATTTCAATTATCGTGTATCTGTTCAATTGGAGAAGTTGCATGAATTACAAACAAATACGTCTGCAGTCTCTTCAACAACATTTTGAGTACCGAGAAGATTCCTCGTAGTTGGAACGACACTATGTTATCAATGGTACATAAAAAAGGAATCAAAACTGATCCGAATAATTACCGTGGCATAGCATTAATAAGTTGCCTTGCTAAAGTTTTCACACCCATTCTGTTAGAATGCTTGTTAAATTGGTGCGAACAGAACCAAATTCTACCAGAATGTCAGTCTGGCTTCAGGCAAAATAGGGGGTGCCTTGATAATATATTCGTACTGAAATCGGTAATGCAAATACACCTTATACTCCGTGGACGGAAAATATATGCCGCCTTTGTAGATTTCAGAAGGGCATTCGACTCTGTCAATCATCCCCTGCTATGGCACAAGTTATACAAGGTAGGTATCAGCTCGAAATATGTTCGGATTCTCAAAAATTTGTATGATCACGCAACAATGTCTGTTAGAGTGAACAATAAATTCTCTGAAACTTATGATATATCTCAAGGCGTATTACAGGGCGAATCATTGAGTCCAATTTTCTTTTCTTTATTTCTTTCTGACATCGAGAACTACTTTCACTCCAGAGGTCTCACAGGGGTAAATATAGACGGCAAGCATGTTGTGATGATGTTGTTGTATGCAGATGACATTGTCCTATTAAGTGACTCACAAATAGACGTAACCAAAAAATTAAGGGTGCTCGAAGAATACTCCCAGGAAAATAAACTGCAAGTAAACACGACCAAAACTAAAATAATGATATTCAGTAGAGGGGGATACAAATCAAACTATCAATGTAAGTTTTTTTTAACAATAAGCCTCTTGAGGTTGTCAAACATTTCACTTATTTAGGTGCTGTATTTTCGTCCTCATCTTTTTTTCTAGAAATGTCTAAGGAAGCAGTAGCAAAAGCTACTCAGGCAATCGGTGCAGTCATGAACTTGATGTGCAGGACGAAAACAACTTTTTGTGATGCAATGATAAAATTATATGATTCCAACATCCTATCGTATTTGTCGTATGGAATAGGCATCTGGGGCTTACGCTACCCAGAATGAATCGAACGAATACGAAGTCTTTTTCTTCAAGCGTTTATTATCTCTGTCTAAAAATACCCCTGACTACATTGTTCGCCTCGAAACTGGGACATATAACCTCAGTCGCGTAATTTTAAAATCATCGCTCTCATGGCTCTCAAGAATAAACAAAATGAAAAACACTCGATTACCAAAAATGTGTTTCCTTCGATTGCGTTACTTCAACTCAGACCCCAAATTCAACTGGGCCCTTCAAGTGGAGGAATACCTATCTTTCTCGGACCAAGGTCATCGGTGGGATGCATTTCTGGACAATCCCACTAAGAAAAAATCACAAAGCATTCTAGACAGTTATGAAAGCACACTACGTAGAAACGACCTAGAAAAACTGTCATTATCAAGCTATCCTTCAATTTTTCAATCCCTACTGCTAAGTCCCACTGGTCAGACATACCTTAAGGTGTCTTGTCCAATATATTTTACAAGAATAATTGCACAAATCAAAACTAGCAATAGAAAACGCTTAAAATTCACTTTTAATGTTTCCTGTTATATCATCGACGCAGAAGAGCTCTGTAAAATTTGTAACTTACAACAACAGGAAACATTAGAACATTTACTACTTCATTGCCCAATTTTTGAAGGAATAAGGGAATGTCAGATATTTCAGCAATGGCATGATCTGAATGACCTCATGAACTTCCTCAATTTTGCATCTTTTCAGAGCTTGAAACAACTGGTCTTTTCTCTGATGGATATGTTGAAATTACGTTCGTTTATTATTAATGAGTGAACGTCATGGTTATCTGGAATAACATCGTTACTAGCGCATAAATTGAATCTTGTAATCTAGATTGTGATTTTCCTATAGAATTGGAATACTTTTTTTTCCTCTACATTTAATTCTGCTAGACTGTAATCAAACACTCTTGTAATAAGAATTATCTTCTTTATATACAATAAATGTTATTGATTGATTGATTGAATTACAAACAAATGTCAATGGTTCCTAGGAGTTCCAACAATTCAATTTTTAAATCTTTATAATTATTATTGAATCTTGCTACAATAATTTCCCTTCGCAATTGCGTATGCCTCTGAATCGTCCGATGAACTTCAACCTGATAACCAACTGAATTGTCATAAAAATATTCGAGAAACTATCGACATAAATTCAAATAGGATAGCATTCATAACCCAAGTCAGCTGGTATGCGTACGTGCTAGAATATTGAAAATTCTTATCAGTGATTCGACCTAGTTTGTCATGCAGAATATGTATCCACCATTGGTTCGAATAGAACAGGGATATTTGAAGGGATGTCAACGTACGAATCTGGATGGAAACAAGTTCTTGTCGTTTCTTGGAATACCCTATGCTAAACCACCTTTGGGAGTATTGAGATTCAAGGTAAATAATTTATACATGTCACTAAGTGAAGAAATTATGAAAAAACTAAAATGTTGTAACTTACCACAATTTCCGCTTCGACAAAAACAGATGGAAAATTTGGACTGATTGTTTTCCTTGTTCATCTTTTTGGAACGTACCTACCATAAGGGTGTGTAGGTGTATGTATGGAATGAAAGGGGCCCTTTTCCACCTCTCGATTACTCTTCGACATCAAGTTGAAATAACCTCTTGCAGCCTCAAACCCGACACTAAACAAGGAACAACTCCAGAGTAGAACTGGAGCATTCGAATTAAAAACAATTGGAGTGCTGAAAAACAGTATTCGAGAAGATTCATGTAAACTTCGAACAATGCCATCAATATGATTTCAAAAAGCTCATTTTACAATTCAATGTTTTTATCTCATTATTCGCTAGTAGAAAACTAGCATTCCTACAAACATTTGCATACTTCCTTTCGAACAACTGAATTATAAAATTCAAGCAAGGTATTAAATCAATTCATTATATTTTAATATCACTTTAGTGTCTGTGAGTCTGTGATGTTAATAGAATATTATTAGGCATTCCAGATCACGTGATGTCTGGGGGGCAAATTCCAGTTTTACCATGGAAATCACACTCTTTGGAAAAAAACAAACGAAAGTTTCTGGGGGGCAGTCCACCGTATTGGTTCAATTCGTCATTCGACAAGATGTTGACAAGGATCTGGAATGCCTAATACTTGAACATGAAGCGAAAGAAAGTTGATACTCGGCCGGTAATGTATCATTCAATGGTCTGATGAAGAATGTACCTACTAGAAGAATTTGTGATATTTTCCAATTGATGGGGTTTTAGAAAAGCTATTTCTAGGTTGAACGCTTGATTTATTAAATGTACTCTCCAGAAACTCCGTCATCCTGTACGTAGGGAAAGTTTGGTAAAACAGGATACCTAATGTTCTAGGTCTCATTAATTTTTCAATAAAGCAATGCTGGGAACTATTTTTCCGCTCCAGTTACAATTATTAATTGGCTTTCGATTGATACCAGTTTTCATGCAATATATAGAAGTCACATTAGAAAAAAATAGGTATAATGAAAAAATAGGAAGTATCCTGTTCAAGCGACCAAATTTGATAAAGCGGAATACTTAAGCTTGTATAGGTTCCATAACGTTTAGTCCCGGTTTAGTGACGGTATGGACAGATATTCGTCTCACAGTTCTTGAGAATGAATTCAAAATGGAATTCGAAACGTCGAACAAATCAGAAGATACCTAACGGATAAAAACCCAGAAAAATTCATCTTGCATATCGAAGATCCGTGAAAACGTCAATTTCTACATAATACCTGGATGGGCAGGATACAACCTCAATATCGGACCTAGTCGGATAATAACTGAGGAGAATCATTATAAATACCAGTTTCCATGGAGAACAGACAATTGAAGTCTTTGCTTACTCTTGCTTGATTACTTCGTAAGGGGAGTGATTGACCAGGACGGTATGGACAGATATTCGTCTCACAGTTCTTGAGAATGAATTCAAAATGGAATTCGAAACGTCGAACAAATCAGAAGATACCTAACGGATAAAAACCCAGAAACATTCATCTTGCATATCGAAGATCCGTGAAAACGTCAATTTCTACATAATACCTGGATGGGCAGGATACAACCTCAATATCGGACCTAGTCGGATAATAACTGAGGAGAATCATTATAAATACCTGTTTCCATGGAGAACAGACAATTGAAGTCTTTGCTTACTCTTGCTTGATTACTTCGTAAGGGGAGTGATTGACCAGGACGGTATGGACAGATATTCGTCTCACAGTTCTTGAGAATGAATTCAAAATGGAATTCGAAACGTCGAACAAATCAGAAGATACCTAACGGATAAAAACCCAGAAACATTCATCTTGCATATCGAAGATCCGTGAAAACGTCAATTTCTACATAATACCTGGATGGGCAGGATACAACCTCAATATCGGACCTAGTCGGATAATAACTGAGGAGAATCATTATAAATACCAGTTTCCATGGAGAACAGACAATTGAAGTCTTTGCTTACTCTTGCTTGATTACTTCGTAAGGGGAGTGATTGACCAGGACGGTATGGACAGATATTCGTCTCACAGTTCTTGAGAATGAATTCAAAATGGAATTCGAAACGTCGAACAAATCAGAAGATACCTAACGGATAAAAACCCAGAAACATTCATCTTGCATATCGAAGATCCGTGAAAACGTCAATTTCTACATAATACCTGGATGGGCAGGATACAACCTCAATATCGGACCTAGTCGGATAATAACTGAGGAGAATCATTATAAATACCAGTTTCCATGGAGAACAGACAATTGAAGTCTTTGCTTACTCTTGCTTGATTACTTCGTAAGGGGAGTGATTGACCAGGACGGTATGGACAGATATTCGTCTCACAGTTCTTGAGAATGAATTCAAAATGGAATTCGAAACGTCGAACAAATCAGAAGATACCTAACGGATAAAAACCCAGAAAAATTCATCTTGCATATATATATATATATATATATATATATATATATATATATATATATATATATATATATGGTAGTCTTAGCTGAGGGGGAGAAACACCAAGCAAAAAGTGTACTATTTTTACACTGTATTTCGAATATTTCGTCTGTCATCTTCAGGGAAGCTACAAATATTACGTTCTTTGTTAAAAATATGGATTTAAATTTACGACAAATGACATATGACAAGAATTTGTAAATGTGAATAGTAATGAAGTATGACAGATACAACAACTATTTGGCTGCTGCTGCTGTCATACTTCATAAATATTCACATTTACAAATTCTTGTCCTATGTCATTTCGTCATTTCTCGTGAATTTCAATTCTTACCTCCATAAACATGCTGCGACTGACTGCACGTGGCGAAAATTAGTTATAAAATTCAGGTGATTATAGGTAATCACTACCAATTTTAATCTTGTTTTCGAGGTTATATGTTTATTTATTCATCCTTCACATATGTGTTCTTTGTGCTCACTGACACAGTAAGTAGTTTCCAAAGGTTTAGGCACTTCGGTTGCGTGAATAACACTAACACTATTATCATCACCAGATCTAGTTTCTTTGAAATCGCTATTTTTTAAAAAAAATTTAGGCAGCTTTTGCCTTTTTCTTTCTTTTTTCCATTTTCTATATTCTGCTCCACTAGGCCGTTCACACTTATCGGACATTATTCAATACTTTACATAAACAGTCACAAAGAACAAGCAAATATATTTACGTATAAATAAACGAACAAGGAGTGACACTTGCCTTAAGAGTAAACATCAGCGCGTCGGTCGAAAGACCCGAATCCCTCCACCCCCCCGCGCAGCAAAGGTTTGTAGGCATATATTTATCAAGAGTGGGAGTGAATATAATGTACTCGTTGAACATTGGCAACAGATCTCTTGTCCGTTGTGTATTACCCAATAATCATTTAGATTTCCGTATTCTAGATTTCAGTAGCAGGAATGATAGCAGTGGCGCGCTCGAATATTCGCCCTAACTGTACGGCCGATTTATTTCAACATTTGTTTTTCAATGTTATTTTTTGAGGATGATGAAAACAAAGTTTTTGATAGTAATGTTTGAATAGGATAGCGACCGATGAATATGATTTTGATTGTTGATATGACGGGAATTCGGTCGGAATATTTGAAAAAAACTAGTTGTTGAATAGTCGACGTTTCGAAACTGTATTTTTCATCTTCAGGGCTCTGAAGTATAAGAACAAAAACATACATATTAAAATGGAATTTTTAAACGGGGTTCAGAAAAAACAAAAATGAATTATGTGAAATAACAATCGTTGAAAAGTAAACAGTATACAGAAGAACAATATTGATTAGTACTTACATTTAGAGTGGTTCTCCGAGTTCAAAATGGATGAAACTATGAAATCGACATAAAATAATAACTGCATGCACAAGTTAACAAAAGACGTTGACACAGACACTTAGAAATAAAAAAACTGAATTATCGAGGAATCTGTTCTTTCTTATAATATATAAAAAAGCTATTGATGGAAATGATGAAAAAGTCCCCTGCTAATGAGCTGATTCACTATTTATGCTTCATTTTTTTATCAAATTCGAATACGAGGTGTTTAACTTTTCAATATGTATCATACACCATGATATTCTGATCCAACCCCACATTGTTTTATTCATATTCAATACAAAATTGGTATCTTGAAATTTTTGTGATCGGAATAAATTACGAATTAAATGTATAAATTCGAGAATTCGATGGCGGATAAAGTGATTTATGTCTCAAATGTAATCAATATAGCCCGTACCAACTGTTATTCAAATCAATAATAAACGGGAACATAAAACTGTTTTTTATTCTATATCATAATTTTGTGAAGTCCTCAAGTGTTTTCTACAATTTTCTCTGATTTCCAAGCCCCTCGTCACTCTCGGATCAATTAGTTCCGGCAGAAGACAATTGAAATAAAATATCTTCAATTTGGGCACCATTTCATTTTTCCAGAAGTGTTCATCTCTGGATATCTGAAAAAAATACATGGTCAAATGAAAAAGCGAGGGGTTGATCAGAACTTACCTCTTCTACAAAAGAACCTTTTGAACTACATACTACAAAAAACATTTTTCTCTTTTTGTTATTGCTAATTTTCCTTGAAATTGGACAAAATAATTGTGTTTTCCATTCAGAACAAATGTATTGTTTTCAAGTTTGCAAAATTTGATCTTATTCGTCCTTATTTCCTCTTCTGGAGACATGTCCTTGATGTTGAAAGGACACTTCATCTCCACAATAGCATTGGTGGATGATACACCAATCCATCAGGACTTGCCCCCAAAAAATAAAATGTTTTATCAATGAAAAATCCGCTCCTCCTAACTTTCACATTATGTTTGGATTCAAAATCTTCAATATCCACTGTGGGATTATTTATAGATTTTCATGATTTTCAACCAGGAATGATTTTTTTTCAGCATAACTCAGCCTTCTTTTATGTAAAGAAAAGTATTCAATGTCATATCGTTTTGCCTTTGCATTATAATCTGAAGTAGAATATGAAATATAAACATACCTTCGTCTTGCTTGCCGTCGAGATTTTCTTCGAGAAAATAAACATTTTTCATGTTTGGTAGTACCTACTTTCTCTCTCACTTATTCGACCCATTGCTCTTTCAACAAGTCTCACTTATAACAATCTCAAAGTTTCAAAACAAGAACTCAACACAACACTTCAGTTTCCAAGGGATGCACCAGAATAATTGTTTGTAGGTACGCATATGGTATTTATTCACAATTCATATCATGGCATTGTCTCCCAAGTACCTAACATCAATACCTAATCTACTAAATACGGAGAATGGAGGGAATACCCTTACTGGCGTACGAGAAAAGGATAGCAATTACCAATATTGTCGTATCTTCACGATGATTGCGGTATGAAGATTCTACAATGTTGCCAGTTGTGTTCAATGGTTCAAGTACTATGTAGGTGGCAGCGCCAATCAGTCATCAATTTCGCGATCGTAGAATCGGTTTTTTGCAAAAACCAATGATTTCATAGAAGCCATATTTTTTGTATGGACTCGGTGGTCCCATAAAAATTCGGGAACTTCTTGATTTTTTCAATTTATCATATCATATATTTTTTTTCTTTAAAAATCATCATTACAAAAAATCACTGAAGTTCCCGATTTTACGAATACATATAGAATCATTTAAAAACAAACAAAAAAAAAATTCAAGAAAAACTGAAGGCTTAAAACCGATTCCAGTTTTATCAAGGTAGTGTTGGCTCTTAACACACCCGCTAACGCTTATCCTATGTTCCCTACCACTATCATATTTCATGACCTACAAATTGTTTTCGTTGCGACTACGCATGACTACCAGCAAGAGGCGTAGTTATTTCATAATCAAAAAATGTCTGAACCCCGACTGTTAGCTAGAAGCGGCGTGAAATTGAAAGATGCGTTCGAGTTGATGCCCGATCGAGCGAGCAGTGCATTGGCCGGGCTTTCAATGCTACTGAAAACAATGGAACAGAACTCGCCCCGACTTTGAAAATAAATGCAATGAGGTGATTCACGTTATTGAGAACGCGCCCGGATTGTTTCGGGCATTCGGGCGTCAAATCGAACGCATCTTATAATATAATCAGTTAGAACATATACTACTTAAATTTATTTAATGAGTTACACATTCCTCCTGATTTTTTCAATTGTCAATTGTGTACCTCTCTCTGTATCTCTATCTATATGACATTCATCAGGTTTATTCATTTCAGATATTCTTTTTTTTTATTGAATGCCTTTTGTTGCGCCCCCTCCTGCACTGCGCCCCTTTGCGCCGCCAAGGTTGCCAAGGCGCTATTTACGCCACTGTCTACTAAACTTCAATTATTTCTGTCCGTCCGCAAAAATTTTTAATTCAACCTCACTATTCGACATATCCACTTGTTACGCCATCTAGAGTGAAAATAGGATTGGTAGATGACTGACTGGGCATCGGTAGGTACTGAGAGTATCAGTTCCGGTCAAGTTCCGGTTTTACCCGATAGATCGTACTACTCGTTTTGAAATAAAACATGGTATCCTGTTTTACCTGAGTATTTTGTTTTACCCGATCTTTCCCTACAAATTCTTGGTGGAATATTTCTGTATTCTGAAGTCACCGTATAGAGTGTTATCATGAGAATCACTAACTCATTCTTTCGATTCATATTTCTTCACAAACTCCTGTTATTATATTGAGTATGTCACATTTGAGAAGTAAACACTTTTTATGCGAAATGACCCATCTCCGTTAAATTCACATGACAACTGATAAAATATTATTTTGAATCTGTTGAAAAAATCAACATGATTTTTCTTGATTGTAATGTTTTCGATAGAACATTTCCTTTATAATTTTACTAGGATATTTATGCAAAAATTTCACTTTGAAGAACAATTCCCAGACTGGAATACTATCATTGATGCACTTTTGGCATTATACTATATACTACAACTTGTTTGCAAATATTTTTTCGGGTTTCGAATTTCAATCGAAATCACTAGAGATCCTATTTTAGTAAACATTTAAGAACTTTTAATATTTTTTGTTAATTTCAAATGCAATTAAATATTTGCGAAACATTTATCGCAATGTGTATTTTGTGCGGTGTTCATCTTATCTAACATTACATAATCTTACCTGACTCAACTTGTGTCAATTATTCTCGAAATTTCTTTCACTAACATAGGTACTTGGTCGTTTTTGTTTACGCTGAGATCAATTCACCACAAACCGATATCATTCCTGGAAAAGCTTCCCTCTGTGGTTTCAGTTTTGTAATCGATGTTTACCAGCCCCCGAATTTCCTCGCATTTGCTTGAATTTTATATAGCAATATAGCTGTATGGAGTAAGCGCAGATGGTTAGTACTTTGCTCGAATTTGGCCTTAGGTTTCGTCTGCATCTGAAGCAGACATTCTTGAAGACGAAAAACTTGCTGACCACGGCTCAGAAGCCCGGAATCACCCTAACAACAAACTTATATTTTTGCACTCGATGCGTTTTTCGCTAACATGGTAACCATCTTCAGGAGAAGAAAATTGTATTGTGAATTAGTATCAATATTCTTCTCCTCAAGATGCTAAACTTGTTCGCGAAACGCGCGTTGAATGCAAACATGTCATTTTAGTGTTAGGGTTATGGATCTATAGAAAAATAAGTTTCAACTTTTACATCAAAGGTTCCTCATCGTTATATCCATCATTTACCGGCCGTGAAAGTTTACAATGTCAACACCCCGCGTTAAATCTAGATTCAGTTACTGTAGAATTTGCTTCGGTATTTTTTTTCACCCATCTCTTATTCCAATAATCCACAATTTTCCAATGATAATAAACACCTCGTTATTCGAATCATTATTTTTTTAATATTTGGCGCATATCAATTACCACTCAAACACCCTGTATACGCCAGTTCGGCATGAATCTCATTCTGATTCAATGCACTTACTATGTTGTGCATGATACTGTTTTTCATTAGAAAACGATAACTCGTTTGAAAAAAAAATTACTGTGCAACTGCTAATAAATAATACATACAGAGCGCATTCCGAAAAATTTCAAGATCGATACAGGAAAACTTACTTTAACAGACGTAAAAATCCAAGGAGGATCCACAATTTCATATTACACATGTTTACCAAACAGTTACAAAACGTTTTCAGAGAACCCTTTGAATTTTTCAGCAACCATTTCAGGCTATATCATGTTAAATGAAAATATGTCATCTACAATTGGTTGCAGGCGCCTGTTCCTCCAGAGCCATGGAGTGGAATCAGAGAAGCTACCGCTGATGGGGAAAAATGTTACTTCAAAGACTCCGTCACGGGAGAATACACAGGGTCTGAGGACTGTCTTTATCTGAATGTTTTCACAAAAGAGGTAGTACAATACGTACAAATTTATTGATGAAAATATCCTAGAGAAAATTCAAATGGATTATGCATAAGAAGGAACTTGAAACTGGTGAAACGAAAAACTCTAAACAGACTGTTGGATTAGTTGATAGATTGATTAATTTGCTGAACTTAATAGTCATCATGTTGAATTCCAGCTTCCAAATGCATCTAACGAGCTGCGGCCAGTTATGGTGTATATTCATGGAGGTGGATACATATGTGAATCAAGTAACTCATACGCTCTTGGACCTGAGCATCTGATGATAGAAGACATCGTTTTCATATCACTCAACTATAGGTTGGGTATATTGGGATTTTTGAGCTTGGATGACCCTTCTCTTGAGGTCTACGGAAATGCAGGATTGAAAGATCAAACTTTGGCGCTTCGGGTGAGATTTTATATAAAATCAAGATACATGTTGATATTAAAAATGGGTATAAGAGGAAAAGTATTTGGTCTCAATGATGGAGAAAATAAAAAAAAGTTATGTTGACAACGAAGTTCCAGTATGGATTTACTCACGACCATTATTCCGATTATTGGTATGTGTTTTTGATTTCACTTTTTCTGTTGTTGCAAAAACACTCTAGGTGCATAAAATCGAATGAAACATTAATTTCAATAAACATAAATTGGACGAACTACTGATAATGAGAATAAAATAACGTTTCGATATACGTATTGCATCAAAAAACTAATATACAATGAAATGCACTATAGAATAAAAAAAAATGGAAAAATCAGACAAGAAATGGAAATGCGCTGAACTTGAATGAGAATAATACTGGAATAACTATAAAATGTAAAAACAACTGTACTCTCATATGTGATATCTTTGTCTTTTCTCTGTCAAGTATGTCATCAACCTGAGAAAACGTAATTAGCCGAGAAGGCTTCCTATCTCTTTGGAGTCGAGATTTTAGTCATTATCGTAGACTGATATGAATCTCAATTTTTGGAGACGCGTACGCACATTTATTATCATATATACAACTGATATGTATTTGAAGTGAAGTTGTTTTCCAATATTTTCTAGTGGGTACAAAAAAATATCAGGAATTTCAATGGGGACCCAAATAACGTTACTTTATTTGGAAATAGTGCAGGAAGTTCCTCCGCTCACCTTCACATTTTATCAAAACTATCCGAAGGTTTATTCCACAAAGCCATTCTACAAAGTGGTACAGCCTTCAATCCCTGGGTTTGGGGAAGGAAAAACGTCATGGAAATCGTCGAGTATTTGGGCAAAAAGATTAAAGGGGAAAAAGAAGCATTGGATGTTTTGAAAGTCACCCCTGTGGATGAACTCTATGGAGCCCAAGAGAAATTCATCGATGTGAGTATCGCATTATAACACTATTTGGGAACTGTTGCCAAAACATCTTTCGATTATTTTTGTTGTGTGCTTTGGTTCATGTCGTTTTAGTTGAGACCATTTCAGGGAAACCCTAGACCCATAGTTGTTCCTACTGAGGAGACATTTGTTCCAGGTGGGCTTTAGAAGGTCTGAGGGTAAAAACATTAATTAGCCTACTATGTAAACAGTTTTGCTCAAACTGAGTACTTTACGATATAGCAAATGCTATAAATATTTGTCCCCATTTCTCTGGGAATCATATGACAGTTAGGGCTCGAACAGCGAATTCGCAGTGTATAGGGAGGTATTAAAACACCAAAGTCCAGACACACCTCTATTTGTATTTTCGAGGCATTGAAAACAACTTTGATGGCCTCAGAATTGTATTTGTGACATCGCTATGAACTGGCACGATAAATAATGTATGTTCCTATGTTGCATTCAGCTTTCGGAGTCATTTTTCAATATTCAATATATATTCTTCTTGAATGGTGCTTTAAAAAAATATTGGGCTGTATTAGTATATACCAAGCAAATCAGACGTTATGCTGGAAATATCAAAACAGAAATTCCATTTTACGGTAGGTAGGTACTCCAAAATATAGTTTTTTGACTATCGCTACATATAAAGGGAAAATTCACCTCTGATAAGCCACGTTTCAGTATTCGGTTCAATGGAAAATGATTAGGAAAGCTAAATTTATCAATATTTTACACTTTTTGACGAAGAATTCTTGATAAGTTCATAGAGATTGAGTAACGAAATTAGTACCTCCATTGCATTTCAACTTAGCGATAAGCCACTTAGCATATTGGTATATTTTTGGAATGCCACTCGTATTTAGCACGATTATACACACTTGAACCTTAATTTTTTTAATTTGTGCTGCTTGATTGCCGGGTGAGATGTTTCCCCAAATGTTAAAGAGAAATTGGAAGTATTTTCATGTTGTGCATAGATAAAAATCGTTTGCCAGAACTTACTGCCAATAAATAAAAAGGGTTGTTGTGTAGTGCACATTTTTTCCATCGGAATATGTTCGAAAATCATATTCAAGATAATTTTTAACAAATAAAATACATTTTCGGGTGACCAGTTCTCAAAAGTCGTAACTTTTCTTTGCAATTCATTAATTTTTCGTTTGTTTCCATGAACCTGGAAGTGATCAAGCACAGACTATTTATATTTTCAAATGATTTCGGTAATGTGGTTGACGTGAAACCGATAAGCATATTGTTGAGAAGTGGAAGAGCAGGGTCGAAGTAAATTAATAAATAGTTTATCTTCTGTTTACAGATAACTGCACTGGGCACCATTATTTTACCCCATGCTTATCTTGAGAATGTACAGTCCTAATCTCAATTCTTGAATGGATTGTGATATAAAAATGAAACTACTACTTTATGTTGAAAAACTCATACTCTGACGTTACCTATTGAGAAGAATAGGTTCTCATTTCCCTTTTCAAATAGGGAAAAAGTCTTGTGATACTTTGTTGGAGGGGCATTTCCAGTCCCTAGCAAACGCTAGTTCGGTTTCAAAAATTGAATGTGCTGTATCTAAATTATTAGCAGTTTAATTTGATGCTTGATTTTTTTCAAACTGCTATCAACTCAGGAACAGTGTCTGGATAACCGGTACGTGTTTTTTTATTGTGGTTGCGATAGCTTGTAATATCTTTTTCGAGAATCGAATTGGGCGTTCCTGACTTTTGTTCTGTGTTTAGAGAAGTTTCAAAAACAAATGAAAAAAGTATTAATTCAGAGATGGCTAATTCGATTACTGAAAGAGCGTTTGATGGGCACTTGAAATAACTTCCAAACAAAGTATCACTACTCTGTTTCGGGATTGAGGGCCGTCGTTTTTTTTTGGAGGTACTTGCTGACGTTTCGCTGGCGCGGGCGACTTCTTCAGAGGCTCATACATCTTGAGTTGAACTCCGATAACTGTGTATTACGACTTCGTAAAGCGTATTTATGGGTAATTACCGGATTCTACCTGCCGTCATGATATTAGTTATTTTTGATCTTTTTAATATGAGATTCAATATAAGGTTGAGGTTCACAGATTCTTCTTTTCTGTTGAAATTATCCGTGTCTTTGTGGATCTCCATTGCCTTCCGCTTCAGTCGACTATGGTATCCCTGGTTGGGTGCAATGAGTTTCGAGTTTTCAAACAAAATCCTGATCCTGTTAGTCCAGTCTATGACCATTTTCCCGTGTATTTATCCCATACAGCACCGATTAGCATGAAAATTTGGATTCAGGATCTACATACACTCTTTTTCAAAATCAACCCTGTGCCGAGGGTTGCTTTCTCCCTGGGGGTGGATGCCCCCCCTTCTTGGGGGTGAAAATTTTTTTATTGAAAATAAGTGCGGAAATCAATAGATTGACTGATTCTAAGCACTTTTTGTTCAATGAAGTTTTTTCTGAAAAGCAATACTTTTCGACTTATTCGCGAGTAAAATTGTCGGTTTTCAGGCAAAAAAACACGTTTTCAGAAACTTTTTTTTCGCAAATAACTGGAAAAATATGCATCTAATCGAAAAACCTGCAGAGAGCAAAATTATAGCTTTTGGAAAAATAAAGGCGATCGTTCATTTGTGATGTATGCAAACCTACTACAAACTGAATAATTGCTTGTTGAAAGTTGATTGGTATTTCCAAACGCCAAAATGGAAAGTTTCTACGTACAATAACCAAAAACCAATGCATTTTTCGGAAAAAACTCAATCAACCTTTTTTGAAGTCCTTCAAAAATACTTTATTTTTGTTATTTATTAAAGTTTCTAACATCAAAACTGATCGAGGTATGAAGAAAATAATGTTGGATCCTATTTTTTCGTTGAAAAAAAATTGTGAATAACTCATCCTCTCTTCTCCCTCTTGAAAAAAATCGTTGTTACTCCATAATTTACTTCATTCATGTTCTTGTGATGAGTTCTGAGTTTTTCATCAATTGAAAGTACGTAGTTTTGAAAAAAATTGAGATTGAAGAGAAAAAATTATATACGTAATTCAGCGAAAAATCGCCATTTCTTCGAAATAACTCGAAAAATATTGATCACATGCAAAATTTTTTTGGGTCCAAAATTGAAGGTTATTCTTCTCTGAAAATTTTAGTGTTTCATTTTTTCTGCAGGATGGAACTAGACTAAGATATGGCCAGTTAAATATTGTGAGGGTTCGCGCAAAGTACCTTTTTTGAGCCCTTTCAGCATGAACCTTTTCAAAAATATAATCTGAAACAAAAAATCATGTGAATGAGCTTATAGCTCTTGAAAAAAGCTACAAAACAAAATACTTTTTTGGTAGATTTGCTTGCTTAAAGACTAAGCGAGTTATGGAAAAACCAAAAACAATTTTTGTAGAAATTTTATTATATACATAAGAATATTGAAGAATACACTATATTTCAGGGCTAGTGGATACCATATGTATATTATATATATATATATATATATATATATATATATATATATATATATATATATATATATATATATATATATATATATATATATATAAAGAGAAAGTGTTATTTGCTATGAAGCAAGATGTTATATATATATATATATATATATATATATATATATATATATATATATATATATATAAATAAATGGAGTGCCGAGAAAATTCGATGAGACAATTGAAAAGTCTAAATGTTTCATTAGTCGGTACTTGTATTATGAAGTGAAGAAGTTCTCTAGTGTTGTTGTAGTAGACTTAACTTAACCGAGGTAACTTTGAAGTAGAGTCTCAATCTGAATTTTCATACAGTTGGGTTTCCCGGTTACTCAATAACAATTTCGATATTATTTTTTAATGAAAACTATCATAAGGGTGGTTTTTAAGGGTGGAAACTGTTTAATAGATCAGAAATTGTTTATCAAGGTTAATTCAACGTATTAACAGATGACTGCACGCTCAAAACTAGTATTTTTTAATTTTTTTTGAATGGGGGTAGTTTTCACCTCTGATGAATAAAAATCAACCCCAGGCACAACCTCAACTTTGAAGTAGATGGTAGATAGAAGCTAAATCCCAAATTAAATGCAAATAGATACTGAATAAGTCAAATAACTGCCAAATAACATGTTAATTATTATTATCTGATGATATTCTGTCATAAGGGGGGGGGGAGGAGTTAAGGGCTGACACTGATTACTGAACCAAAAATTATATCAAAAATTATCAATTGATTGATTTACTGATATAAATATGATTTCAGGTTATTACATGCTCCAATCTGAAATTTTGATATTTTCTTTCGAATAGAGGTGGTTTTTATCCCCCCTCCAAAAAAGCAACCTTCGGCGCAGGGTAGATTTTGAAATAGAGGGGAAGTAGAACCTATATTCAAATTATCATACGAATGGGTGCTGTATGGGATAAATACACAGTTTACACTTTTTTTACCGTCATAGACTGGAGTATGTAGTTCTCCTCACTGAGAGCGTGTTCCGCTGCAGCTGACTTGTCACTTTGTCTCAGTCCACAGTTTCTTTCATGCTCTTTTAGCCTGGTTACCATAGATCTTTTGGTGGTACCGATGTATACCTTCCCACAGGTGCACGGTATGCGATAACCCAATATGGAATCCCATATTAAGAACATAAAAAATAACTAATATCATGACGGCAGGTACTGCGGCAATAAATGTTGATAATACTCCTCCGAATCCATTTATTACGGCAAAAAATATTAATGAAAATTCTACGTATCCATAAAAAGTAATTATTACTCCAGGCTGCCTGAATCCACATAAATACCCTTTACGAAGTCGTAATACCCAGTAATCGGAGTTTAACTCAAGTTGTATGAGCCTCTGAAGAAGCTAGCCATTTGCGCCAGCGAAACGTCAGGAAGAGATCCCAAAAAACGACGGCCTTCAAACCCGAACCAAAATAGTGATACTGAAAACCTCGTCCGCAAACGCCTTAACCATTTTGTCAAAGTATCTCTCTCCATTCGATAAAAATAAGTTGATAATTCGCTCTTCGCGATGGGTGACGTTACACAGTTTTTCTGACAAAAAGTAGTTGAAATTATTTTTTTTTATGCGAACTTTGTCCTCAGGAGAAAAGATGTTACTCTATATTCTGAAGATCATCGAGGGGGGAAATAAACGTGCGAAGTACAGTTTTGTGGTAACCAGGAGAGAACAGGAACTATATTCTTCAACTGTGGCTTTTTTCTACTTCTCCATCAAATGTTGTATTGGTTTCCTTTCAGCTACACACTGATATGGATTCACATACTACATAACAATATGAATATGGAAGTCATTTCCACATCAATTATGTTCACTAATGACTACAAACATCCGTCTATATAAAAACTTATATTCATTAAGAACATACGCCTTTAATTTTCAAGAAAATAAGTGCAAGCTGCCATCGACCATTTGGACCTGTCGTAGAAGTTCCCAACGAAACAGCATTCATAACAAAAAGGCCCATAGATATTATTCGATCAGGCGAGTACAACAAAGTACCAATAATATTCGGCTACAATCTGACTGAAGGCATGTTCATGGAATACAATGAGAAATTATTTCCACAAATGCCCAAAGTTTCACTGAGTGTTGAGAATGCTATAGACTGGCAGCTTGGGTTCGATGAGTCTAGCGAGAATTATGCGTTATTGAGTAAAAAAATCGAGGAATTCTACTGGAGAAGCTATCGAAAAGAAGATATCTATATGGTAAGTGCTGTAACTTCATGCGCCAAATTATTATTATTATGTAAAGTAAGTTCGCAGAACATAAATGGAAAATTCAAAAACGTACCCACCGCACAAGACAACATACTAACTCAGTATCATTATTTACCACAAACAGTAGATGGTGTGAATGAAAATCTAACTGATACTTATAGCATTTAGCCTTAGCTAGTAGTTTTAAATTATCAGCTAGTACATTCGCTACTGTTAATAAAGAAATGATATCTCCAAATATAATATTGTTCAAGCATCGTAATGAGGGTCTTGAAAAATTTGTAGTTCAAACTGGGAAAAGGTGCATTTGCTACATATTATTAACCCCAGTGAAAGTTTACATGTTGAATGTCTAGTTCCGAGTTTGAACTACAATTTTATTCACACCACACAATGCTTATAATGTTGAAGGTTCCATATTGACCAGGCCAATTCGCAATATGCCTTCGAAAGAGAGAATATTTTAAGCTAAAACAATCCGGATCTGGTCCTTGGAACTGTCGGGAAAAAACGAAGTTTTTGCCACCAACATGGTTGCCATTCCGATTCTACTCTACTCAATTGGAGTAGTGAAGTGAAATTAGGATTAGTTCTGGCTAGTCGAAAAATGATGCATGTGCATGTCCCCTTCAACGTCTGTATCTCACTTGTACCTCCTTCGATAACAAGGAGGCCTTGAACTTCGGAGTTTATCTCCCCAAAAGGATAGTAGTGGATGGAGCCTGTGAAGTCCTTAGGGGCTTGGACCTCCTCTGCATGGTCCAAGAAGATGGTTTATCTGTGGAGCTGACATTTGCCTTCCTCGGGTCAAGTGAGCTAGAATCGGAAACTGGAGGTTTATCATGTCGTGCCCGAGGAATGGGCCTGACTAGCAAGTTTAAACGAAAGTATGATGATAATTCCATGGACTCATTCAATGTTGATTGAAATTCATTGAAGTGAATCTAAGATAAGAGTCCCAATGAAATTTTGATATTTATCGTTTTTTCGGAAGTTATTGTACTCAAAATGAAACTGCTCATAACTCAGAGAAGTTTTAACGAAAGTATGATGATAATTCCATGGACTCATTCAATGTTGATTTAAATTCTTTGAAGTGAATCTAAGATAAGAGTCCCAATGAAATTTTGATATTTATCGTTTTTTCGGAATTCATTGTACTCAAAATGAAACTGCTCATAACTCAGAGAAGGCTATTTCAATTCCCAAAAATCAACCATTTTTGAATAGACATTCGAGGGTCTTTCCAACAGGTAAAAAGAGTTGATATATACATAAAAATCATAGTAAAGAAAGCTTGGGTTTTATTCACCCCTGATATATTTTTTATGTTATGGGGTCAAAAAAAATATGTAAGATTTACGATAACAAATAAAACAAATGTTATCATTCTCGTTAACATCACAAAACACAACTCGTCGATATGTGAATGAATGAAAATGAAAAAAGTGAATAGAATGTAGTGGATTTGACCGAATCAATATTAATAACTTATTGGTGACATGGTGAAACATTGTTCCCATCACATTGGAACGGTGATCACATCTGAAACAAACATTTCTTCCACGAAATATAGCTGAAAATTTAGTTATGAACCAAAATTTTTCTCAAACTGAAATAGGATTAACATTGAACAAAAAATACTCTATATAGTCTCCACTACTTGGTATAGTGGGAGTTTAGATCTTATGTCGTTATCCAGCAGATGTTATTTCTCTTTAGAGGTTTACACCTTCTGCGCCAGATTCAGACTATTGTTCTGTAAGGATCAGACCGTTCGAATATTTTGTGTTCGCAAGCCCAGCAGAGTGCCACTGGGAAGAGCTGGACCATGATGGGTCGTAACAGCTGTACAACTTTGTATTTGTGGAAGTTATCATTTCGAACATGGAAATTCTCATATATTCAGTTGCTAGAGATCCATTCTATGATTCCATCTATTAATGTGTCCATGAGTCAACTGGTCTTCATGAAAACAAAATGACACATTTCGAAAACCTGATAAAGTTCTCCTTATTCTATATATTACCGAGTGTTATATTATCATGAATCAGTATTTCGAAGCAAGCAGAAATATATGTAATATAATGTAGTCTCTCAAACAGTATCCAAAAAAAAATCGTTAATTTCACAGAATATTTAATTATTTCAAGTAACACCAGTCATATAGCACTTTGGAGGGCGCAGAGGTCAATTCTCTGAAGAGAGATGATTCTGAGTAGGTATCTTGTCTCCCAGAGTTGTACTGTGGAAAATGGTTCAAAAAAATCTATTCCTGCCACCCGGTCTAAGACCGTATCCTCATACATCTTACTCATCAAATAGAACTAGTAGTACACTATACTTTTCAATTCTCGATGATGAAATAGTATTCTGCGAATGATTGGGTGTTTATTGATCGATTATCAATATCGGACAAGTTTACTCCTTTCTGTTCAGTGATATCATCTCAATACACTGATATCATTATTTTCATAACCAAATTCCTTTATTATTTTTAGCCATTCACTGACAGTTTATATGTAATTGGAATTTACGCAGCAGTTCTAAATCACATGAAAACCTCGGATAAACCTATTTATCTCTATAGGATGTCTCTCGAAGGTGGCTTGAATTTATTAAAAACACTCGGTAATTTGTCACACTTACCAGGTGAGCATTCCAGCAGTTCGATATAGAATATAGTTCTTGAAAATTATGGACACCAATGAAAAATCTCAATAAACGTACTCTATCATGAATATTACAAAATTTCTAATCACCGTTCAAACGGATTATTTCGATTGTTCAAGGGGTTTCAAAATAGTATATTATGCAACGATCGTGTAATAACCATTACATGAGAGTTGCATACGCTATTTCATCTACATCCAATAAATAATGAAGGACTAAAAATATTATATTATTAGGTATTTATATAGAACACAATAATAGTAGGTAAGCAATCGTATTTCTTTGAAGAATTCTACAAAATTATAATCAATGCTATAACCACGGAAAATTAAGCAATGGTAAATGAACAAAAAATTGAAAAAATCTCTGCCGCGGTCAGGATTTGAACCCGGACGTTTCCGATGACTGCCCTCGCCATTGACCACTCGGCTATGAGGGCTCATAACATTTGTTTCGAAAATGAAAACATATGTGTTGCATTTGTCGAAGGAAAAATATAATCCTTTCGATTGTATTTTTTTCTTGTCTAAGACATCTGTGGAGGAGTCGCTGGTAATTCTTCTATATCACTGCTATGACATTTTCATTCGATTATCGAAAATTGACTAAATTCTTCAAAAATTCATTACCTACTGATTTTGACTTGACAAACGTCAAAATGCAAAGCTTGCACATCATGCTTGATTGAAAATAATGGGTGTTTCTATTGGTTGAAAATCTGTATCGTAATGAAAATCTGTATCATAATGGATTTCATTATAAAACGGGTTGTGGGCATATAAGTGCATTATTAGAGTATGGGTGTAGATAATAGTATATTATGCAACGATCGTGTAATGATGGTTATTAATACATGAGCATAAACCGGGATACGAAACGAGCCGAAGGTGAGTTTCGTATGGTTTATGCGAGTGTATCAATAACCATTACATGAGAGTTGCATACGCTATTTTATCTACACCCAATAAATAATGAAGAACTAAAAATATTATATTATTAGTTATTTATATTGAACACAATATTAGTAGGTAATCAATCGTATTTCTTTGAAAAATTCTACAAAATTATAATTAATGGTATAACCACGGAAAATACAAGAATGAGAAATGGAAAGAAGAAAAAAATGAAAAAAAAAACTCTGCCGAGGTCAGGATTTGAACCTGGACGTAATTTTCCACTGCCGGCGCCTTTGACCACTCGGACATGATAGCACAAATAGTTTGGTTGGAAATAAAAACATATGTGTTCCATTTGTCAAATGAAAAATATGATCCTTTCGATTGAATTTTTTTCTTGTCTAAGACATCTGTGGAGGGTCGCTGATAATTCTTCTATATCACTGCTATGAGACATTTTCATACGATTATCGAAAATTGACTAAATTCTTCAAAAATTCAATACCTACTGATTTTGACATGACAAACGTCAAAATGCAAAGCTTGCATATCATGCTTGATTGAAAAATAATGGGTTTCTATTGGTTGAAAATCTGTATCGTTATGAAAATCTGTATCGTAATGGATTTCATTATAAAACGGGTTGTGGGCATATAAGCGTATTATTAGAGTACGGGTGTAGATAAATGAAATTACATATCGTATAATATGATGCTGCATGATTTGGGTTCGATTAGTTTCCAATGTTATATTATGCATTTTAAATTGAAGTCGGAACTGTACACATTGAAGAAATCAATTAATTACATGGAAATCAGTTTTTGAATGAGTTTTGAGCAGGAATCAATGTCCTGTAATCAATTTTTTGAGATTTTTCTTCCCTGGAAATAAAAAAAAAGCTTTGAATTCTTTCAATGTCAGTTCTCAGGGCAAATTGGTATATTTGTCCAGAAACGTGAGTTTAATATAATAAAGAAGCAAAATTGACTGACTATTTTGTCAATTACGTTTCCTACTTTTTTTAATTCGAAGATTAAATTATCTTCGTGCGTTGGAAGTGCTTTGAGAAAGGGAACATTATCATGTAAAAAAATGTTCAGAACTTTCGAAAGAGACCGGATCATCAATATTTGGGTCAAACTTGTTTTGTTCTTCTCAACTTCATGAGTGTTATGCTAGATTCTCCTGGCAATTGAACATTTCGAGTCAATATAATTTATTAGGTATGAAAAGAATTATCATTCTGTTGTAGGCGTGTCGCATGCTGATGAGTTGGGATACATCTTCAAGAATATAGCACTTCCAGAAATTGAAAGGGGAAGTGCTGATGATATTTACGTGAGGAGATTCATTAAATTGTGGACTAACTTTGTCAAAACCGGAAATCCAACGCCAAATAAAGGAGACTTGAATGTTACGTGGAAGCCAGTGGAAGAGGAAAATTTACATTTTCTGGATATCGGAAGGGAACTGATTCCTGGAAATAATGCAGAGTCCGAATCTGAGAGACTGAAATTCTGGAGGGAGTTGTACCAACTCAATCCAGAAACCGCAAACTTTCTCTGAAAATTTTTTGTCTATATTCAATGTTCGATAATTCCCTTAATCGGTTACAGACAACCCAAAATATATGTTTGAAAATTTTATAAAAAAAAATAGACTACTTTCTTCTGAAAAACTATATAAAGATTTGGAGCTTCCTAATATCCGATGTTTATGTGGTTATTCTTGCTTAACCTGGATTTCTATTAATAAACATAAATTTGAGCATACACAGCCAGAAACTGAGATAAGATCTACGCATAATCTTTCGCTCAGGTTACCTCTCTTCAAAAAAACTAACACTTTCTGTTTCATCATTGTCCGAAGCTATATAACATTCTTTCTCAGAATATTGGGATGATGAAGAAACTCGGTGAATACAAAGTTAATATTCAGAATTTCATTTTTGAAAATGACGCTTTAATACTCGACAATTTCAGTTGATCCTCAGTTTGCTTCTTTAGTGATCTGTTTGCTCTCTCTCATCCAGACCATTTCATTAGTGACTCAATCAAATGTGCAGGATATGTTTTTGATTGCCGGTCAGAGGAACAGAATAATCAGAGCACAAGGTTAGGTGAATTCTGAGCCGCTGGCAGACAATAAATATCTCCAACAATGTATTCGATCACTGTAAATATCGATCCCGAAAACGGTAAGTGGTACAATAGAAAAAAAAAGTTGCCTTTTGGGGGATGCAACAGGATGATATTCCTAGATCGCAAAAGGAGGTGTGGACCAATAATTTCATTATCGGGAACACCATGTTATTTCTTCTAGGAATCTCTCATCGAATTCAGTGACTGTATTATTTGGTGTTTGACAACACAATTGACATTCAGATTCATGTATTTTACAGTTTACTTGGTACAGTATTTTTCATTGGTTGAATCTTGTTGACAATGAATGGCTTCGTATTGGTACAAAGATCGTTGGTCCCTCGTTTTCGAGACACCTCTGAAAGAAATCAATTTTGATTTCAGTGATTCTGAATATTCAAGCATCTGATAAGAGACATCACCGACAGAAAAACTTGGGCTCGTATTGAAAAAACAATAAAATACTAATGATGTGTTTTTTGAAAAAACCTCGAGGAATACATATGTCATAATATCAGTGAATTCGCGAGTACAATGACAATCAAAATGTTTAACAAAAATATACTGGTTCGCAGTAAAAAAATGTATTGATGTTGTATTGCCAAGCAACGCCGCTTTGAAAATTGGATTGACTGACTGATAATTCCTGCTGCCTCAAGCACCACACCGTCAGCGGCCATCGAAATCCTCCTTGGCTTACCTGTCCTTCACATCATTCTGAGAAGAGAAGCAAGATGGGCATCATACATAATAGTGCAGGTAATAGCAGGCTAAAGTCACAGCATTTGCATACGCCATTGATTTCTGTCCTGATAGATTGATGGAATCAAACCTCATGCATAAAACGATAAAAAATTTCTCTGATGGCTATGTGGCTCTGGAGGCCTTTGGCTCCCACCGGGTAACCTCTGAACTGGTATCGCCAAAAAAAAGAACTCCTCACCAGTGAGACTCAACTTATTGTCTCTTATCTGAATTTCTGGTCATGCCAGCATGGATGAGAACGAAGTGGCGACTTTCCTTGCTAGGCAAAGGGGAGGGAGTCCAAGTGATTGTAATAGACCAGAATGTCCTTGGAGGAAGCAAAGGCCAATAACTTAGAGAGAGAGACCAGAATGTACGGTACCAAACATTTGTTATAGTACAGAAAGGATGACCTAAGCTGTCTAACAGGCCTTTACCGGCCACTGTCGTCTGAATCATCATATAAACAAGACTTGCCGTCTCTGTTTAGATCATAATGACACAGCAGAGCATATCTCTGTGCCTGCCCGATGTGGATCGAATTCGTTTTGTCGGTAGAAACGATATTTTGTAATTTCTATTCGGATATTTTACAACGAACAAACTTAGAAAAAAGCTGATAATGAAACACGTTCATCTGAAGAAAGGAAAAGTATTTACTTTCGGTGATATAGAACGTAACTTTGGTGATGACCTGCACTCGATACGATGTTAGGGTGATCGATCTAAAGAAGAACTTTCAACTTTTACATCGAAGGTTTCAATCTCATCGTTTATTTGAGAGATATCTTGTTGAATAGAATAACATTACATAGTGAAGCCATACGAAACTACCATGGAATTCTATTTCTAGTACTGAGAGGATGTCTTCGCAGACTACGAAAATGTATTGAGAGAATTTTCGTAGCCGATTTTTCATTTCTGTTTTCTCCTGATATTTATACCATGAGTTCTGTTAAGTTATCATTGCATAACCTTGCATAATAAAAACTCGTTATGAACATTTAACTTATTTCTATTTTCAGGTTTGTTGTCATCGAACAAAAGTGCATTTTTATCAGAAACCGTTGCTTCGATACTTTTCTGACATAGGTTTTATTCAGAAAAATTTTCTAAGTAACCAGATTTTTTTGAAAAATAATGTAACACATCTGCCATTTCAAAGTTTTGGGGAATGGACCATCGTGGGTAGTCCGTTCCTGATTTTGTAGCAAAACAACTGACTCTTTCATGAAAGCTCATCAAAACAATTCATTTGTTCAGTCAATCACCAAAAGTTATAGAGGAAAAACATTTTTCATTTTGTAATTTTGAGGGGCCTGTAACTTGGTAGCGAAGGCTTGTGGGAACAAAAGTTATATGAAAAACTGGTAATAGTTTGACCCCGTCTATAGATTCCCGAGAGGGAAAGAGGATGTCCAGGGACACCCTGTATTGATAGAGATGTCTATAATTTATATTTCATATGTTCCAGCAGCATTCATTTCATGGAATTATTTTTTACTTCTATGAAAGAGGTAATATAAAAAAAATTATAACACCTTCTGTTTATAAGTAATTGTATATAATTCATATAAGTTTGATATGGAGCGACAGGCAATGAATTTCATAGGAATCACTTTTTCTTCTCAATCCGAATACTAAGCATACGAAACTGGAATCGATCAGATATAATTCATAGCGACTTCCTACATAATAAAGAATTGAAGTGTATTATTGTTTGCATTTCACCATTATCATCCACGATCACCCACCTCCAACTAGTAGTAGTACATCGACGAAAATAACGACTGGCAGTCTCACAGCCATCACCTACTGCCATGAAATTATTTTTGATATGACTTCTGTCACCTGCGAACCCTATATCCTATATCCTATATTTGAGAGGCTCCAGGTTTCATTCATTGTTTTTTAATTTATTTCTGCATGAAAGTCAACAAAACATAAACAGAAAACAGATGATAATTGAAAACCTATGCATAAACAGCTGATTAAAGTTCTGAATCGCATGCGCTGGTCCACTAGTTGCCACCAAATTAGAACATGTTAGAAATTATAAACTGCTGATTACCGACTGATGATCGACGGTGGTAACTGGTGGTTGACATCAGTGGCTCTGTAGGACTCCCGCCTTAATCGATTATATGAAGCAAAAACAGTATGTGACTGTTGCATGAAAAATCAAGCATAAAAAACATGAAATATTCATACCTAGGAAGAATCCATTAGTAGATATAGTTTTTCTCATGATTTTTATATTATATTAGTGCTAACCCAGAAAGTATGTGCCCCCGAATTGGCACCAGCATTTTGCGATTTACTCAACCTTTCATATAACCTGTGGATTTTTCCCTAAGTCCTGGAGGACAGCAAGAGTTCAACCAGTTCCTAAAAAAAGGAAGAAAACTTGACCTTGTAACAATAGACCAATTGCATTGCTTTTTATCATTCTCAAAGTCATGGAAAGAGCAATTGATATGAAGCTCATCAGATATCTAGAGAAATCAGGAATAATTAATGATCGACAATACGGATTTCGCCATCAAAGATCAACCAGTGACTTATCGGCTTATGTTTCTCATATTTGGCAGTATTCAATCGAGAAATTCGGAGAATCGATAGGTGTTGCACTCGATATTTCAAAAGTATTGGATCGAGTTTGGCATCGGAGTCTCCTTTCTAAACTGCCGTCTTATGGTTTGCGTCCTCAGTTGTGTGCTTTGTTGAAGAGTTTCTTGTCTGATAGGTCTCTGTATGTGGTTGTTGATGGAGTATCATCTGACATCCTCCCAATAAATGCAGGTGTTCCACAGGGTTCAAATCTGGCGCACACTTTGTTTCTACTTCATATCAATGATTTGCTCGAGAAAACATCATGTTCAATACATAGTTTCGCGGACGACAGTACTCTTCATACCAGTTTCTCTTCCAGAGTCCCCATACCGGCTCGAGAAGCAGAAATTCAAAGAAACATTCATGTCTATAGAATCAACGACGACTTGGTAAAAATAATTGAATGGAGTATCATGAACTTGGTGGAATTTAATGCTACGAAAACTCAGGCATGTCTCTTCTCGACAAAAGCCGATTTATCATCATCTAGTATTCAAATGTAAGGAGTAACTATTCCTACAAAATCAAGTATCTCGATGCAGGAAGTACGATCAGTGATGATATCTCATGGAATCACCATGTGAGATCGATCGCTAAAAGTGCTTTCCAGAAACTTAGATTTCTATTTCGTGCGAAGAAATACTTCATTTCTCATCAGCTTCTGATGATCTACAACGCTCAGATACGACCTGTCATGGAACACAGTTCTCATGTGTGGAGTTCGGCACCAAAACATTTATTGAGGCTTCTCGATTCCATTCAGAGAAAGGCAATTCGTCTTGTTGGTGATTCTTCGCTCGCAGACTCGCTCACTTCATTGGAACATCGTAGAAGGGTCGGAGACTTGTCTCTCTTCTATAGATACTTCCACGGTCGATGCTTTTCCGAATTGTTATCAATCGTTCCCCCCTTCTCAATATCTACACGGATGACTCGACGAGTACAGAATTCCCACCCCTTTGTTGTGAATTTGGAAACCTGTCAAACCTCCCTTGTTCAGGGATATTTTTTCAATAGAACAGCTGAGCTTCGGAACTCCTTGCCAAAAGAGGTTTTTCCTGAGGCTTACACGCTTCAGAAATTCAAAGTGAATGTTAATTTGTATCTCCTGTCCTTTGATTCACGCGGTGTTCTTCGAACATTACAGGACTCCCCTGTCGTGTGAATCTGCATATGAAAAAGAAAAGGTTAAGAAACGCCTGGAAACCGTCTTTCATGAAGTTTTATGCAGAAATCTAGGAAAATTAGGGAGGAGGGCCGATATATTTATGAAATATTCATGCAATTCATTAATACGACTTCCGAACTGAATATGTTTTCGTAAGAGTTTCTTTTTCATTCAAGTTCTTAAATCATCTGTTCTAACTGGTGGTGGAAAGAAACTCCGATTACGCAACTTTAGTAATATTTCGAAAATATTATCATTAATACAGTTTCACCACGTACGCTACTGAAAAATCTGAAAATATCCATGTAATTGAATGAACACTTCATGATTTTCACTCAACAATTTCCAAAACTGCTACACGTGTTTCACTATATAATGGCTTATTCTGGCGTGCTATGATAGTACCCAAAAAAAAAATGCAAAATGTCAATTTTTTTTTCACCATCTTCCGACCTGTGCGAGTCAGAAACAAAAATGGGGAATGAACGTTTTCCGAAGAATAGTCGGCTTGAGGGATAGGTCATTTCACTCGAAAAAATCGCATAATTTGACTTCTTTGAGCGCCCGCCACGACCCCAGTCTGAATTGCCGAAAAGATTTAATGTTCAACTTCAGTAATTCTTCCTAGGTATGAATCTCCTGTGTACTTTCCACTCAATTTCTCATTCAGTTACCTCTAAGTAGTGTGTGGGATCTAGAATGAATCCCGGCTGAACACTTTCGAAAGTAGGTGAAGTATCAGTCGAAACCGCTCCAACAGCCACATATATTTTTCTCTCGGGAAACTTCTCAACAAAGCAAAAAAAATTCACCTTCACTTCATTAATTATTATTAATTAATAAATTAGGTGATATATTGATAGCAAAGAACACAACATATTCACTAACTATGATTATCCGATGAAAGGTTTAGTTTGTGATATTTTCTGAAACACGAAACAGATATAGATTGGAGGAACGGTGGCGATGTTGTAAGTGAAAGATCGTTTTTTATATTGCTCGGTGAAATTCATTTGTTATTGTACAGAACTATAACGGAATCATTGACTTCTATTTCGTAATTGGTTGTGTTGACATCCTTGCGTTGATTCTCATCTTCCAAGTTCTTGTCTTGATCTTCTTCCAAATGGTTATTTTCATTCTCATCTTGTAACTTTTTTTTTGAAATATCCAGAATGGTACGATCTTTCGATGTCTTCTTAGAAGGCTTATTTTCTTTATTATATCTTTTTTTCTTCGATTTTTCTAGATTTGATGCTTTCTTTTCTTCTGCTTTATGGTTTCTGTCCTCTGCCTTCATCTTAATTGACATCTCCTTCTCATGTTTCTTTCTGATTTTATCGTCGTGGTTATTTTTCCACATTGCCGACGTCAAAACAAAGGGCATCTTAACGTTTGAGCCTTTTTTACCTTCCTTTTTCTCCTCATTTCGGGCCCACAGCAGGCACTTTCCCCAGATATCTTCTTTAGAGCTTGCAGCACTTGTTCTGGGTATTATTCTAATTTCAGACAGCACTTGAATTCTTGGTACAGCGATAATTTCTTCAGTGTTATCTTGTAATACATTATTTACAATAGATGCAATAGTGTCTTTTCTATTATCACAATTAGTACCGTCAATATCACAGTTGTTTCTCTCAAAATTTCTGTCATTGCTGCCGACGTCTTTGGTTTGGTACTCATTCGACTGTTTTTCTTTCGATTCAATCTCAAAAGTTATATATATTTCGTTATCTTCTGAATTTTTCTCATTGGTAGTATCGTTGTCTTTGGTTTGGTCCTTATTTGACTGTTTTTTCCCTTTCATTTTCAAAAAGCGTACATGTTCCATAATTTTCTAAACTTTTCTCATTGGTATCGTCGTCTTTGGTTTGATCCATATTTTTTTGTTGTTCTTCTGTTTCTTTTTCAAAAGGCATACATGTTCCATTATCTTTTAAATTTTTCTCACTGGTATCGTCGTTTTTGGTTTGATCCTTATTTGACTGTTTTTCGTCCGTTTCATTTTCAACAAAGTCGTTTGTCCAGAAATCTTTATCATTCAATTCTACACTACACTACACTGCTGTAGGCAACGCTCACATTACACCATCTTTACAACTAATGGTCACGTGGGTATCCAAAACCAGTGAATGATCTTCAAACAGAAATAGTACTTATAGCGTACGGTTTAGGGCCTACTACGCAAAAACATACCAAATTCTTAAAATTCGATAAAATACGTGAAAGTGTTCAATCACTGGCACCTGTTCAGTTACTGGTGCACTTACCCTACCCCTTATTCGACACTGAATGAAAATATCTTAATATTTCTTAATATAATTGCTAGAAATCGGTAGGTGTGTTGTTGAGTTTTGAGAATGTATTCCGGTAGTATTAGTCAGAACTGAACAAAATATTAATGGTTTTTCAATGATTGATATAAAAAAAAATCTCCTCGAACAGTTTGAAAATTTCTGAAGGTTGAATGTTGGCAGTTTCCAGTATTACCTTCATCAAATAAAATCATGGAATTAGTGGAATTTGAACTGAGTGAACTATTCTAATATATAAATAAAGGTCAGAGTCCCTGATGGCTGGTCTTGTAGTTGGATAAAACCATGGTGCGTTGAGTTATACCTGAAAAATCCAAATCCAAATTATCGATATCTCGCATTCTTGATTTTGAATAATTTTACTTAAAGAAATCTCTTCGAAATATTGTCAATAGAGGCGCACTTTATGAACCTGGTAACGTATCGTCAAATTTCCTGTACGTCAGCTTCAGACAGCAGTTTTGTAGGTTATAGGCATTTGAGAACACTCACCTGTAAAACTTCTCTTCCATGATTTCAAATTACCGTTTTTGAATTCTTTTCCACTAGGCACGTAACAACCATTATCGATAATGCTGTAAAAATATGTTAAACTGCGGAATTCTGGAAAGCAAATAGTGAATCACACAAATATAACTCCCCAAGTAAGAGAAATGTCATTAAAGGTTAAGTTTGTCTTCTTCATCGTCAGAAAAATCTCGCGTTCTATTATCAATTGACATCAATTTAGATTTTGGGATTTTCAAAACTATCTTTCATTTTCGAAATATGTGTTTAAACTATCATACATATATTTTCTAACACTAAGATATAATTTACTTACCTGTTGTAGCTACTTGATTTATTATGGAGATATTAAATTGGGCACGATTAACACCACAAACAATGCAAAATGTTCATTATAGTAACTAGAGGTAAAAATTCACTCAACAGTAGAAAAAGTAACGATGAAAACGTAGAAAGTACATCGTGAAATGAAACGAACAGAACTAATTGGAATAGAACTAGGGTATTTATTCATCTTGGGTTGGATACCACTGGTGTCTGTTCTGGTTCTGCTCGTAGTTTCGTTTACAAGAACTTTCTATATCCGATTTTCTGTATGATTCATTTGCTATTTTCTTCATCACCAGTTCACCAGTTCATCTTTTCCAGCAAAGTATTGAATTTGTTGAAATTGAATTTCGGAAATCTCTTTGAAATTGCTCTACTACAATGATGTGTGTGATGATTTTTTCAGCGAGAACAGGAAACTCATATTGTGCGTATGTTTACTAACTCAATATTTCCAATAGGAAATACCTATCTGATAAGCTGGTATTATCGATTTAATGGGACAAACTATCGCCCTTGATACACTTTTGGAACGATTCACTTGATAAGATTACAATAGATACATAGGTGGATTTTTTTACTTTCATGGTTGAACGAACCGTTATCAAAACTGTATCGTATAACAATTTTTCGACAGCGTACGTAGGGAATTATAACTGAGCTGCAAATAATTGATTGACATCTATGGATTAAGATATTTTTTTCACCTGGATAAATGTTTGAGGTGTTTTTCACATCCGATTATGAAGTTTCATATGGAATTGTTCCCATAATGTAATGATAATTATAGTTTTCTCTTCTTGCAAGAATATAAACATAGGGTAGTTGAAGCAAAGGCGTTCGTCAAAGTATATAACAGAGTGTACTTTGAAGACTCGAAAAAGAGGGTTCAGATCGAAATGGAATTTTGATAACAGAAATGGAATAACAAGATACCATTTGTCATTGTCCTGCGTGGCATATAACCAGGGTAGTAGTTGATTTGAGAAATATACCTGCTCAAACTTCCGCCTGTATTGATGATACTGTAACGAGGAGATAACGGTCAAAACATGGTCCTTCTAGAATATTCCTTCGTGAAGTCGTGAATTCTACGGAAGAGGAGACAATTTTTCAAAATCGAAATTTCTCTACAGGTTAGGAGCAATCGTTCCTGATTTTTTGAAATACCAACATCAGATATCCGCAATGAGCCTGAGTGTGCTGGAGATTGTGAAATCATTAATGATAAATGGTTATCATAGGTTTTTCCTTTGACTAGATGTCAATTAGGAAATGCAGTCTCTTTCTTGCGAGAGCTCGTTTTTGCGAAATCTCGGCCTTTTTTTAGCGAGATTGATCTCGGCCGACAAATGGGCGAGATCTTGAGAGCTCAAGGAGATTGCACTTGAGCACACGCCATTATTACACACACCGCGTAAGCCTTTCATCTGAGTTTTTATATTTCTTAGATTTCTTTATGGCTTCATGGAAGCCGACCTGTCTTTTACTGCCAGGTCTCTGGAAAGCACTTCAGCCTTTAGGGATTAGTGCGCATTGCTTCCCTCTACTTCATGACACCCATTTAAACAACATTGTCCACTGCACAAGTTTGTGCAGATTGATTGCTGGGTGTTTGTCATATTCTTTCGGATCTAGACTTGGTCCTCAATATACAGTGAGAACGTTAAAAGTCCTCCTCCCTCTAAGTTTTGAAAAGAACAAGCTATCGAGGTCAGGTGAAATTCAGGAAAAAAGGTACTACTTTTACTACTTTTCGGCATACACATGATTTCGGTCGGTTGGTTTTCCGATTCTCTATCCAACATCACTGTGTTTTTGACAATCGACCAAGCCATTACAAACTGAATAACTTTTGAAATTTGCTTCTACAAATCTGTCTCTTTGTTACATTGTCTGCAGCTGAGGTTGCCATTGTACAGCCCTATCTTATTCAGGTGTCCTTTGAATGGACAGTATCAAGTCAGTTGTCCTGTTATTACCCCTCATCTGATTTCTGTTACACTGAAGCGGGTCTTCAGTTTTTTCCCCAACGGTCCTTTTATGGAAGTTCTCCCGTGAGGGCTGCTAGGTGGTTTTTACCAATAATTTCTATGTTTCGTTCCCACCCAGTTTCTTTTGTGATTCCATACCATCGTTTTCGGTACCCCCACTGCAGGCACGGGTCCAGTATAAGGTGTCGATGATCCTTGTCTTGCAAGCTCATCAGCTTTCTGCGATAACTTAGTGACCTGGGAGTTCCAGGCTGGGACCCACTGTAAAGTCAGTCTATTGCGGTCTGCCAGATGTTTCAGTTTCTCGCGGCATTCCCATACCAGTCTAGATATGTGAGTTAGTATAGTTCTCTTCAATTGATGATAATATCCCAGTTCAATAGTCAACTCAACTGAGTTGATGAGTTTCATTCCAGTTTTTGTTTTATTGTTTTTTTTTATAAAACAACTGTTCTATCAATTGAAGACTCCTGTTCGATATAGAAAAGAAGACTGGTTGTTTATTTTATTCCTCATTCAATAACACATGTCCGTGTTTGATAGGTAATCAAGAGTTTATTAAAAAAAATAATAGATAGATCGGTAAGAAATGTTGAAGACATGAACGTTCATTGAAAAAATTCACAAAAATGATGTATGATTCATAATAATAATGAATTATTTGCAGAAATGAATACACAAAACTGCCATCCTCGAGAGACCTCGAAGTTGGCGGGATCTCGCGGTATTGTTATTCATAATCTAGCAAGATTTCGCCTGAGCTCCAATCTTGCGAGATTGCATTCCCTAATATCAATCTCTTGCATCGCCAACCTTCAGGAAGTCAAAACTTGTTCGAGCTGGGGATTAACAAGATATCACCTTTCAATGTGCGCTTCGTGGCATGGGTGGGGATAGCGAAAACCAAGTAGCTCTCTATGGAAAGTAAATGAAATAATAATCGAAATGTTTCTTCGGAAGAATACCTGTTAACTCTTCAAAAAACTTTTTTCCTTATTCCTGCACAAAATATCTTCCCCACTTCAGGATTTCTCCCTTCAAGCATCGCAGTTGCGAGAGGAAAATATTACCGCACTTGGTATGGCTCATTGTATCAAGGCCTATTGGTCAGTGAATGAGGATATATAATTCTGGTCTTCTTCGAAGTGAAGTAGAATGGATTGGTCAGAAACATCCTAAGTTCTTCATTGAGGTTATTTTGGATCATCTACATGCAATTTTGGAGTGTTAGTTCAGGGTAGAGAAACACCGATAACCAAAAAGTGAAAAGATGAAAAGAAGGTCTATCATCAATCAAAATTGCACTGTAGTCTAGTTCCTAAATTGTAGGTAGTGACTCATAGGTTGTACGGTTCGTAATTGATATGAAGCAGGTCAAGAAATAGAATATATATTATTTAGGTACTACTAAGTTTCAAATCAAGTTCTACTATGCCACTTTCTTACAATCTTTCCTCTCTTTCAAATTCCCTTAGAACCTGAATATGAACGATGAGTCACTATCTACAGTTTAGGAATTATGTAGACTAAAGAAGAATCAAAGAGCATACGCTGTCTGATGCAAAAATTGCGTATGCCATGCTCGGAGCAAAAGTGTTGATATGGGTTGCACACATATCCTTCTTGTTGATCGTTGGGTCAGTTCTGTTGGATTGTCATGTTGGTGATCATACGTTGAAAGATAAGACTTCATTAAGCATCTCCTTCCAAGATTTCAAATTTCATATACAAATAGTTATTCAAGACGTCCTTTTCCAAATTCCACCGATGTTTAAATACTTTGCTATTCTAATAAGCATAGGATAAGAAAAAAATGTGTACCTGATTTGTCATTTTGTGTAACAAATAAGTGTGCTTTTCAAATGATATAATTCTAAGTATCCTCTTTTGAGCTCTGAAGACCTCATCAACTCTGGCACAGTTGCCTCAACGCATGATGGCATAGAAAAGGCAAGATTGGACATATTCAAAATAGAGAGGTTTGAGAGATTAGCGTCCACTTAATCCTTGAGATGCCAAAGAACGTAAAAGTGTAGATTGACATTTTTTTCAATATTGCATCAACTTGGCATGACCAGGTCAAATGCTGATCTATAAGAATACCAATATATTTAATGACTCCGTTTGTTCAATAGTCCTGTTGTTGAGTTTTATAAATAGACTGTAAGTTGGTGAGTTCTCGTTCAGCTTGAATTTGCCTATTACAAAATATACAGAACAAATATAAAAAGGTAAGATCTGATAAGTGTGAACGCATTTTTCACAAGTGAAACTTGTGAGCGAATCTTCAGCTGTCATGTGTGAATGCGGATCCATTACCACAACATTTTTTGGACTTTGAAGAAATCAAATATCTTCAATGGTGAAAAAGTTATAAACTTTCGAAATGTCAAAAATGGAAATCAACTGAGATGTCTTGAGTAATAAAATTTCCTTTTCTTTCTATAATTGATTGAGGAAGCATTTAGCAATGTCTTGGTGCACTAAACATCTGAGTCTTCGATTTCTGGCCATGAGAACGCTCATTGTACCTTTTTCTATTTCTTCCACTGCATTGTCAAGGTCTGTTTGAGAATAATCTGAGGCCCTTCGGGTTTTTCGGCGATAATTTTGAACCATCTTGCACCTGGAGCCAGAAAACATTTTGAGTGTAAATTTATTCAACGTATACCTCATAATGCATTTTTATCGGGGTAAGTGTGATCTATGCCATAAAATTGTTTTGAATGAAATGATCATTGAAAATAAAGAATCCAAAGTAAACTAGAATCGAAATGACCTGGATTCATGTAGGTACGAAATTCGTCAATTTCTCAACAATAAACAAAAGCGGAGTAAAAGGGATAGGCCCTTTGTCAGCACTCATGTTATTTTTCATATTGCTATTTCTCTCGATGGATGGTGACGAAGGGCCTATTCCTTTTAGCCCGCTATTCAGTCGATTGTTGAGGAATTGTTCTAAAATTGTTCTAAAATTGTTCGTTTTCGTTAACCAGCTGACGAACGTCAACCCTCAGAAGTCGAAACTTGTGCGAGCAATGGATCAACGAGGCCTTACCTTTTAACGTGCGATTACCCAGCACGGTGGCCCGGCGAGGATTAATCAGAGAATTAATCAGAATAATCACGGTAACAGACGAAGTCTATCGGAATAATAAAACTTCGCTGGTAGTTTTTGCACTACCTCAGATTTAAATGTATACAAATAACTTATTTTAGATTCAGTATCTTCTTCTGGAGATGCCAGCCCTGTTAGCAAAACGCGCAACGAGTGCAAATAATATCAGTTTGGTGTTAGGGTAGTTTCACAATATTAAAACAATATTTCCATAATATTAAACCAATATTGGTCGAACTCTTGTGTTCTACTTGTGTATTTTGAAGAAGAAAATTATCTCTGCAATTTACACTGAGATAATATTAGAAAACGCACCAGGAAGAAGCTGGAAGCTCAAAACTCAATCAACTGAATTGATGGACAATGCAATTGGAGGCAAGATGAGAAAAACCTGAATGTCTGAAAATATGCTTGTCCTACAGAACATAAATATGAAGAAGCCAGAACTGTTTCCCATAAAATCGTGTGGTATAACCAGTATTCGACCATCTATTGACAGGCCCATGTTCCTGCTGAAATTGAATCAATAATAACCTTATCCGTTTCGTTCATTCTGATGAAAATTTTGGAACCGTTCAAGATTTTCATGGCCCTTTCATGTTACTATCATCTCGCTTTTCAAATTTATATAAAATATATAAATATTGAGTATGGCCTACTCTTAAAATCGTAATCCGTTTTTGCAACCGTCGCGCGTCACATGCTCAACAAACAAACTCGAATGCATTCAAGATAATTTTCTGAAAAAATTGGTATCTTCTAAACCATACGATATGCGTTTCTGAAGGTAACTGACCTGATATAAATCCGTCGCGTACGCACTAATTTTATCTTCAGTTGCGGCAAGGCAATTCTCGGCCGTGATAAAAAAAATCAAAAATTGATCTGTGCACTGATCGTGACAAAACGAATTGGCCGGAAATAATAAGCACTGTACAGGGTAACTTTAAAGACACGAAACTAGTAAATGAATAAATTGTCATATCAAACACGGTAGGATGGAATACATCTAAAGAGAGTGATAACATAAAATATCATTTTTCTACTCCCACAATAGCGGCCATCAATACGTGAATTGTGAGTGGGCAATTACGTTACAGCTGTCATAATGATAGGGGTAGAAAAATTACAGAGCGACTCGAGGATAAGGCCAATTACGTACACTATCATAGTTGATATTTATCCTCCTCGTTACGTTATATACTATTAGGGTATTGAATATTAAATGCCATCGAATTTGACCAAGGTCATTCAGCACATGGCCATTGTCATTAACTCTTTACACCATTCATCGGAAGCAGCACGGTTATTCGGGGACTCGTCAAACACGAAACCTGCCAGTGTCATTGTCCAATAAGACAGCGAAAAATTCTCAATAAAATAAATTATTTATTTCGAAGGTTCTATCAGAGATGAACATGATAATGATCTAGGTAATGTGCTGAAAGCTGAAATACAAGTTGGTGGTTTCAACTTCATTAGTGTTTTCAATTATTGACTATTCCGTGATCCAATCATCACGAATGAATTGAAATGAGTTCTTCTCGATGAAAATGGAAAACAATATAAACAATATAAATTACAACTCCTACGAAAGAAGTGAAATCAAAAAAATTACATACACTCTCTGTTAATAGGGTCGTGGATATCATCCACGTCCCTGCCTATATGACCCGACGGGCACTAGGTTGCAGAGAAATTAATTTAATTAATTAATTTTTTTCTTGCTCAATTTGTATACCAAACATCCGAAAATTGGATACACGAAGCAAAATGGAGAGCTGTTTGTAGATAAAATCACTCATAAGGATAGTATTTCATTCAAACCCAGACAAGACCTCGTGATTCCAGAAAATACCGAAAAAGTAGCTGAACTCTGATACAGTATCAGAGTTGAAATTTTTTTCTGTAACAGGATTAGTATTCACATTTTTTTCATAACTGGATCTATCCGAAAATCCGGTTTATGGTTGATAATTTCATATGAATCCTACATGTCGAACAGAGACTTCGCTTCTAGGCTATTTCGCTTTTTCTATTTCACAAAGAGAATGTGATTGTGTTTTTTCATTAGCTCTGACAGAGAGTTGAATCTCACTTTTTCAGGAAACCTTTATATGTCCGCCGTGAGAGGCCTATTTATACACAAAATGGCATAGTCTTCACCTCAATAGCATATTGCCGAACATTCAAAATATACTGTTCCTCAGAGAGCGCATTATAAATCGGACTACAGATTGAAACAATTGCATTTTTTCACATAGATAACAGAACCACCATGTTTTTTATACAGATTCACACGAGAGGGAAGTGAGCGAGTCTGTGAGCGAAGAATCACCAACAAGACGAATTGCCTTTCTCTGAATGGAATCGAGAACCCCCAATGAATGTTTTGGTGCCGAACTCCACACATGATAACTGTATTGCATGACAGGTCGCATCTGAGCCGTGTAGATCATTAGAAGCTGACGAGAAGTGAAGTAGGTATTTCTTCGCACGCAATAGAAATCCAAGTTTCTGGGGAGCACCTTCAGCGATCGATCTCACATGGTGGTAATCTTGATTCTTAGTATCGATATACTCGATTTTGTAGGAAGAGTTACTCATGACATCTGAATATTTGATGATGATAGATCGGCTTTTCATGAGAAGAGACATGCCTGGATTTTCGTAGCATTAAATTCCACAAAATTCCTTTTACGCTATTCTATTAATTTTACCAATTCGTCGTTAATTTTATTGACGTGAATGTTTCTTTGAATTTTTGCTTTTCAATCTGGTATGGGGACTCTGGAAGAGAAACTGGTATGCAGAGTAATGTCTTCAGCAAAACTATTTATTGAACAAGATGTGATCGCGAGCAGAAACAGAGTGGGCGCCAGAATAAGTTTGTTGCTGATCCATTGCACATTCATATGAAGAAGGGCGCATTTTGCCTTCTCAGCTATGAGTTGCAAGCTGGGGAGTCTTGCTGAATTTGAAGCACTGAGTAGCTACTCCTTCGAGCCAGATATTGGGATCATATACCTATTTAAAAAAAAAATCCCCACACCAAATCGAGAATAAACGCAAAACGAATTCGCGACGAGAAATTTCACGTCGAAAAAAAGCGCTTCCCTATATTTACATGGCGGCTAGTGACTAGAAGTTCCACCATTTCATGCAGTTATTTTTTTCGACACAACCTCATTTCGTAGCTGAACACGTTTTTTATTTATTTTGCTTTTAATTCGCTTTCTGATTATACTTCGGTCGCTATGAGCACCTCTTTTTTTTGGAACTTACGTAACTCGGTCTCCTCTACAAAAAATTCTCATAAAAGTTTCGGCGGTCTCGTATATTTTCGGAGATACAGGTCCATTCTGTTGAAGAACTTTCAGAAGTAGGACAAATTTTTGTGTGCTCAAAAAACAGAAATTTGATGTGAAAAATTGTGAAGTTCTACAACAAAATGGACCTATATCTCCTGAAATTTTTATGAGGATTTTTTGTAGAGGAGACCTAGTTACGTAAGTTCCACAAACAAAATTTCAGGAGAAATTTGTTTTGCAAAACCGCAACTTTTTGTGCCAGTTTGACTGGTCTTTTATTATTATTAATGAATGAATCTATGGAAATCAACAAGGCAAAAGAAAATTGTTTTCCATTACATATCATAAAGAGTCTTTTACTTAAAACTTTCAAAATGGATATATCAACTTGTATTTCGTACAGACGTTCTACACGAGAATCATTCACATATCTCCTTATATTTCCTAAATCTAGAATTTGTTGTTTTTGAGTTGAATGTCGAGAAAATTTTATTTGGAATTTTCGAATTATATGTCGAATAAACATAATTCCGAAATTCAACCAAAAATTAGAAAAAACATATATTCTTATCAACATTCATTTTTTGAATATAACGGGCCCCATATTTAACATTCCAAAAATGTATTGGAACACAACGTTCTGTCACGTGGTCTGCAAAATTACCTGACTCAACACTTTAGTTTATAACAGAAACAATGAAGTGAATTTGATGCTGCTTTATGTGGAATGTGCGCAAGTTGCTGATGACCGATTGTACACAAGACAACTGTACTATATTTGAAAACAAAATTATGGTAAATGACAATGCTACTTACAAACGTGGGGTTATCTAATAGGGATGGAATCTATAACATGACAATTTCGAAGTGAATAGTGGAAAACGGATAATATTACGATTTTTGTTTTTTTCTTCAATTTTCTCCCAATGAACACATTTTTGGTTATGGCGTAATAATGATTTTTTTGTTTTATATATTTTAAATTAAATTCAATTGGTAGAGAATTTTTTTTTGTTAATATTAAAGACATAGTTTGTAATTATGTTGTACCGTACATATATCTGTTATTTTTTTCAATGTATCTTCGGATAACCTAGGAGTTTCATATTCAGAAGGTCCATTTTAATATTTTATATTGGTATTATCTGAAATATATTCGAGTCCTCCAGTGTTCTGAACATATGTAATTATTACCTTTTGGAACTGTTACCTCTTTGAAAAGTCCAAGATTCACGTAGAGTTTTCCCTTTATTTTCCCAAATTAGCTCGTCTTTTGTTGCTTTTGAGTTGGATGTCAAGAAAATTCAATTTGGAATTTCAGAAATTATATGTCGAATAAACATAATACCGAAATTTGAGTCAGATAATTAATACATAAGTACATAATGTAACATGTTAAAAAAGGCAGTACAAATCGAAGAAAATCAAAGTAACAAATGTTGGTATCCACAATATTGTCTGAGTGACCAATTATCGAAACGTCATGAGTGCAATTCAGTTCAAACTTAGTGCTGATATTTTTTTATTTTCCCTTCAAGTTCGTTTTATTTTTCGAAGTTCATATTCATTTTCGATATTATTATCATTCAATTCCTCCTCATTCAGATTTGTTTCTCTACTATTTTAATTTTATTATTTCAATTTATGATCAAATTTCATTAAAATCTCCTTATTTAGATGAACTGAATTATATCAAAGAATGAAAGTTTGGATCAATGCCCATGGAACATTTTCAATCACATTAGAATAAATTGATCTGAAATATTCCAGCGGAACAATATGCACATCAAGCCAATACTAACCTGGGAAGGAGATTCTGGTGCCGGAGCGGATTCCTGGTTATATAACGTAATATTCTGGGTGTTAGTATTGTTGAGCACAATAGGGATATCCACAACATTGGTATTGTTGATCACATTGTTGAGATGAATGATGGTAGTTATGTTGTGCTTATTATCATTCCTGATATCTGAAGAACCACCATCTACCACATGCTCTCTAACGATTGTTTCCTCTGTTTTGCGACTGACAGAATCAAAGCAGTTTCTTCTACACTGGCTCCTACAACTCGAAGATTCGCACTGAGCATGACAAGTTTTGTGGCAACAGTGATTGGTTCGGCACGATACGTAGTTGCTGCAGCAAGAGTTGCAGCAGTTGTTGCATCCCGTTTGACAGTTGCTGTAGTTGCAAGATTCGCAGTCGCACTCGTTGCAGGTGTCTATGCAGTTTCCGGAATTGCAGGGTATGTTGCAGTCGGTGGAGCGCTTATGGCGCCCTCTGACGCAGTCAACGTACGACTGGTAGTCTGTAGAATGGCACTCGTGATTGGCATCGAAGCAGGTTGCTTTCGATGGGCTGGCAATGCTGATAAATACGAAACCCAAGAGCAAAAGAGTTAACCTCATCTGAAAATGAACGAGATTCTGTTAATAGGGGTGGCAGATGAAAGATTTATTTGTTAGTTGTGTCAGTTTCTATTATTTTTCACCGATTCATTCTCAATCTTTTACCTAAAACTCAACTTAAAACTTTCAAAATGGATATATCAACTTGTATTTCGTACAGACGTTCTACACGAGAATCTTTCACATATCTAATTTCCTAAATCTAGGATCCATTCTCATATCAATCAAGGACTAAAACTATCACAATTTTAAAGTAGAATACATAAGTCAAGGAATCGCGTTGTGAAGTGAAGGATATGATGCTGATTTATATGGGATGAGCGCAAGTTGCCGTTGCTGATGACCGATTGTACACAAGACAACTGTAATATATTTGAATACAAAATGATGGTAAATGACAATGTTACTGACAAACGTGGGGTTATCTAATAGAAATGAAATCTATAACATGACAATTCCGAAGTGAATAGTGGAAAAGGGATAATTTTACGATTTTTGTTTTTTTTTTTAATTTTCCCTCAATGAATACATTTTTGATTATGAAGTAATAATAATTTTGTTCCTTCATATATTTCAAAATCAAACTGTAGTCAATTGGTGGGGAATTTTCCTTTGTTGACACACATAGACACAGTTTGTAATTATGTTGTATCGTATTTCTGTTATTTTTTCAATTTGTCTTCCGAATAACCTAGAAGTTTCATATTCAGAAGGTTCATTTTAATATTTCATATTGGTATTTTCTGAAATATATTCGAGTCCTCCAGTGTTCTGGACATATGTACTTACTACAAACCTTTCGGAACTGTCACCTTTTTGAAAAGTCGAAGATTCACGTAGAGTTTTCCCTTTATTTTTCGAAATTAGCTCGTCTACTATGACTGGGAAGAAGCAGTGAACTGTTACAACCCACACGTAGTAGACAAGCTAATAATATAATAATAATGATAATAATAATAATAATAATGTTTATTAATAAGCATACAATTTCTTTCTCAGAAACATACATGTGAACAAAAGGGGGGTGTGAATAAACAGGTAGAAACCACAGAAACTGATTCATTTCAGCTTGTGCGTGGTATGACGAATGGGGTTTGTGACTGATTAGTAAGTTAAAAAAATATGTATAAAATAGTATGTTAGTAAAAAAAATCTTATGTCTAGCTTTGGCTAAAATCACAAATAATATTTAATATCAACATAAGAAAGAAAGTCGAGTCTATTTATTGAAATTTGTAAATAAGTTCATGAAATATTAATTTTGAAAAATGAATTCTATTACATAATATAGGACAAAATGTGTTCTCTTTCTGCCTTGTCTCATAGTTGAGGGAGGGTGGGCAGACAACTATTTTTTTCTTGAAAACGTTATTTAAAATTTCTTGACTATAAAGCTGTCTAGTGTCACATACATTGGCTTCATCAAACAACCTATCGGTGGAATAGCCTTTAGGTTCTCCCAAAATGATTTTCAGTATCCACCGCTGTACTACATTGAGATTTTCTGAGTGTATGTCACTAACTCCGCCCCAACTCATAATACCGTAAGAAAGGATGGACTGGACCAAGGAGTACTACACTGTTTTTAGGTGAGTAATGTCCAAGAATTTCTTCATATACCTAAATCTTGATAGAAGTCCCCTTATTTAACTCACATTATGTTTTATCTGTAGGTCCCAGCGGAAGTGTCTGTCTGCTACTATTCCAAGGTATTTTATGGACTCGACTTCGGGAATCTCAGATACTTCATCAATTTTCAGGGGTCCTAAATTTGGTAAGCTGTTTGCATACGAGACAAAGGGTGAGTATTTAGTTTTCTCTATATTCATAGTGAGTTTATTATATTGAAACCATTTCTTTATTATATTCAAATATTTTCAAATTTTCAATAATAATAATGAGGAAATGTAAATTCAGGAATTGAAAGGTCTTCAGTTATTCCACATATATCTCAACACACAAGTCTTAAACATTAGATATAAATCTTGCATATGGAACTCCTTCTGAAATGAAATATCTTCTAGGTAATCTGCATGGCAGACTCTGCTTCTATTCATGAACAAGCTGTTTTCATGAAAAACTTCATACTTTTCCAATGCTAAGAATTATCACGTTTTGTGAAATTAAAAATATCCCAATTTCAAGGGACATGATCGAATCATCACCTTGAAATAATTATCTTATCGAATTCTAATAGCCCGAAAGTATCGAATCGGATATGTGATTAATCAGATCGAAATGGTGGGAGTGTTGATGGTTCTATAATTTCAATTAAAAAACCTGAACCATTTAATTTATTTAGTAATAGTGACATGAGGTATCATTCCCAACCCAAACGTGACAGTTTGGTTTAGGGAACACCCCTCGCATTAAAATCTGAAATATATATTCGATATTTGAAGAGGAATTCATCATATCATTTTTGTGAGGAACGCACATAAGTTTCTTTTTTCCACTAACTGTGGTGGTTATCAGTTCTGATGTCACAAACCACGATCAGTGCGCACTGTCCACCATCCCCAATATGCAGAGCAAACTCACGATACTTGGCTATGCTCACTTTTCCCGCAGAAACCGTTGTCGTAACACGAAATAAATCGTCACCAAATGCGACTTTGGCGATTAAAGAAACCTCCCAACCGTTTGATACTCATGTCTCAATGTATCTTGCTTGCAATCAGATTCCGGTATTTTCATAATTGAAAATGAATACGTCTATATTTTTGCAATGTTTCCGAAATGCTACATTAATAACTGACACATTGTCATATTATAAGAATTGGATCTCATTTCCACATGAATAAAACGCTCTCTATACAATTGAACGAATATTTTTTTTGCCCAATTCGAATCACGTCCTATTATGGAAACGTATCCACCCCCATTTTGAGGAAAGTGAAGAGAATTTCCACTATGTCAGTTTTGAAAATCATCACGTCCTGTGATTTTCAAATTATTACAGTTAAAAAATAACGTAATCGAAGCATCACCTTCGAAAGAATCAACTTATCTAATTTTACCTGCCAGTTGTCGATATACTCATGGAAAAAAAAATAGGATCTTTCATATATAGAAATTTTATTGGAGCATTCCTTGTTAAGATACAGCCCCTGGAAGGGGGTACACAAAATGTGTTTAACAATTTTTTTCACAGGTACTGAAAAAGTTACAATATTGAAATTAACCTGACGTTTCGTTCTACCAAAATGACACTCAGCCAGAAATTTATTTGGTTTACCCCATGGTTGTAAGGGGTGGTAAACGCAACCCTTAAAATTTATTTCCAATGTAACTTTTTGTCTTATTATTCGTTTACCATTCAAAAATTTATCTCTGATAGCCTATTTCATTCTGAATAAAAAATATCTCTTGGGTTTTTTGCCCAAAATAAACCAGTTCACAACAAAAATTTTTTTTGCGAACAACTACACAGATTTATTGTTATTTTGTAGTTAGTACCTGCATCAAACGATTGAAGGGAAATAAACAAAACTAATTCATTAATAACGAAACGCACAACATTTAGGAATCATAGTAAATGTTCAATATGTCTACCTTCAGACATTACGCATGCGTCCCCCTTTAAGGGGCTGTATCTTAACAAGGGATGCTCCAATAAAGTTTTTTCATGTGAAAGATTCTATCTTTCTTTCGATGAGGAATCACCTCTTTGAATGTGTTACACTTATTCAATTACACCTTGTAGAAGATCGGATATTTCAATCAAGAAGACCGTATTGATGGAATTGAAAAATCATGAATCATTTTATATCGGGTTTCACCGTGCGAGGTAAAGCGTCTCAGCTTGTTTTCAGAAACACCCCTCACAATGATTGAAAAATATATTCGATATTATGTAGTTTCATAAACATATACTTCATGCCGGATCGTTTTCAAAAGACATGGACACGAATATCTCACTTTTTTTCACTAACCTTGGTGGATATCAGCTATGATGTCACCGATAGCACGCACTGTTCGCCACCCTCAATGTACGGAGCGGGCGAAAAGAATGGCACTAACTCATGCGCCACAAACCTCTGCGATCATATATCTATAGATAAGGTGACTTATTCAGAAGAGTTAATATGTTTGCTCACAGGCGAATATGTGGGACGAAAAATGAAACTGAATCAATACAGCGAGACGTTACCTCTATAACAGCGAGAATTAATGATATAATCTCGAATTTCCATAGATTGTCTCGAGTGTTGGACTCGGGCAAAGAAAATAGCGTTGAACTTGGTTTGGAGCCGGAGATAGTCTTTGAAATGATTGTGTCAGTTTCTAAAAATTTTTACCGATTCATTCTCAATCTTTTACTCAAAACTTAACTTGAAACTTTCAAAATGGATGTATCAACTTGTATTTCGTACAGACGTTCTACACGAGAATCTTTCACATATCTAATTTCCTAAATCTAGAATCCATTCTCATATCAACCAAGGACTAAAACTATCACAATTTTAAAGTAGAATATATAAGTAGAGAAATCGCGTTGTGAAGTGGAGGAATCATGTTGTGAAGTGAATTGATTCGATAATTTTGACGATGTAAATTTCTCCCGACATCATAAAAAGTTTAGGATACGAAAAACTCCGAAATAGGATTCTTAGGAGCATTCTTTTTTCCACCACAAACCTGTCTCGATCAATGCGAATATAAAGTTACTGTTTTTATGATTTTTGTGTAATTTTAACGCGTTTGTTGTTGATATACACTCACTGAAAATAGGGAAATATTCATACATAGAGGAAGGAAAAATCTTCTGGGGGTATATCATACAAATTCTTTATTATTTTTTGATTACTAGTTACCAACTACATAATAGCGTACCTGATGCCCGTTTGGACATAAAATTGACTTCACGGCCAGCGTGACCTTAAAGACGAAACTTTTTTTATATTTCGATTCTGATCCTTGATAATTGGTACGGTGGGTTCGATTGCTAGGATAGGGAATTCTTAAAAAAATAACAAAAATACAAAACTTGTTGGAAAAATGTATATCGAGAAAGTAAGAAACAGTTTCTCTGGATGTATTTATATCATTCATAGATGTTCGATTCCTTCACAAAGTGATGTAATGAGTCTTCATAACAAAATCTCCTGTCAATATCGTGTGACAGGTCATTCTTTTTCATTCTCAACTTTTGAACCCAGCACCCGAAACTTGAATCAGATAGAAAGCATTGATGGGATATTCATACCCAAGTAAGAAATAAAAACGACTAGTTTGTAATAAAATTCCTCTCATCAGGATATGAACATACTGATCTTTTATGTGACATGGACTGAGCTTGAGAAAAAATTTTAAACAATTCAAAAAAAATAACAGAAACTGAGAAAACGAGCATCAGGGGATTACTCATTATTTCCTACAGACTGAGCGAGATAGACTAATTGAACATAACAGTTGACTATGTACCATGGCTATAAAGTAAATATTTATCCCTGAGGATGACAGTCTCATAACCTCAGTTCCAAGGGTTTCTAACTCGTCCGATGGCCAATACTATTGATTCTCGATGTGCATACAAACTTTCATGCCATACCAGTTCATTATTGTATCTACTAAATGAATATTCGAAAAATCAAAATAATTCCAGTTGGTTTCGACAACAAGCTCATTTTATTAGAGAATTTTCTGTCGCTACTGTCAGACATTATTAGCAAATTTAAAATGACCCGCGTTGGTAATGATTTTCCATTCAATTGATAACAAGCAATGAAGAACTATTAATGATTATGTACCAATTTGGTACTCAAGGTTATGAGCCACAATAGACTCACTCACTTAGAACCTACCTAACTACCTACCAAAGATATCCCGGAAGGCGACGAACTAGCAAAGCCAAGGGCCTCTGACCCGAGATATATACATCTATTTGATGAAACAAACAAACTTTTATGTCATACTAGTTTGATATTGCATTTGAATGTTGAAGAATTTCCTGAAATTCGATATAATTTCGATAGCCCTAGGATATCCCGAAGGAAGATATTATTGTTGCATTAAAACTTAAAAAATTAAAAAAAATCTGTTTTTAAGGTCACGCTGGTCGTGAAGTGAATTTTATGTCCATACGGGCATCGAGTACACTATTATATAGTTGGTAACTAGTAACCAAAAAATAATATAGAACTTGTATGATATACTCCCAGACGATTTTCCCTTCCTCCTTATTTGAATATTCCCCTAATTCCAGTGAGTGTATATCAACAACAAAAGCGTAAAAATTACACAAAAATCATAAGATCGAAATGATAATCATATCATCATCGCAATAATTGCAACAGTAACTTTATATCTGCCATTCGCATTGATCGAGACAGGTTTGTGGCGGAAAGAAAGATGCTCGAAAGAATCCTATTTCGAAGTTTTCTGTTCCCTTAACTTTTCATGATGTCTAGAGAAATTTACATCGTCAAAATTATCGAATCAATAATCTTTACAACATGATTCCTTCACTTCACAACGCGATTCCTTTACTTATATGTTCTATTATAAAATTGTGATAGTTTTAGTCATTGATTGATATGAGAATTGATTCTAGATTTAGGAAATATAAGGAGATATGTGAATGATTCTCGTGTAGAACGTCTGTACGAAATACAAGTTGATATATCCATTTTGAAAGTTTTAAGTAAAAGACTCTTTATGATATGTAATGGAAAACAATTTTCTTTTGCCTTGTTGATTTCCATAGATTCATTCATTAATAATAATAAAAGACCAGTCAAACTGGCACAAAAAGTTGCGGTTTTGCAAAACAAATTTCTCCTGAAATTTTGTTTGTGAAACTTACGTAACTAGGTCTCCTCTACAAAAAATCCTCATAAAAATTTCAGGAGATATAGGTCCATTTTGTTGTAGAACTTTACAATTTTTCACATCAAATTTCTGTTTTTTGAGCACACAAAAATTTGTCCTACTTCTGAAAGTTCTTCAACAGAATGAACCTGTATCTCCGAAAATATACGAGACCGCCGAAACTTTTATGAGAATTTTTTGTAGAGGAGACCGGGTTACGTAAGTTCCACAAAAAAGAGGTGCTCATAGCGACCGAAGTATAATCAGAAAGCGAATCAAAAGCAAAATAAATAAAAAACGTGTTCAGCTACGAAATGAGGTTGTGTCGAAAAAAATAACTGCATGAAATGGTGGAACTTCTAGTCACTAGCCGCCATGTAAATATAGGGAAGCGCTTTTTTTCGACGTGAAATTTCTCGTCGCGAATTCGTTTTGCGTTTATTCTCGATTTGGTGTGGGGATTTTTTTTTTAAATAGGTATATGATCCCAATATCTGGCTCGAAGGAGTAGCTACTCAGTGCTTCAAATTCAGCAAGACTCCCCAGCTTGCAACTCATAGCTGAGAAGGCAAAATGCGCCCTTCTTCATATGAATGTGCAATGGATCAGCAACAAACTTATTCTGGCGCCCACTCTGTTTCTGCTTCATATCAATGATTTGCTCGCGATCACATCTTGTTCAATAAATAGTTTTGCTGAAGACATTACTCTGCATACCAGTTTCTCTTCCAGAGTCCCCATACCAGATTGAAAAGCAAAAATTCAAAGAAACATTCACGTCAATAAAATTAACGACGAATTGGTAAAATTAATAGAATAGGGTAAAAGGAACTTTGTGGAATTTAATGCTACGAAAATCCAGGCATGTCTCTTCTCATGAAAAGCCGATCTATCATCATCAAATATTCAGATGTCATGTGTAACTATTTCTACAAAATCGAGTATATCGATACTAAGAATCAAGATTACCACCATGTGAGATCGATCGCTGAAGGTGCTCCCCAGAAACTTGGATTTCTATTGCGTGCGAAGAAATACCTACTTCACTTCTCGTCAGCTTCTAATGATCTACACGGCTCAGATGCGACCTGTCATGGAATACAGTTCTCATGTGTGGAGTTCGGCACCAAAACATTCATTGGGGGTTCTCGATTCCATTCGGAGAAAGGCAATTCGTCTTGTTGGTGATTCTTCGCTCACAGACTCGCTCACTTCATTAAAACATCGTAGAATGGTCGGAGACTTGCCTCTCTTCTATAGATATTTTCACGGACGGTTTTCTTCGGAATTGTTATCAATCGTTCCACCCTTGGCAAAATCTACACGGATGACTCAACAGGTTTCTCCTGAGGCTTACAAACTTCAGAAATTCTAAGTGAATGTTAATTCGTATCTCCCGCCCTTGATTCACATGGTGTTCTTCGAACATTACAGCGCTCCCCTCTCGTGTGAATCTGTATAAAAAACATGGTGGTTCTGTTATCTATGTGAAAAAATGCAATTGTTTCAATCTGTAGTCCGATTTATAATGCGCTCTCTGAGGAACAGTATATTTTGAATGTTCGGCAATATGCTATTGAGGTGAAGACTATGCCATTTTGTGTATAAATAGGCCTCTCACGGCGGACATATAAAGGTTTCCTGAAAAAGTGAGATTCAACTCTCTGTCAGAGCTAATGAAAAAACACAATCACATTCTCTTTGTGAAATAGAAAAAGCGAAATAGCCTAGAAGCGAAGTCTCTGTTCGACATGTAGGATTCATATGAAATTATCAACCATAAACCGGATTTTCGGATAGATCCAGTTATGAAAAAAATGTGAATACTAATCCTGTTACAGAAAAAAATTTCAACTCTGATACTGTATCAGAGTTCAGCTACTTTTTCGGTATTTTCTGGAATCACGAGGTCTTGTCTGGGTTTGAATGAAATACTATCCTGATGAGTGATTTTATCTACAAACAGCTCTCCATTTTGCTTCGTGTAGATCTTTGCTGGGTTTACTATTTGATTAAATTTTCGTATGTTTGGTATACAAATTGAGCAAGAAAAAAATTAATTTCTCTGCAACCTAGTGCCCGTCGGGTCATATAGGCAGGGACGTGGATGATATCCACGAACCTATTAACAGAGAGTGTATGTAGTTTTTTTGATTTCACTTCTTTCGTAGGAGTTGTAATTTATATTGTTTATATTGTTTTCCATTTTCATCGAGAAGAACTCATTTCAATTCATTCGTGATGATTGGATCACGGAATAGTCAATAATTGAAGAAACTAATGAAGTTGAAACCACCAACTTGTATTTCAGCTTTCAGCACATTACCTAGATCATTATCATGTTCATCTCTGACAGAACCTTCGAAATAAATAATTTATTTTATTGAGAATTTTTCGCTGTCTTATTGGACAATGACACTGGCAGGTTTCGTGTTTGACGAGTCCCCGAATAACCGTGCTGCTTCCGATGAATGGTGTAAAGAGTTAATGACAATGCCCATGTGCCGAATGACCTTGGTCAAATTCGATGGCATTTAATATTCAATACCCTAATAGTATATAACGTAACGAGGAGGATAAATATCAACTATGATAGTGTACGTAATTGGCCTTATCCTCGAGTCGCTCTGTAATTTTTCTACCCCTATCATTATGACAGCTGTAACGTAATTGCCCACTCACAATTCACGTATTGATGGCCGCTATTGTGGGAGTAGAAAAATGATATTTTATATTACCACTCTCTTTAGATGTATTCCATCCTACCGTGTTTGATATGACAATTTATTCATTTACTAGTTTCGTGTCTTTAAAGTTACCCTGTACAGTGCTTATTATTTCCGGCCAATTCGTTTTGTCACGATCAGTGCACAGATCAATTTTTGATTTTTTTTATCACGGCCGAGAATTGCCTTGCCGCAACTGAAGATAATATTAGTGCGTACGCGACGGATTTATATCAGGTCAGTTACCTTCAGAAACGCATATCGTATGGTTTAGAAGATACCAATTTTTTCAGAAAATTATCTTGAATGCATTCGAGTTTGTTTGTTGAGCATGTGACGCGCGACGGTTGCAAAAACGGATTACGATTTTAAGAGTAGGCCATACTCAATATTTATATATTTTATATAAATTTGAAAAGCGAGATGATAGTAACATGAAAGGGCCATGAAAATCTTGAACGGTTCCAAAATTTTCATCAGAATGAACGAAACGGATAAGGTTATTATTGATTCAATTTCAGCAGGAACATGGGCCTGTCAATAGATGGTCGAATACTGGTTATACCACACGATTTTATGGGAAACAGTTCTGGCTTCTTCATATTTATGTTCTGTAGGACAAGCATATTTTCAGACATTCAGGTTTTTCTCATCTTGCCTCCAATTGCATTGTCCATCAATTCAGTTGATTGAGTTTTGAGCTTCCAGCTTCTTCCTGGTGCGTTTTCTAATATTATCTCAGTGTAAATTGCAGAGATCATTTTTTTCTTCAAAATACACAAGTAGAACACAAGAGTTCGACCAATATTGGTTTAATATTATGGAAATATTGTTTCAATATTGTGAAACTACCCTAACACCAAACTGATATTATTTGTACTCGTTGCGCGTTTTGCTAACAGGGCTGGCATCTCCAGAAGAAGAAACTTGATACTGGATCTAAAATAAGTTATACATTTAAATCTGAGGTAGTGCAAAAACTACCAGCGAAGTTTTATTATTCCTATAGACTTCGTCTTTTACTGTGATTATTCTGATTAATTCCTCAACAATCGACTGAATAGCGGGCTAAAAGGAATAGGCCCTTCGTCACCATCCATCGAGAGAAATAGCAATATGAAAAATAACATGAGTGCTGACAAAGGGCCTATCCCTTTTACTCCGCTTTTGTTTATTGTTGAGAAATTGACGAATTTCGTACCTACATGAATCCAGGTCATTTCGATTCTAGTTTACTTTGGATTCTTTATTTTCAATGATCATTTCATTCAAAACAATTTTATGGCATAGATCACACTTACCCCGAAAATGTTTTCTGGCTCCAGATGCAAGATGGTTCAAAATTATCGCCGAAAAACCCGAAGGGCCTCAGATTATTCTCAAACAGACCTTGACAATGCAGTGGAAGAAATAGAAAAAGGTACAATGAGCGTTCTCATGGCCAGAAATCGAAGACTCAGAAGTTTAGTGCACCAAGACATTGCTAAATGCTTCCTGAATCAATTATAGAAAGAAAAGGAAATTTTAATACTCAAGACATCTTAGTTGATTTCCATTTTTGACATTTCGAAAGTTTATAACTTTTTCACCATTGAAGATATTTGATTTCTTCAAAGTCCAAAAAATGTTGTGGTAATGGATCCGCATTCACACATGACAGCTGAAGATTCGCTCACAAGTTTCACTTGTGAAAAATGCGTTCACACTTATCAGATCTTACCTTTTTATATTTGTTCTGTGTATTTTGTAATAGGCAAATTCAAGTTGAACGAGAACTCACCAACTTACAGTCAATTTATAAAACTCAACAACAGGACTATTGAACAAACGGAGTCATTAAATATATTGGTATTCCTATAGATCAGCATTTGACCTGGTCATGCCAAGTTGATGCAATATTGAAAAAAATGTCAATCTACACTTTTACGTTCTTTGGCATCTCAAGGATTAAGTGGACGCTAATCTCTCAAACCTCTCTATTTTGAATATGTCCAATCTTGCCTTTTCTATGCCATCATGCGTTGAGGCAACTGTGTCAGAGTTGATGAGGTCTTCAGAGCTCAAAAGAGGATACTTAGAATTATATCATTTGAAAAGCACACTTATTTGTTACTCGAAATGACAAATCAGGTACACATTTTTTTCTTATCCTATGCTTATTAGAATAGCAAAGTATTTAAACATCGGTGGAATTTGGAAACGGACGTCTTGAATAACCATTTGCATATGAAATTTGAAATCTTGGAAGGAGATGCTTAATGAAGTCTTATCTTTCAACGTATGATCACCAACATGACAATCCAACAGAACTGACCCAACGATCAACAAGAAGGATATGTGTGCAACCCATATCAACACTTTTGCTCCGAGCATGGCATACGCAATTTTTGCATCAGACAGCGTATGCGCTTTGATTCTTCTTTAGTCTACATAATTCCTAAACTGTAGATAGTGACTCATCGTTCATATTCAGGTTCTAAGGGAATTTGAAAGAGAGGAAAGATTGTAAGAAAGTGGCAAAGTAGAACTTGATTTGAAACTTAGTAGTACCTAAATAATATATATTCTATTTCTTGACCTGCTTCATATCAATTACGAACCGTACAACCTATGAGTCACTACCTACAATTGAGGAACTAGACTACAGTGCAATTTTGATTGATGATAGACCTTCTTTCCATCTTTTCACTTTTTGGTTATCGGTGTTTCTCTACCCTGAACTAACACTCCAAAATTGCATGTAGATGATCCAAAATAACCTCAATGAAGAACTTAGGATGTTTCTGACCAATCCATTCTACTTCACTTCGAAGAAGACCAGAATTATATATCCTCATTCACTGACCAATAGGCCTTGATACAATGAGCCATACCAAGTGCGGTAATATTTTCCTCTCGCAACTGCGATGCTTGAAGGGAGAAATCCTGAAGTGGGGAAGATATTTTGTGCAGGAATAAGGAAAAAAGTTTTTTGAAGAGTTAACAGGTATTCTTCCGAAGAAACATTTCGATTATTATTTCATTTACTTTCTATAGAGAGCTACTTGGTTTTCGCTATCCCCACCCATGCCACAAAGCGCACATTGAAAGGTGATATCTTGTTAATCCCCAGCTCGAACAAGTTTTGACTTCCTGAAGGTGGGCGATGCAAGAGATTGATATTAGGGAATGCAATCTCGCAAGATTGGAGCTCAGGCGAAATCTTGCTGGATTATGAATAACAATACTGCGAGATCCCGCCAACTTCGAGGTCTCTCGAGGATGGCAGTTTTGTGTATTCATTTCTGCAAATAATTCATTATTATTATGAATCATACATCATTTTTATGAATTTTTTCAATGAACGTTCACGTCTTCAACATTTCTTACCGATCTATCTATTATTTTTTTTAATAAACTCTTGATTACCTATCAAACACGGACATGTGTTATTGAATGAGGAATAAAATAAACAACCAGTCTTCTTTTCTATATCGAACAGGAGTCTTCAATTGATAGAACAGTTGTTTTATAACAAAAAACAATAAAACAAAAACTGGAATGAAACTCATCAACTCAGTTGAGTTGACTATTGAACTGGGATATTATAATCAATTGAAGAGAACTATACTAACTCACATATCTAGACTGGTATGGGAATGCCGCGAGAAACTGAAACATCTGGCAGACCGCAATAGACTGACTTTACAGTGGGTCCCAGCCTGGAACTCCCAGGTCACTAAGTTATCGCAGAAAGCTGATGAGCTTGCAAGACAAGGATCATCGACACCTTATACTGGACCCGTGCCTGCAGTGGGGGTACCGAAAACAATGGTATGGAATCACAAAAGAAACTGGGTGGGAACGAAACATAGAAATTATTGGTAAAAACCACCTAGCAGCCCTCACGGGAGAACTTCCATAAAAGGACCGTTGGGGAAAAAACTGAAGACCCGCTTCAGTGTAACAGAAATCAGATGAGGGGTAATAACAGGATAACTGACTTGATACTGTCCATTCAAAGGACACCTGAATAAGATAGGGCTGTACAATGGCAACCTCAGCTGCAGACAATGTAGCAAAGAGACTGATTTGTTGAAGCAAATTTCAAAAGTTTTTCAGTTTGTAATGGCTTGGCCGATTGTCAAAAACACAGTGATGTTGGATAGAGAATCGGAAAACCAACCAACCGTGACCGAAATCATGTGTATGCCGAAAAGTAGTAAAAGTAGTACCTTTTTTCCTGAATTTCACCTGACCTCGATAGCTTGTTATTTTCGAAACTTAGAGGGAGGAGGACTTTTAACGTTCTCACTGTATATTGAGGACCAAGTCTAGATCCGAAAGAATATGACAAACACCCAGCAATCAATCTGCACAAACTTGTGCAGTGGACAATGTTGTTTAAATGGGTGTCATGAAGTAGAGGGAAGCAATGCGCACTAATCCCTAAAGGCTGAAGTGCTTTCCAGAGACCTGGCAGTAAAAGACAGGTCGGCTTCCATGAAGCCATAAAGAAATCTAAGAAATATAAAAACTCAGATGAAAGGCTTACGCGGTGTGTGTGATAATGGCGTGTGCTCAAGTGCAATCTCCTTGAGCTCTCAAGATCTCGCCCATTTGTCGGCCGAGGTCAATCTCGCTAAAAAAAGGCCGAGATTTCGCAAAAACGAGCTCTCGCAAGAAAGAGACTGCATTTCCTAATTGACATCTAGTCAAAGGAAAAACCTATAATAACCATTTATCATTAATGATTTCACAATCTCCAGCACACTCAGGCTCATTGCGGATATCTGATGTTGGTATTTTAAAAAATCAGGAACGATTGCTCCTAACCTGTAGAGAAATTTCGATTTTGAAAAATTGTCTCCTCTTCTGTAGAATTCACGACTTCACGAAGGAATATTCTAGAAGGACTATGTTTTGACCGTTATCTCCTCGTTACAGTATCATCAATACAGGCGGAAGTTTGAGCAGGTATATTTCTCAAATCAACTACTACCCTGGTTATATGCCACGCAGGACAATGACAAATGGTATCTTGTTATTCCATTTCTGTTATCAAAATTCCATTTCGATCTGAACCCTCTTTTTCGAGTCTTCAAAGTACACTCTGTTATATACTTTGACGAACGCCTTTGCTTCAACTACCCTATGTTTATATTCTTGCAAGAAGAGAAAACTATAATTATCATTACATTATGGGAACAATTCCATATGAAACTTCATAATCGGATGTGAAAAACACCTCAAACATTTATCCAGGTGAAAAAAATATCTTAATCCATAGATGTCAATCAATTATTTGCAGCTCAGTTATAATTCCCTACGTACGCTGTCGAAAAATTGTTATACGATACAGTTTTGATAACGGTTCGTTCAACCATGAAAGTAAAAAAATCCACCTATGTATCTATTGTAATCTTATCAAGTGAATCGTTCCAAAAGTGTATCAAGGGCGATAGTTTGTCCCATTAAATCGATAATACCAGCTTATCAGATAGGTATTTCCTATTGGAAATATTGAGTTAGTAAACATACGCACAATATGAGTTTCCTGTTCTCGCTGAAAAAATCATCACACACATCATTGTAGTAGAGCAATTTCAAAGAGATTTCCGAAATTCAATTTCAACAAATTCAATACTTTGCTGGAAAAGATGAACTGGTGAACTGGTGATGAAGAAAATAGCAAATGAATCATACAGAAAATCGGATATAGAAAGTTCTTGTAAACGAAACTACGAGCAGAACCAGAACAGACACCAGTGGTATCCAACCCAAGATGAATAAATACCCTAGTTCTATTCCAATTAGTTCTGTTCGTTTCATTTCACGATGTACTTTCTACGTTTTCATCGTTACTTTTTCTACTGTTGAGTGAATTTTTACCTCTAGTTACTATAATGAACATTTTGCATTGTTTGTGGTGTTAATCGTGCCCAATCTAATATCTCCATAATAAATCAAGTAGCTACAACAGGTAAGTAAATTATATCTTAGTGTTAGAAAATATATGTATGATAGTTTAAACACATATTTCGAAAATGAAAGATAGTTTTGAAAATCCCAAAATCTAAATTGATGTCAATTGATAATAGAACGCGAGATTTTTCTGACGATGAAGAAGACAAACTTAACCTTTAATGACATTTCTCTTACTTGGGGAGTTATATTTGTGTGATTCACTATTTGCTTTCCAGAATTCCGCAGTTTAACATATTTTTACAGCATTATCCATAATGGTTGTTATGTGCCTAGTGGAAAAGAATTCAAAAACGGTAATTTGAAATCATGGAAGAGAAGTTTTACAGGTGAGTGTTCTCAAATGCCTATAACCTACAAAACTGCTGTCTGAAGCTGACGTACAGGAAATTTGACGATACGTTACCAGGTTCATAAAGTGCGCCTCTATTGACAATATTTCGAAGAGATTTCTTTAAGTAAAATTATTCAAAATCAAGAATGCGAGATATCGATAATTTGGATTTGGATTTTTCAGGTATAACTCAACGCACCATGGTTTTATCCAACTACAAGACCAGCCATCAGGGACTCTGCCCTTTATTTATATATTAGAATAGTTCACTCAGTTCAAATTCCACTAATTCCATGATTTTATTTGATGAAGGTAATACTGGAAATTGCCAACATTCAACCTTCAGACATTTTCAAACTGTTCGAGGAGATTTTTTTTATATCAATCATTGAAAAACCATTAATATTTTGTTCAGTTCTGACTAATACTACCGGAATACATTCTTAAAACTCAACAACACACCTACCGATTTCTAGCAATTATATTAAGAAATATTAAGATATTTTCATTCAGTGTCGAATAAGGGGTAGGGTAAGTGCACCAGTAACTGAACAGGTGCCAGTGATTGAACACTTTCACGTATTTTATCGAATTTTAAGAATTTGGTATGTTTTTGCGTAGTAGGCCCTAAACCGTACGCTATAAGTACTATTTCTGTTTGAAGATCATTCACTGGTTTTGGATACCCACGTGACCATTAGTTGTAAAGATGGTGTAATGTGAGCGTTGCCTACAGCAGTGTAGTATGAGAGCAGACGTACTAAGGGAGCACTGATGCACCATGAACATTTTAATTCTCTAGTTAGTTATTTAATTGTCGTTAGAGGTATTATCTATTGAATTCGATTTGTAAGGATTCAGGAAATCTATTTTTAATGAAAAAAGATTCCCGATTATTTTCGTTGTTTTACATTTTGTGGTGTTCATTTACTGATACTGAATTTGTGGAAAATCCAGTGAATGAACATTTTGTTTATTCACTGGATCTATATGAAAATTTGTGTAACCTATCAAATTCAGCCTATAAATACTTGCACATTGGATTCATAATGCAAAATTTATGGTAGGACAAGCATATCCAGTGAAAGATCGGGGATGTTCATTCACTGGTACTGTTTTTGTAAGATAGATGAACACTGCCTTTTTTTATTCTAGATGGCTCATCCAAGAAGTTATGTAAGATTTTGGTATTCTGAGGAACAGTTGCAACTGGCCATCGACGGAGTGCAGAAAGGGGTATCAAGTCAGAATGCTGCGTGCAAGAAATATAACATTCCTAAGGCTACTCTTAGCAATAAACTTAGACACCTTGTACCGCTTGTCCGCAAAATGGGTCCACCGTCTATTTTGTCCAAAGAAGAGGAGGATAAGTTAGAGAAATGGATTATTGCCAAGGCCCGGCTGGGATTTCCAATGCATCCCAATGAGGTGGAATCAGCGGTGCAAAAAATAATGCAAGCTGATGGTCGTCAAAATCCATTCAAAGATGATAAGCCAGGCAAAAAATGGATGCAATTATTTTTGAAGAGGAGGCCTTTGATTGGTTACAAAAATGCAGAAATAGTTTCAAAAGCTCGGGCGTCCGTTACTGAAGAATCGATCAGGAACTGGTTTTCAGAGTTAAACGAGTATCTCATCGAAGGACATAAAGATATATTTACAGACCCTACAAGGGTTTTCAATGCCGATGGGACAGGGATGCAGTTTTGTCCGAAAACCGGAAAGCTTCTGGGACCAAAAAGTTATAAGAACTTTCACACAATTAGCAGTGGGCCTGAAAAGGAAAGCATGACAGTCCTTTGTAATTTTTCGGCTACTGGCGCCATCGTACCACCTATGATTGTGGTGCCTTTTAAGCGTGTACCTCGTGATTTCGCCAATTCAGTTCCCGATTCCTATTTTATCGGACGTTCCGACTCCGGCTGGATGATTTCGGAAACGTTTTATGAGTATATCACAAACTGCTTTGATCCTTGGTTGTTGATAACAATATTCAGCGGCCAGTTATTCTTTTCCTAGATGGCCACAAGTCACATATCAGTGTAGAGTTGTATGAGTTTTGCACTGAAAAGTTAATAATCTTATATTGTTTGCCACCTAACGCAACGCATATTATGCAGCCTTGCGATGTTTCAATTTTCAAATCTCTCAAAACTGCGTGGAAACGGGTAGTGCATGAACACCAAAACCAATAAATATATAACAAAAAGTACTTTCGCACCTCTTTTTCAAGAAGCGTTCAATAATTCAATCAATGAGGATATTATTGAAAATGGTTTCAGGTGTTGTGGAATTTATCCATCAGATCCGAATGCGATAGATTTTGAGAAAACAATTTCATTCACGCGAAAGCAAATTTTTCTCAATCAACTGCATTCAAATAGTGCAGAAAAATAAATCTACAGAAGATGACTTGGAATCGACTAGAAGAGTTTTAGAATATTATTTTGAAGACTTCATGATATTGATACTTCACCTACTTTCGAAAGTGTTCTGATCCTAGTTCTGATATTCACAACGTTTTTCAAAAATGTGCAGTTGAAAAGACACCCCACGAAGCAACGAATGACAATGCAATTCTCATTACACCATTATTATTACAGTCAATGCAAATACAGTTCGATTATATGATCCTTGAGTCACGTTATGACGAGGAGAACGGTCAATTTGGGGAATCAAATTCACCTGTATGGACTGAAAACATAGAATTGAATGATAAAGATTTCTGGACAAACGACATTGTTGAAAATGAAACGGACGAAAAACAGTCAAATAAGGATCAAACCAAAAACGACGATACCAGTGAAAAAAATTTAAAAGATAATGGAACATGTATGCCTTTTGAAAAAGAAACAGAAGAACAACAAAAAAATATGGATCAAACCAAAGACGACGATACCAATGAGAAAAGTTTAGAAAATTATGGAACATGTACGCTTTTTGAAAATGAAAGGGAAAAAACAGTCAAATAAGGACCAAACCAAAGACAACGATACTACCAATGAGAAAAATTCAGAAGATAACGAAATATATATAACTTTTGAGATTGAATCGAAAGAAAAACAGTCGAATGAGTACCAAACCAAAGACGTCGGCAGCAATGACAGAAATTTTGAGAGAAACAACTGTGATATAGACGGTACTAATTGTGATAATAGAAAAGACACTATTGCATCTATTGTAAATAATGTATTACAAGATAACACTGAAGAAATTATCGCTGTACCAAGAATTCAAGTGCTGTCTGAAATTAAAATAATACCTAGAACAAGTGCTGCAAGCTCTAAAGAAGATATCTGGGGAAAGTGCCTGCTGTGGGCCCGAAATGAGGAGAAAAAGGAAGGTAAAAAAGGCTCAAACGTTAAGATGCCCTTTGTTTTGACGTCGGCAATATGGAAAAATAACCACGACGATAAAATCAGAAAGAAACATGAGAAGGAGATGTCAATTAAGATGAAGGCAGAGGACAGAAACCATAAAGCAGAAGAAAAGAAAGCATCAAATCTAGAAAAATCGAAGAAAAAAAGATATAATAAAGAAAATAAGCCTTCTAAGAAGACATCGAAAGATCGTACCATTCTGGATATTTCAAAAAAAAAGTTACAAGATGAGAATGAAAATAACCATTTGGAAGAAGATCAAGACAAGAACTTGGAAGATGAGAATCAACGCAAGGATGTCAACACAACCAATTACGAAATAGAAGTCAATGATTCCGTTATAGTTCTGTACAATAACAAATAAATTTCACCGAGCAATATAAAAAACGATCTTTCACTTACAACATCGCCACCGTTCCTCCAATCTATATCTGTTTCGTGTTTCAGAAAATATCACAAACTAAACCTTTCATCGGATAATCATAGTTAGTGAATATGTTGTGTTCTTTGCTATCAATATATCACCTAATTTATTAATTAATAATAATTAATGAAGTGAAGGTGAATTTTTTTTGCTTTGTTGAGAAGTTTCCCGAGAGAAAAATATATGTGGCTGTTGGAGCGGTTTCGACTGATACTTCACCTACTTTCGAAAGTGTTCAGCCGGGATTCATTCTAGATCCCACACACTACTTAGAGGTAACTGAATGAGAAATTGAGTGGAAAGTACACAGGAGATTCATACCTAGGAAGAATTCATTACTGAAGTTGAACATTAAATCATTTCGGCAATTCAGACTGGGGTCGTGGCGGGCGCTCAAAGAAGTCAAATTATGCGATTTTTTCGAGTGAAATGACCTATCCCTCAAGCCGACTATTCTTCGGAAAACGTTCATTCCCCATTTTTGTTTCTGACTCGCACAGGTCGGAAGATGGTGAAAAAAAAATAGACATTTTGCATTTTTTTTTTGGGTACTATCATAGCACGCCAGAATAAGCCATTATATAGTGAAACACGTGTAGCAGTTTTGGAAATTGTTGAGTGAAAATCATGAAGTGTTCATTCAATTACATGGATATTTTCAGATTTTTCAGTGGCGTACGTGGTGAAACTGTATTAATGATAATATTTTCGAAATATTACTAAAGTTGCGTAATCGGAGTTTCTTTCCACCACCAGTTAGAACAGATGATTTAAGAACTTGAATGAAAAAGAAACTCTTACGAAAACATATTCAGTTCGGAAGTCGTATTAATGAATTGCATGAATATTTCATAAATATATCGGCCCTCCTCCCTAATTTTCCTAGATTTCTGCATAAAACTTCATGAAAGACGGTTTCCAGGCGTTTCTTAACCTTTTCTTTTTCATATGCAGATTCACACGACAGGGGAGCCCTGTAATGTTCGAAGAACACCGCGTGAATCAAAGGACAGGAGATACAAATTAACATTCACTTTGAATTTCTGAAGCTTGTAAGCCTCAGGAAAAACCTCTTTTGGCAAGGAGTTCCGAAGCTCAGCTGTTCTATTGAAAATATCCCTGAACAAGGGAGGTTTGACAGGTTTCCAAATTCACAACAAAGGGGTGGGAATTCTGTACTCGTCGAGTCATCCGTGTAGATATTGAGAAGGGGGGAACGATTGATAACAATTCGGAAAAGCATCGACCGTGGAAGTATCTATAGAAGAGAGACAAGTCTCCGACCCTTCTACGATGTTCCAATGAAGTGAGCGAGTCTGCGAGCGAAGAATCACCAACAAGACGAATTGCCTTTCTCTGAATGGAATCGAGAAGCCTCAATAAATGTTTTGGTGCCGAACTCCACACATGAGAACTGTGTTCCATGACAGGTCGTATCTGAGCGTTGTAGATCATCAGAAGCTGATGAGAAATGAAGTATTTCTTCGCACGAAATAGAAATCTAAGTTTCTGGAAAGCACTTTTAGCGATCGATCTCACATGGTGATTCCATGAGATATCATCACTAATCGTACTTACTGTATCGAGATACTTGATTTTGTAGGAATAGTTACTCCTTACATTTGAATACTAGATGATGATAAATCGGCTTTTGTCGAGAAGAGACATGCCTGAGTTTTCGTAGCATTAAATTCCACCAAGTTCATGATACTCCATTCAATTATTTTTACCAAGTCGTCGTTGATTCTATAGACGTGAATGTTTCTTTGAATTTCTGCTTCTCGAGCCGGTATGGGGACTCTGGAAGAGAAACTGGTATGAAGAGTACTGTCGTCCGCGAAACTATGTATTGAACATGATGTTTTCTCGAGCAAATCATTGATATGAAGTAGAAACAAAGTGTGCGCCAGATTTGAACCCTGTGGAACACCTGCATTTATTGGGAGGATGTCAGATGATACTCCATCAACAACCACATACAGAGACCTATCAGACAAGAAACTCTTCAACAAAGCACACAACTGAGGACGCAAACCATAAGACGGCAGTTTAGAAAGGAGACTCCGATGCCAAACTCGATCCAATACTTTTGAAATATCGAGTGCAACACCTATCGATTCTCCGAATTTCTCGATTGAATACTGCCAAATATGAGAAACATAAGCCGATAAGTCACTGGTTGATCTTTGATGGCGAAATCCGTATTGTCGATCATTAATTATTCCTGATTTCTCTAGATATCTGATGAGCTTCATATCAATTGCTCTTTCCATGACTTTGAAAATGATAAAAAGTAATGCAATTGGTCTATTGTTACAAGGTCGAGTTTTCTTCCTTTTTTTAGGAACTGGTTGAACTCTTGCTGTCCTCCAGGACTTAGGGAAAAATCCACAGGTTATATAAAAGGTTGAGTAAATCGCAAAATGCTGGTGCCAATTCGGGGGCACATACTTTCTGGGTTAGCACTAATATAATATAAAAATCATGAGAAAAACTATATCTACTAATGGATTCTTCCTAGGTATGAATATTTCATGTTTTTTATGCTTGATTTTTCATGCAACAGTCACATACTGTTTTTGCTTCATATAATCGATTAAGGCGGGAGTCCTACAGAGCCACTGATGTCAACCACCAGTTACCACCGTCGATCATCAGTCGGTAATCAGCAGTTTATAATTTCTAACATGTTCTAATTTGGTGGCAACTAGTGGACCAGCGCATGCGATTCAGAACTTTAATCAGCTGTTTATGCATAGGTTTTCAATTATCATCTGTTTTCTGTTTATGTTTTGTTGACTTTCATGCAGAAATAAATTAAAAAACAATGAATGAAACCTGGAGCCTCTCAAATATAGGAAAATTAAGACCTAGTTCGCAGGTGACAGAAGTCATATCAAAAATAATTTCATGGCAGTAGGTGATGGCTGTGAGACTGCCAGTCGTTATTTTCGTCGATGAACTACTACTAGTTGGAGGTGGGTGATCGTGGTTGATAATGGTGAAATGCAAACAATAATACACTTCAATTCTTTATTATGTAGGAAGTCGCTATGAATTATATCTGATCGATTCCAGTTTCGTATGCTTGGTATTCGGATTGAGAAGAAAAAGTGATTCCTATGAAATTCATTGCCTGTCGCTCCATATCAAACTTATATGAATTATATACAGTTACTTATAAACAGAAGGTGCTATAATTTTTTTTATATTACCTCTTTCATAGAAGTAAAAAATAATTCCATGAAATGAATGCTGCTGGAACATATGAAATAGAAATTATAGACATCTCTATCAATACAGGGTGTCCCTGGACATCCTCTTTCCCTCTCGGGAATCTATAGACGGGGTCAAACTATTACCAGTTTTTCATATATCTTTTGTTCCCACAAGCCTTCGCTACCAAGTTACAGGCCCCTCAAAATTACAAAATGAAAAATGTTTTTTCTCTATAACTTTTGGTGATTGACTGAACAAATGAATTGTTTTGATGAGCTTTCATGAAAGAGTCAGTTGTTTTGCTACAAAATCAGGAACGGACTACCCACGATGGTCCATTCCCCAAAACTTTGAAATGGCAGATGTGTCACATTATTTTTCAATAAAATCTGGTTACTTAGAAAATTTTTCTGAATAAAACCTATGTCAGAAAAGTATCGAAGCAACGGTTTCTGATAAAAATGCACTTTTGTTCGATGACAACAAACCTGAAAATAGAAATAAGTTAAATGTTCATAACGAGTTTTTATTATGCAAGGTTATGCAATGATAACTTAACAGAACTCATGGTATAAATATCAAGAGGAAACAGAAATGAAAAATCAGCTACAAAAATTCTCTCAATACATTTTCGTAGTCTGTGAAGACATCCTCTCAGTACTAGAAATAGAATTCCATGGTAGTTTCGTATGGCTTCACTATGTAATGTTATTCTATTCAACAAGATATCTCTCAAATAAACGATGAGATTGAAACCTTCGATGTAAAAGTTGAAAGTTCTTCTTTAGATCGATCACCCTAACATCGTATCGAGTGCAGGTCATCACCAAAGTTACGTTCTATATCACCGAAAGTAAATACTTTTCCTTTCTTCAGATGAACGTGTTTCATTATCAGCTTTTTTCTAAGTTTGTTCGTTGTAAAATATCCGAATAGAAATTACAAAATATCGTTTCTACCGACAAAACGAATTCGATCCACATCGGGCAGGCACAGAGATATGCTCTGCTGTGTCATTATGATCTAAACAGAGACGGCAAGTCTTGTTTATATGATGATTCAGACGACAGTGGCCGGTAAAGGCCTGTTAGACAGGTCATCCTTAGGTCATCCTTTCTGTACTATAACAAATGTTTGGTACCGTACATTCTGGTCTCTCTCTCTAAGTTATTGGCCTTTGCTTCCTCCAAGGACATTCTGGTCTATTACAATCACTTGGACTCCCTCCCCTTTGCCTAGCAAGGAAAGTCGCCACTTCGTTCTCATCCATGCTGGCATGACCAGAAATTCAGATAAGAGACAATAAGTTGAGTCTCACTGGTGAGGAGTTCTTTTTTTTTGCGATACCAGTTCAGAGGTTACCCGGTGGGAGCCAAAGGCCTCCAGAGCCACATAGCCATCAGAGAAAATGTTTATCATTTAATGCATGACGTTTTATTCCATCAATCTCTCAGGACAGAAATCAATGTCGTATGCGAATGCTGTGACTTTAGCCTGCTATTACCTGCACTATTATGTATGATGCCCATCTTGCTTCTCTTCCCAGAATGATGTGAAGGACAGGTAAGCCAAGGAGGAATTCGAAGGCCGCTGACGGTGTGGTGCTTGAGGCAGCAGGAATTATCAGTCAGTCAATCCAATTTTCAAAGCGGCGTTGCTTGGCAATACAACATCAATACATTTTTCTACTGCGAACCTGTATATTTTTGTTAAACAGTTTGATTGTCATTGTATTCGCGAATTCACTGATATTATGACATATGTATTCCTCGAGGTTTTTTCAAAAAACACATCATTAGTATTTTATTGTTTATTTTAATACGAGCCCAAGTTTTTCTGTCGGTGATGTCTCTTATCAGATGCTTGAATATTCAGAATCACTGAAATCAAAATTGATTTCTTTCAGAGGTGTCTCGAAAACGAGGGACCAACGATCTTTGTACCAATACCAAGCCATTCATTATCAACAAGATTCAACCAATGAAAAATACTGTACCAAGTAAACTGTAAAATACATGAATCTGAATGTCAGTTGTGTTGTCAAACACCAAATAATATATTCACTGAATTCGATGAGATATTTTTAGGTGGAATAACATGGTGTTCCCGATAATGAAATTATTGGTCCACACCTTCTTGAAATCTGTCATCCTCAATTTTTGCGATCTAGGAATATCATCCTGTTGCATCCCCCAAAAGGCAACTTTTTTTTCTATTGTACCACTTACCGTTTCCGGGATGGATATTTACAGTGATCGAATACAATGTTGGAGATATTTATTGTCTGCCAGCGGCTCAGAATTCACCTAAGCAAGAGGTATGCATATCCTGCACATTTGATTGAGTCACTAATGAAATGGTCTGGATGAGAGAAATCAAACAGATCACTAAAGAAGCAAACTGAAGATCAACTGAAATTGTCGAGTATTAAAGCGTCATTTTCAAAAACGAAATTCTTAATATTAATTTTGTATTCACCGAGCTTCTTCATCATCCGAATATTCTGAGGTAGAATGTTATATAGCTTCGGACAATAATGAAACAGAAAGTGTTTTTTTAAAGAGAGGTAACCTGAGCGAAAGATTCCGCGTAGATCTTATCTCAGTTTCTGGCTGTGTATGCCCAAAGATATGTTTATTAATGAAAATCCAGGTTGAGCAAGAATAACCACATAAACATCGGATATTAGGAAGCTTCAAATCTTTATATAGTTTTTCAGAAGGTAGTAGTCTATTTTTTTTTGATTAAATTTTCAAACATATATTTTGGGTTGTCTGTAACCAATTAAGGGAATTATTGAACATTGAATATAGACATAAATTTTCAGAGAAAGTTTGCGGTTTCTGGATTGAGTTGGTACAACTCCCTCCAGAATTTCAGTCTCTCAGATTCGGACTCTGCATTATTTCCAGGTATCAGTTCCCTTCCGATATCCAGAAAATGTAAATTTTCCTCTTCCACTGGCTTCCACGTTACATTCAAGTCTCCTTCATTTGACGTTGGATTTCCGGTTTTGGCAAAGTTAGTCCACAATTTAATGAATCTCCTCACGTAAATATCATCAGCACTTCCTCTTTCAATTTCTGGAAGTGCTATATTTTTTAAGATGTATCCCAACTCATCAGCATGCGACACGCCTACAACAGAATGATAATTCTTTTCATACCTAGTAAATGATATTGATTCGAAATTTTCAATTGTCAGGAGAATCTAACATAACACTCATGAAACTGTAAAAAACAAAACAGGTTTGACCCAAATATTGATGATCCAGTATCTTTTGAAAGTTCTGAACATTTTTTACATGATAATGTTCCCTTTTCTTAAAGCAGTTTCAACGCACGAAGATAATTTAATCTTCGAATTAAAAAAAGTAGGATACGTAATTGACAAAATAGTCAGTCAATTTTGCTTCTTTATTATATTAAACTTACGTTGCTGGACAAATATACCAATTTGCCCTGAGAACTGACATTGAAAGGATTCAAAGCTTTTTTTATTTCCAGGGAAGAAAAATCTCAAAAAATTGATTACAGGACATTGATTCCTGCTCAAAACTCATTCAAACACTGATTCCCATGTAATTAACTGATTTCTTCAATGTGTATAGTTCCGACTTCAATTTAAAATGCATAATATAACATTGGAAACTAATCGAACCCAAATCATGCAGCATCATATTATACGATATGTAATTTCATTTATCTACACCCGTACTCTAATAAATACAGTTATAAACCATACGAAACTCACCTTCAGCATTACACGATCGTTGCATAGTATACTATTTTGAAACCCCCTTGAACAATCGAAATAATCCGTTTGAACGGTGATTAGAAATTTTGTAATATATAGATAGAGTACGTTTATGGAGATTTTTCATTGGTGTCCATAATTTTCAAGAACTATATTCTATATCGAACTGCTGAAATGCTCACCTGGTAAGTGTGACAAATTACCGAGTGTTTTTAATAAATTCAGGCCACCTTCGAGAGACATCCTATAGAGATGAATAGGTTTATCCGAGGTTTTCATGTGATTTAGAACTGCTGCGTAAATTCCAATTACATATAAACTGTCAGTGAACGGCTAAAAATAATAAAGGAATTTGGTTATGAAAATAATAATGATATCACTGTATTGAGTGTATCAGTGAACAGAAAGGAGTAAACTTGTCCGATATTGATAATCGATTAATAAACAACCAATCATTCACAGAATACTATTTCATCATCGAGAATTGAAAAGTATAGTGTTACTAGTTCTATTCGATGAGTTAGATGCATGAGGATACGGTCTTAGACCGGGTGGCAGGTTTTTTGAACCATTTTCCACAGTACAACTCTGGGAGACGAGATACCTACTCAGAATTATCTCTCTTTAGAAAATTGACCTCTGCGCCCTCCAAAGTGCTATTTGACTGGTGTTACTTGAAATAATTAAATATTCTGTGATATTAACGAATTTTTTTGGATTACTGTTTGAGAGACTACAGGTTTTCGAAATGTGGCATTTTGTTTTTATGAAGACCAGTTGACTCATGGACACATTAATAATACATGGAATCATAGAATGGATCTCTAGCAACTGAATATATGAGAATTTCCATGTTCGAAATGATAACATCCACAAATACAATGTCGTACAGCTGTTACGACCCATCATGGTCCAGCTCTTCTCAGTGGCACTCTGCTGGGCTTGCAAACACAAAATATTCGAACGGTCTGATCCTTACAGAACAATAGTCTGAATCTGGCGCAGAAGGTGTAAACCTCTAAAGAGGAATAACATCTGCTGGATAACGACATAAGATCTAAACTCCTACTATACCAAGTAGTGGAGACTATATAGAGTATTTTTTGTTCAATGTTAGTCCTATTTCAGTTTGAGAAAAAATTATGGTTCATAACTGAATTTTCAGCTATATTTCGTGGAAGAAATGTTTGTTTTAGATGTGATCACCGTTTCAATGTGATGGGAACAATGTTTCACCATGTCACCAATAAGTTACTAATATTGATTCGGTCAAATCCACTACATTCTATTCACTTTTTTCATTTTCATTCATTCACATATCGACGAGTAGTGTTATGTGATGTTAACGAGAATGATAACATTTGTTTTATTTGTTATCGTGAATCTTACATATTTTTTTTGACCCCATAACATCAAAAATATATCAGGGGTGAATTAAAACCCAAGCTTTTTTTACTGTGATTTTTATATCAACTCTTTTTACCTGTTGGAAAGACCCTCGAATGTCTATTCAAAAATGGTTGATTTTTGGGAATTGAAATAGCCTTCTCTGAGTTATGAGCAGTTTCATTTTGAGTACATGAATTACAAAAAAACAATAAATATCAAAATTTAATTGGGACTCTTATCTTAGATTCACTTCAATGAATTTCAATCAACATTGAATGAGTCCATGGAATTATCATCATACTTTCGTTTAAACTTGCTAGTCAGGCCCATTCCTCGGGCACGACATGATAAACCTCCAGTTTCCGATTCTAGCTCACTTGACCCGAGGAAGGCAAATGTCAGCTCCACAGATAAACCATCTTCTTGGACCATGCAGAGAAGGAGGTCCAAGCCCCTAAGGACTTCACAGGCTCCATCCACTACTATCCTTTTGGGGAGATAAACTCCGAAGTTCAAGGCCTCCTTGTTATCGAAGGAGGTACAAGTGAGATACAGACGTTGAAGGGGACATGCACATGCATCATTTTTCGAGTAGCCAGAACTAATCCTAATTTCACTTCACTACTCCAATTGAGTAGAGTAGAATCGGAATGGCAACCATGTTGGTTGCAAAAACTTCGTTTTTTCCCGACAGTTCCAAGGACCAGATCCGGATTGTTTTAGCTTAAAATATTCTCTCTTTCGAAGGCATATTGCGAATTGGCCTGGTCAATATGGAACCTTCAACATTATAAGCATTGTGTGGTGTGAATAAAATTGTAGTTCAAACTCGGAACTAGACATTCAACATGTAAACTTTCACTGGGGTTAATAATATGTAGCAAATGCACCTTTTCCCAGTTTGAACTACAAATTTTTCAAGACCCTCATTACGATGCTTGAACAATATTATATTTATCATTTCTTTATCAACAGTAGCGAATGTACTAGCTGATAATTTCAAACTAGTAGCTAGGGCTGAAAGCTATAAGTATCAGTTAGATTTTCATTCACACCATCTACTGTTTGTGGTAAATAATGATACTGAGTTAGTATGTTGTCTTGTGCGGTGGGTACGTTTTTGAATTTTCCATTTATGTTCTGCGAACTTACTTTACATAATATTTGGCGCATGAAGTTACAGCACTTACCATATAGATATCTTCTTTTCGATAGCTTCTCCAGTAGAATTCCTCGATTTTTTTACTCAATAATGCATAATTCTCGCTAGACTCATCGAACCCAAGCTGCCAGTCTATAGCATTCTCAACACTAAGTGAAACCTTGGGCATTTGTGGAAATAATTTTTCATTAAATTCCATGAACATGCCTTCAGTCAGATTGTAGCCGAATATTATTGGTACTTTGTTGTACTCGCCTGATCGAATAATATCTATGGGCCTTTTCGTTATGAATGCAGTTTCGTTGGGAACTTCTACGACAGGTCCAAATGGTCGATGGCAGCTTGCACTTATTTTCTTAAAAATTGAGGACTTATGTTCTTAATGAATATGAGTTTTTATATAGACAGATGTTTGTAGTCATTAGTGAACATAATTGATGTGGAAGTGACTTCCATATTCATATTGTTATGTAGTATGTGAATCCATATCAGTGTGTAGCTGAAAGGAAACCAATACAACATTTGATGGAGAAGTAGAAAAAAGCCACAGTTGAAGAATATAGTTCCTGTTCTCTCCTGGTTACCACAAAACTGTACTTCGCACGTTTATTTCCCCCCTCGATGATCTTCAGAATATAGAGTAACATCTTTTCTCCTGAGGACAAAGTTCGCATAAAAAAAAATAATTTCAACTACTTTTTGTCAGAAAAACTGTGTAACGTCACCCATCGCGAAGAGCGAATTATCAACTTATTTTTGTCGAATGGAGAGAGATACTTTGACAAAATGGTTAAGGCGTTTGCGGACGAGGTTTTCAGTATCACTATTTTGGTTCGGGTTTGAAGGCCGTCGTTTTTTGGGATCTCTTCCTGACGTTTCGCTGGCGCAAATGGCTAGCTTCTTCAGAGGCTCATACATCTTGAGTTAAACTCCGATTACTGGGTATTACGACTTCGTAAAGGGTATTTATGTGGATTCAGGCAGCCTGGAGTAATAATTACTTTTTATGGATACGTAGAATTTTCATTAATATTTTTTGCCGTAATAAATGGATTCGGAGGAGTATTATCAACATTTATTGCCGCAGTACCTGCCGTCATGATATTAGTTATTTTTTATGTTCTTAATATGGGATTCCATATTGGGTTATCGCATACCGTGCACCTGTGGGAAGGTATACATCGGTACCACCAAAAGATCTATGGTAACCAGGCTAAAAGAGCATGAAAGAAACTGTGGACTGAGACAAAGTGACAAGTCAGCTGCAGCGGAACACGCTCTCAGTGAGGAGAACTACATACTCCAGTCTATGACGGTAAAAAAAGTGTAAACTGTGTATTTATCCCATACAGCACCCATTCGTATGATAATTTGGATAAAGGTTCTACTTCCCCTCTATTTCAAAATCTACCCTTCGCCGAAGGTTGCTTTTTTGGAGGGGGGATAAAAACCACCTCTATTCGAAAGAAAATATCAAAATTTCAGATTGGAGCATGTTATAACCTGAAATCATATTTATATCAGTAAATCAATCAATTGATAATTTTTGATATAATTTTTGGTTCAGTAATCAGTGTCAGCCCTTAACTCCTCCCCCCCCCCTTATGACAGAATATCATCAGATAATAATAATTAACATGTTATTTGGCAGTTATTTGACTTATTCAGTATCTATTTGCATTTAATTTGGGATTTAGCTTCTATCTACCATCTACTTCAAAGTTGAGGTTGTGCCTGGGGTTGATTTTTATTCATCAGAGGTGAAAACTACCCCCATTCAAAAAAAATTAAAAAATACTAGTTTTGAAGGTGCAGTCATCTGTTAATACGTTGAATTAACCTTGATAAACAATTTCTGATCTATTAAACAGTTTCCACCCTTAAAAACCACCCTTATGATAGTTTTCATTAAAAAATAATATCGAAATTGTTATTGAGTAACCGGGAAACCCAACTGTATGAAAATTCAGATTGAGACTCTACTTCAAAGTTACCTCTGTTAAGTTAAGTCTACTACAACAACACTAGAGAACTTTTTATTAACTCCACTTCATAATACAAGTACCGACTAATGAAACATTTAGACTTTTCAATTGTCTCATCGAATTTTCTCGGCATTCCATTTATTTATATATACATATATATATATATATATATATATATATATATATATATATATATATAACATCTTGCTTCATAGCAAATAACACTTTCTCTTTATATATATATATATATATATATATATATATATAATATACATATGGTATCCACTAACTAGCCCTGAAATATAGTGTATTCTTCAATATTCTTATGTATATAATAAAATTTCTACAAAAATTGTTTTTGGTTTTTCCATAACTCGCTTAGTCTTTAAGCAAGCAAATCTACCAAAAAAGTATTTTGTTTTGTAGCTTTTTTCAAGAGCTATAAGCTCATTCACATGATTTTTTGTTTCAGATTATATTTTTGAAAAGGTTCATGCTGAAAGGGCTCAAAAAAGGTACTTTGCGCGAACCCTCACAATATTTAACTGGCCATATCTTAGTCTAGTTCCATCCTGCAGAAAAAATTAAACACTAAAATTTTCAGAGAAGAATAACCTTCAATTTTGGACCCAAAAAAAGTTTGCATGTGATCAATATTTTTCGAGTTATTTCGAAGAAATGGCGATTTTTCGCTGAATTACGAATATGATTTTTTCTCTTCAATCTCAATTTTTTTCAAAACTACGTACTTTCAATTGATGAAAAACTCAGAACTCATTACAAGAACATGAATGAAGTAAATTATGGAGTAACAACGATTTTTTTCAAGGGGGAGAAGAGAGGATGAGTTATTCACAATTTTTTTTCAACGAAAAAATAGGATTCAACATTATTTTCTTCATACCTCGATCAGTTTTGATGTTAGAAACTTAATAAATAACAAAAATAAAGTATTTTTGAAGGACTTCAAAAAAGGTTGATTGAGTTTTTTCCGAAAAATGCATTGGTTTTTGGTTATTGTACGTAGAAACTTTCCATTTTGGCGTTTGGAAATACCAATCAACTTTCAACAAGCAATTATTCAGTTTGTAGTAGGTTTGCATACATCACAAATGAACGATCGCCTTTATTTTTCCAAAAGCTATAATTTTGCTCTCTGCAGGTTTTTCGATTAGATGCATATTTTTCCAGTTATTTGCGAAAAAAAAGTTTTTGAAAACGTGTTTTTTTGCCTGAAAAACGACAATTTTACTCGCGAATAAGTCGAAGAGTATTGCTTTTCAGAAAAAACTTCATTGAACAAAAAGTGCTTAGAATCAGTCAATCTATTGATTTCCGCACTTATTTTCAATAAAAAAATTTTCACCCCCAAGAAGGGGGGGCATCCACCCCCAGGGAGAAAGCAACCCTCGGCACAGAGTTGATTTTGAGAAAGAGGGTATGTAGATCTTGAATCCAAATTTTCATGCTAATCGGTGCTGTATGGGATAAATACACGGGAAAATGGTCATAGACTGGACTAACAGGATCAGGATTTTGTTTGAAAACTCGAAACTCATTGCACCCAACCAGGGATACCATAGTCGACTGAAGCGGAAGGCAATGGAGATCCACAAAGACACGGATAATTTCAACAGAAAAGAAGAATCTGTGAACCTCAACCTTATATTGAATCTCATATTAAAAAGATCAAAAATAACTAATATCATGACGGCAGGTAGAATCCGGTAATTACCCATAAATACGCTTTACGAAGTCGTAATACACAGTTATCGGAGTTCAACTCAAGATGTATGAGCCTCTGAAGAAGTCGCCCGCGCCAGCGAAACGTCAGCAAGTACCTCCAAAAAAAAACGACGGCCCTCAATCCCGAAACAGAGTAGTGATACTTTGTTTGGAAGTTATTTCAAGTGCCTATCAAACGCTCTTTCAGTAATCGAATTAGCCATCTCTGAATTAATACTTTTTTCATTTGTTTTTGAAACTTCTCTAAACACAGAACAAAAGTCAGGAACGCCCAATTCGATTCTCGAAAAAGATATTACAAGCTATCGCAACCACAATAAAAAAACACGTACTGGTTATCCAGACACTGTTCCTGAGTTGATAGCAGTTTGAAAAAAATCAAGCATCAAATTAAACTGCTAATAATTTAGATACAGCACATTCAATTTTTGAAACCGAACTAGCGTTTGCTAGGGACTGGAAATGCCCCTCCAACAAAGTATCACAAGACTTTTTCCCTATTTGAAAAGGGAAATGAGAACCTATTCTTCTCAATAGGTAACGTCAGAGTATGAGTTTTTCAACATAAAGTAGTAGTTTCATTTTTATATCACAATCCATTCAAGAATTGAGATTAGGACTGTACATTCTCAAGATAAGCATGGTGTAAAATAATGGTGCCCAGTGCAGTTATCTGTAAACAGAAGATAAACTATTTATTAATTTACTTCGACCCTGCTCTTCCACTTCTCAACAATATGCTTATCGGTTTCACGTCAACCACATTACCGAAATCATTTGAAAATATAAATAGTCTGTGCTTGATCACTTCCAGGTTCATGGAAACAAACGGAAAATTAATGAATTGCAACGAAAAGTTACGACTTTTGAGAACTGGTCACCCGAAAATGTATTTTATTTGTTAAAAATTATCTTGAATATGATTTTCGAGCATATTCCGATGGAAAAAATATGCACTACACAACAACCCTTTTTATTTATTGGCAGTAAGTTCTGGCAAACGATTTTTATCTATGCACAACATGATGAAAAAATTATTTCACTTCGAAAATACTTCCAATTTCTCTTTAACATTTGGGGAAACATCTCACCCGGCAATCAAGCAGATGTTCGATTGAAAATTTTTACGCAAATCGCTAGGAAATTATCCAGACAAAATTTCTTAAAGAAAAGTCAAGAAGAAGAAATATAATTTCCTGTGTTCTGCATAAATGATTAAATCTAGAAATATCCTGACATTTTCCTACTGTGGGATACCTGCACAAATTAAAAAAATCAAGGTTCAAGTGTGTATAATCGTGCTAAATACGAGTGGCATTCCAAAAATATACCAATATGCTAAGTGGCTTATCGCTAAGTTGAAATGCAATGGAGGTACTAATTTCGTTACTCAATCTCTATGAACTCATCAAGAATTCTTCGTCAAAAAGTGTAAAATATTGATAAATTTAGCTTTCCTAATCATTTTCCATTGAACCGAATACTGAAAAAAAACGTGGCTTATCAGAGGTGAATTTTCCCTTTATATGTAGCGATAGTCAAAAAACTATATTTTGGAGTACCTACCTACCGTAAAATGGAATTTCTGTTTTGATATTTCCAGCATAACGTCTGATTTGCTTGGTATATACTAATACAGCCCAATATTTTTTTAAAGCACCATTCAAGAAGAATATATAATGAATATTGAAAAATGACTCCGAAAGCTGAATGCAACATAGGAACACACATTATTTATCGTGCCAGTTCATAGCGATGTCACAAATACAATTCTGAGGCCATCAAAGTTGTTTTCAATGCCTCGAAAATACAAATAGAGGTGTGTCTGGACTTTGGTGTTTTAATACCTCCCTATACACTGCGAATTCGCTGTTCGAGCCCTAACTGCCATATGATTCCCAGAGAAATGGGGACAAATATTTATAGCATTTGCTATATCGTAAAGTACTCAGTTTGAGCAAAACTGTTGACATAGTAGGCTAATTAACGTTTTTACCCTCAGACCTTCTAAAGTCCACCTGGAACAAATGTCTCCTCAGTAGGAACAACTATGGGTCCAGGGTTTCCCTGAAATGGTCTCAACTAAAACGACATGAACCAAAGCACACAACAAAAATAATCGAAAGATGTTTTGGCAACAGTTCCCAAATAGTGTTATAATGCGATACTCACATCGATGAATTTCTCTTGGGCTCCATAGAGTTCATCCACAGGGGTGACTTTCAAAACATCCAATGCTTCTTTTTCCCCTTTAACCTTTTTGCCCAAATACTCGACGATTTCCATGACGTTTTTCCTTCCCCAAACCCAGGGATTGAAGGCTGTACCACTTTGTAGAATAGCTTTGTGGAATAAACCTTCGGATAGTTTTGATAAAATGTGAAGGTGAGCGGAGGAACTTCCTGCACTATTTCCAAATAAAGTAACGTTATTTGGGTCCCCATTGAAATTCCTGATATTTTTTTGTACCCACTAGAAAATATTGGAAAACAACTTCACTTCAAATACATATCAGTTGTATATATGATAATAAATGTGCCTACGCGTCTCCAAAAATTGAGATTCATATCAGTCTACGATAATGACTAAAATCTCGACTCCACAGAGATAGGAAGCCTTTTCGGCTAATTACGTTTTCTCATGTTGATGACATACTTCACAGAGAAAAGACAAAGATATCACATATGAGAGTACAGTTGTTTTTACATTTTATAGTTATTCCAGTATTATTCTCATTCAAGTTCAGCGCATTTCCATTTCTTGTCTGATTTTTTCATTTTTTTTTTATTCTATAGTGCATTTTATTGTATATTAGTTTTTTGATGCAATACGTATATCGAAACGTTATTTTATTCTCATTATCAGTAGTTCGTCCAATTTATATTTATTGAAATTATTGTTTCATTCGATAAAATGCACCTAGAGTGTTTTTGCAACAACAGAAAAAGTGAAATCAAAAACACATACCAATAATCGGAATAATGGTCATGAGTAAATCCATACTGGAACTTCGTTGTCAACATAATTTTTTTTATTTTCTCCATCATTGAGACCAAATACTTTTCCTCTTATACCCATTTTTAATATCAACATGTATCTTGATTTTATATAAAATCTCACCCGAAGCGCCAAAGTTTGATCTTTCAATCCTGCATTTCCGGAGACCTCAAGAGAAGGGTCATCCAAGCTCAAAAATCCCAATATACCCAACCTATAGTTGAGTGATACAAAAACGATGTCTTCTATCATCAGATGCTCAGGTCCAAGAGCTTGCGAGTTACTTGATTCACATATGTATCCACCTCCATGAATATACACCATAACTGGTCGCAACTCGTTAGATGCATTGGGAAGCTGGAATTCAACATGATGACTATCAAGTTCACCAAATTGATCAATCTATCAACTAATCCAACAGTCTGTTTAGAGTTTTTCGTTTTACCAGTTTCAAGTTCCTTTTTATGCATAATCCATTTGAATTTTCTCTAGGATATTTTCATCAATAAATTTGTACGTATTGTAGTACCTCTTTTGTGAAAACATTCAGATAAAGACAGTCCTCAGACCCTGTGTATTCTCCCGTGACGGAGTCTTTGAAGTAACATTTCTCCCCATCAGCGGTAGCTTCTCTGATTCCACTCCATGGCTCTGGAGGAACAGGCGCCTGCAACCAATTGTAGATGACATATTTTCATTTAACATGATATAGCCTGAAATGGTTGCTGAAAAATTCAAAGGGTTCTCTGAAAACGTTTTGTAACTGTTTGGTAAACATGTGTAATATGAAATTGTGGATCCTCCTTGGATTTTTACGTCTGTTAAAGTGAGTTTTCCTGTATCGATCTTGAAATTTTTCGGAATGCGCTCTGTATGTATTATTTATTAGCAGTTGCACAGTAATTTTTTTTTCAAATGAGTTATCGTTTTCTAATAAAAAACAGTATCATGCACAACACAGTAAGTGCATTGAATCAGAATGAGATTCATGCCGAACTGGCGTATACAGGGTGTTTGAGTGTTATTTGATATGCGCCAAATATTAAAAAAATAATGATTCGAATAACAAGGTGTTTATTATCATTGGAAAATTGTGGATTATTGGAATGAAAGATGGGTGAAAAAAATACTCAAGCAAATTCTACAGTAACTGAATCTAGATTCAACGCGGGGTGTTGACATTGTAAACTTTCACGGCCGGTAAATAATGGATATAACGATGAGGAACCTTTGGTGTAAATGTTGAAACTTTTTCTATAGATCCATAACCCTAACACTAAAATGACATGTTTGCATTCAACGCGCGTTTCGCGAACAAGTTTAGCATCTTGAGGAGAAGAATATTGATGCTAATTCACAATACAATTTTCTTCTCCATGTTAGCAAAAAACGCATCGAGTGCAAAAATATAAGTTTGTGGTTAGGGTGATTGATTTTTAGAAAAAAATTTAAATAATGGATTGTTTGGTGTTTCCGGGCTTCTGAGCCGTGGTCAGCAAGTTTTTCGTCTTCAAGAATTCTGCTTCAGTTGCAGACGAAACCTAAGGCCAAATTCGAGCAAAGTACTAACCATCTGCGCTTACTCCATACAGCTATATTGCTATATAAAATTCAAGCAAATGCGAGGAAATTCGGGGGCTAGTAAACATCGATTAAAAAACTGAAACCACAGAGGAAAGCCTTTCCAGAAATGATATCGGTTTGTGGTGAATTGATCTCAGCGTAAACAAAAACGACCAAGTATGTTAGTGAAAGAAATTTCGAGAATAATTGACACAAGTTGAGTCAGGTAAGATTATGTAATGTTAGATAAGATGAACACCGCACAAAATACACATTGCGATAAATGTTTCGCAAATATTTAATTGCATTTGAAATTAACAAAAAATATCAATAGTTCTTGAATGTTTACTAAAATAGGAACTCTAGTGATTTCGATTGAATTTTGAAACCCGAAAAAATATTTGCAAACAAGTTGTAGTATATAGTATAATGCCAAAAGTGCATCAATGATAGTATTCCAGTTTCATGCTCTGGGAATTGTTCTTCAAAGTGAAATTTTTGCATAAATATTACGATGGAGATGGAAGAAAATAGTGCAATTAACTATTTGGATTTGACTATCACAAGAATAAATCACAAACATGATTTTTCGGTTTACCGTAAACCGGCCCACACGGACATTGTTATTCATAATACTTCGTGTCATCCATTTCAGCATAAGGTGGCCGCATTCAATAGTATGATTCATAGACTGTTGAATGTACCTTTATCTGATGTGAATTATGTTAATGAACTTAATATAATAAAACAGATTGCGATTAACAATGGATATGAGGGTCAGTTAATAGACTCACTTGTGAGGAAGAAATTACATAGTCAAGCCCTCAAGTTGGTGTATCCAGTAGTCAATACCGAGCCGGATACCTACAGAACCATAACTTATTTAGGCCAACCAAGCGTTAATATTTCTATAATGATATTAATACAGCTTTTCGAACTAATAATAAATTGGGGATATATATCAAAAATAATAAAGACAAAAATGAATCGTCACAAAGATCAGGAATTTATGAATTATCATGTGGGTCATGTCCGATGTACTACGTAGGCCAAACGGGAAGATCTTTCAACACTCGCCTAAGAGAACACAGAGCTAGTTTTTTGAATGGAAAAACAAATTCTACTTATGCAAGTCACCTCATTCTGGAAGGTCATGAGTTCAACCACGAGTTCAAAGTAAGGCATTTTGAGCAGAAAGGTTGGAAACTTAACCTTCTAGAAAGCTTGGAAATCAATAGAGGGAAAAATTCAGAATATTTATTGAATGATCAGGTTGAATTAAATAACTCCCCATTGTTGAATATGTTCCCGGCCAATAATTCTATTTCTAGGAATAATCTTCGTATGTAACTAATAACTAATTAGTATTTGAACAAATTATGGGTCAAATATCGGACCTAAGTCGGACCTTTATTGTAAGAGACGTTCGACCTACTTGTATATAAATTGCGTATTATAGAATAGTGATTTATTTATCTTGCTTGAAGAAGCTATTGTAATAGCGAAACACGTGTCGCGGTTTTGTAAACCCATTGTGAGTGAAAATCATACAGGAAACTGTAATATATTTTTGTGCATAACTATCCTAGTAAAATTATAAAGGAAATGTTCTATCGAAAACATTACAATCAAGAAAAATCATAGTGATCTTTTCAACAGATTCAAAATAATATTTTATCATTTCGCATAAAAAGTGTTTACTTCTCAAATGTGTCATACTCAATATAACAACAGAAGTTTGTGAAGAAATATGAATCGAATGAATGAGTTAGTGATTCTCATGATAACACTCTATACGGTAACTTCAGAATACAGAAATATTCCACCAAGAATTTGTAGGGAAAGATCGGGTGAAACAAAATACTCAGGTAAAACAGGATACCATGTTTTATTTCAAAACGAGTAGTACGATCTATCGGGTAATACCGGAACTGATACTCTCAGTACCTACCGACCGATGCCCAGTCAGTCATCTACCAACCCTATTTTCACTCTAGATGGCGTAACAGGTGGATATGTCGAATTGTGAGGTTGAATTAAAATTTTTTGCGGGCTTTCACACACTGTTTTTTTATTCCAACCCATACAGACAGAAATAATTGAAGCTTAGTAGATTTAGACAATAATGTGGTTGTTCACTACAGTTATGCACAATAGGTTTTGAGAATTTTTGTATGTGGTCACATGTTTTGGAATCAACAGTTGGGTAAAACCGGACACTGTCCGGTCATCAGAAACCCGAAGGTTGGGCCCAATGAGCTTGTGCAAGAGCGAGAGAAGACGAAGTTTCCACATGTGACTTCTGTCAGTAACATATTGTAATATTTATTTGCTGAGCTTTCCTTTCCCGGTAATAACTGTTAGCATGACGAAAGTAAAATGGTTTATTGGTATCACTCAGACCGAAAAGATTTGAATAGTACATGTCTTTATGTTGTTGAGAATAGTACTAACTTCTTTTCATTCCCATGTTGTGTCTCATTTGCTAGGGGCCAAACGTTATGGAACCTATATAAGCTTAAGTATTCGGCTTTATCAAACTTGGTCGCTAAAACAGGATACTTGCTACTTTTTTATTATTCAATTTTTTTTCTCATGTGACCTATTTATTGCATGAAGACTGGTATCAATCGAAAGCCCATTTATGATTGAAACTGGAGCCGAGAAATAGTCCCCAGCTTCATTGAAAAGTTTATGAGACCTAGAACATTAGGTATCCCGTTTTACCCAACTTTCCCCTACGTACAGGATGACGGAGTTTCTGGAGGGTTCATTTAAAAAATCAAGCTTTAAACCTTGAAATAAGTTTTCTAAAACCCCATTGATTGAAAAATATCACAAATTCGTCTAGTAGGTATAATATGTATCAGACAATTGAGTGATACATTACCGGCCCAGTATCAACTTTCGTTCACTTCATTGTTTAAGTATTAGGTATTCCAGATACTTGTCAACATCTTGTCCAATGACGAATTGAACCAATACGGTGGAATCTGCCCCCCCAGAAACTTTCGTTTGTTTTTTCCAAAGAATGTGATTTCCATGGTAAAACTGGAATTTGCCCCCCAGACATCACGTAATCTGGAATGCCTAATAATATTCTTATTAACATCACAGACTCATAGACAATAAAATGATAATAAAATATAATGAATTGATGTAATACGTTTCTTGAATTTTATAATTCAGATGTTCAAAAGAAAGTATACAAAAGTTTGCAGGAATGCTAGTTTTATACTTCTTTGGTATACTTTTACTGCACTATATATTACTCGTAACCATTTCATTTTCAAATTTATTTTTGAATGCGAATAATGAGATGAAAATATTGAATTGTAAAATGAGCTTTTTGAAATCATATTGATGGCACTGTTTGAAGTACACATAAATCTTCTCAAATACTGTTTTTCAACACTCCAATTGTTTTCAGTTCGAACGCTCCAGTTCTACTTTGAAGTTGTTACTTGTTTCGTGTCGGGTTTGATGCTCCGAGACCCATTATCGGAAGATCAAGAGGTTATTTCAATAACTTGATGTCGAAGAGTAATCTACACACCTACACACCATTATGGTAGGTACGTTCAAAAATGATAAACACGGAACACAATCAGTTCAAATTTTATAGCTGTTTTTGTCGAAGCGGAAATTGTGGTGAGTTACAACTTTTTAGTTTTTTCATAATTTTTTTCACTTAGTGAGATGTATAAATTGTTTACCTTGAATCTCAATACTCCCAAAGGTGGTTTTGCATAGGGTATTCCAAGAAACGACAAGAACTTGTTTCCATCTAGATTCGTACGTTGACATCCCTTCAAATATCCCTGTTCTATTCGAACCAATGGTGGATGAATATTCTGCATAACAAACTAGGTCGAATCACTGATAAGAATTTTTCAATATTCTAGCACGTACGCATACCAGCTGACTTGGTTGATGAATGCTGTCCTATTTGAATTTATGTCGATAGTTTCTCGAATATTTTTATGACAATTCAGTTAGTTATCAGGTTGAAGTTCATCGGACGATTCAGAGGCATACGGAATTGCGGAGGGGAATAATTCTAGCAAGATTTAATAATAATTTTAATGATTTCAAAATTGAATTGTTGGATCTTCTAGGAACCATTTACATTTGTTTGTAATTTATGCAACTTCTCCAATTGAACAGATACACAATAATTGAAATGTTCAGTTGTGATAAATGGTGCTCAAAATCCCTTTTTTATTTTTGATAGTTGAATTCGGTGGAATTACATTGGCCTTTAATATGTTTTTCTGCAGATTATTATTTGTTTCACCTTGTAACATTCCTTTGTTTTTTTCGGAAACGATATTTGGATATTCTCACATCTTCAACCAAGCTAAAAAAGTGTGAAGTTTTTATATTACCAATTTAATTTCTTCAAGTAAGTATCGAAAATATCAAACATGTTTTGTATGTAGAAATATTATCGTGGTATCCTATGCATTTATCGCATTTTTGGCTTCTATTCCTGCAGGTTGTTTTACTGGAGTTGCTGTTCATAAATAAAATTTTTAATTCTTATTTTCTCGAATTGAATATGTTCTAACCTAATAGGGTTAAAAACGTAACGCGTGGTATTTCTTAATTTTGTTACCATTATTACACTACTCATTTACTTTAGATTGGGGGTGTAATCTCATACTTTTCATGAAGGCGCCTACAAAATTAATCGTTTGCTAGTCGATGATTATGAACTGAAAATTAGCGATATTATATTAACGAATAAGAACCGAATAAGAAACGATAATAGAAAAATGTTGGCTGGATTATTAATGATAATAATAATAAATGGTCTTTATTAAAATGAATTCGAAGATAGATTCACACAATACGGGTGGCGTTATTCGTGAAACACGCTCTTTCATATAACCACCCAAAGAAGCGAGTTGAGTAATAAGGCAGGAGAAATATAGTAAAAACCAATGCCTATATTAATTTCATTCATTAATAACTGTCTGCCGAACGACTCAACATTGAGTGCCTGATTTCTGTGGGAAGAGAATTGTGAATTTTTATCGCATAATTGCTAAATGATCTCTGAAATGAAGTTGATGAGTTCCTAGGAACGTGGAAAAGATGACCATACCGTGTATGAAATTTCATGAAATTCGTTACGCTGACAAGTTTTCACGAAAGATAAGATGAGATTATTTAAGTTGCTTACAAATCAATCGTGATGCAGAAACCTTTCATTTAGTGTGAGCCATCCAGAATCCCAAAAGAAAAAGGTCCAATTATCTCAGATCACATCCCTATTCGATATAGCGGGCCAATAAACCACACTCCAATATGTTATACTGAATAAAATATGTCAAATGCATAATTTCAATTCAATCGCACGGTTCAATACATTTTATGTAGGCATATCAGTTTCAATTCACCAAAGGATGATTCAGATGACCGATATGTTTCGAAAAGCGCGGTTGAGAATCCAGCCATAACCCAAGATTGAGGCTTCTCGATTCTATTCAGAGAAAGGCAATCCGTCTTATTGGTGATTCTTCGCTCACAGACTCGCTCACTTCATTGGAACATCGTAGAAGGGTCTTCTATAGATACTTTCACGGTCGATGCTCTTCCGAATTTTTATCAATCATTCCCCCCTTGGCAATATCTACACGGATGACTCGACGAGTACAGAATTCCCACCCCTTTGTTGTGAATTTGGAAACCTGTCGAACCTCTCTTGCTCAGGGATCTTTTTATATAGATATAGAACAACTGAGCTTTGGAATTCCTTGCCATAAGAGGTTTTTCCTGAGGCTTACAAACTCCAGAAATTGTGTGAATGAATTGAAGTGAATGTTAATTCGTATCTCCTGTCCCTTGATTCATGCGGTGTTCTTTGGACATTACAGGGCTTCCCTTTCCCTTCAAATCAGAATTAATTATTTCAGCAGCTACGCCGATAACTTTCAGAGGAACTCTATAATGAATCTGCGTATGATCAGCATATTGGTGACTCCAAATAATTGAAAAATCTGCAGTACAAAACTCCGTTGCCTATCTGAGGAATAATTTGACAAAAAAGATATGGCTGAAAAACCCAAACCATCATACTTTCGATACATAGAAGTTGGACAAAGAGAAAAATAATTAATAATAATAATAATAATAAAACGTCTTTTGTTCACCCTCGTATTGTATAGTAAAAAAATTTAAATATACCCAACCCAGAAAAAGTGAAAAATAACTACTAAATCCATCCAGATAGCTAAATTGAATAAATCTTCTTATTCCGATAAGGTTTTTATCCTAAAATCAACACACAATAACTAAAATTACTTCAGTTCGACTTGCCTGAGTAATTGAACTGCGGTCAACAACTAAGCTAATCAGTCAAGTGTAATTTCTTGAAGTTTAGTGAATCCTTCGAAGGCTGCACTGATAGGGAAGAAGAAAAAGCAGTCCATCTGTTGGACACCAGAGATGGAGTCAGCTTTTTCATCAATAGAGCCAGCTTTAGTTTTAGCACCCATTCTATCCCAACCAAATTCTTGTGAAACTTCAACCATCCAGATTGACGCTTCGGAAAAAATAGGAGGTGTTCTCACAGAGAGTATTTGGGAGTTATTAGCAAACTGCTTTTACGCATTATTGTCATATATTGAAAATGAAAGGTCTCATATAAAAATTAGTTTTCTCATTTTCAAAATTATCAACCTTAAAAAGAATTTGGAAATCGAGTGATTATTGATGATTTATAATTTTTCAGTTCAACATTTCGATTCGAAGAAATCATCTACCCATGTTTTCTCATTCAGCTGTAATAGTAGTAGTATATCCAGCGATTTCCAAGATCAACGCCATTCAAATAATCAGGTTTCAAGTTACATCACGGGTCACCAATAATCGGAACTGAATGCTGAGAATTGCCAATTTAGCGATTGTCAGCGAAATAATTCATGTCGACAGGATAATTTTTTTGTATAAATTGAAAAACTGTCTACCGATTCGGGCTTTATGGTTTTTTAAACTTCAGTGACTAGTTTGACTAATGAGGCTAAAAATGAATTTTCAAATCAGTTGAGGTCCTCTTCAATAAGAATGAAAACAACACATCTCCTCTTCTTCAGAACTTCAATGTGATTACTTACTTCCTTTGTTAATCCATAATTGCATTATTCAACCTGTTCCATTTTATTGATGAGCAATGATTTTTAACTTTTTATTTTATTTATTCAATGTCACAGACTGTATAAATCGTGTTTTTGACTCATTCTTTTTTGTTAATAAACTAAGTAAATTTTCATTATATCTACTTTCACTTCACCAGGGTAGACTTCACATACACAGTCAAAACCACCTCTCCCAGCCAAGCTAAAAGTTTCACGTCTCTTTTTTGATTGCCCCCATTTGGAAGGATGGTTTTCTTCAAAAACCCCCTCGAAAATCACGTCCTGTTGATCGATGAACTTCTTTCATTTTTCAATGGTAAATTTCACTGATGCCTTTTTGATCTTAAATGATTCATTCATTTCATTTTTGATCGTGACATTGGGGAGTGTTTATTCTCAATGTATTGACGAAATCTCAATTGGATTTGTTAATTGTTAATGAGCTACACTTTGTCAATATCACCTTTATTTTTCTATTGGTCCAACACCTATCCAATTGTTTGTACCATTGAATGGACACCTAAATAAAAATTAGGAATTTTTCTTTTTTATGGATTTTCAAAATGGGAGTTTTATCCTATTTTTCTCGAGAGTTTTATTGCAGTATTAAACAAGTTTCTGTTTTGTATACCTTCACGAAATTAGGAGCTGATATTTTGAACAAGTCGTTGGCGAGTATCACCTGGTTGACTTTTTTTTAGTATCCTTCAAATACTGGGTTTGAAAATCCAATCATTCTACCGTAACGAAAAAACAACGCTGTTTTATCGTTGAGGACTCCAGAAGATCAACCTTCGCTGGAAAATAAGGCCAGAGCAATTTCTGCCCACCTTTATATGTATGTCGATAATTTCAATATTTCACAAGCAAATATAAAAGTATTTTTTGTTGAGCCAAACATACTAGACATAAGCTAATTCAAATTACGAGCATGAAACCTGATAAAGACCATCTCTACTATTAACTTTCATATATTATTTTTACAAACATACCATCTCGATTATTCAATCACAATTTCTCCTACTACCAATTTGATCAATTTGTAATTTACACTCAACGTTTGATTATATATAATTTTTATTCACGTTTTTTCTTGGCCAGTGAGATAATTTTTGAATCATAATTTTCGGGGTTTGAATAATTTCAGAACCACGTGGCGCTCAAAATTCTCATTTTTCTTTCAACATCGAGAAAATAACAAGAAGTTTCCTCCAACTCACGACTCCAAAGCTCCCAGACGAAGAGCACCGGTGCTGTGTAACAAAAATAGGTTAAAACTTTCTTCAAGTATTTCCTATTTTGAAGACAGGCTAAAAAATCGGTGCTCAAAATATGTTACTGCCGCCCGGTCTATATCTCTTCCTGGTCGATATAAGAATATGAAATAGTTCCGGAAATTTTCTATGCAGCATATATTTTTCATATACTTAGGTCGTAGGTATAGAAAGTGTCACGCGTTTTCGAAATTTACGAGATATTGAGAAGAATATTTTCGTGGAGGAATTCAAATTTGGAGGAACTTTCTTTGCTAGAAATAGACCTTCTTTATTTATATGTGAACAGTAAGGATGTTAGTCCCCCACTTTACATTCTAATGGATCTAGATATCAAGTCGATCAAAATTCACGTGAAGGCTTATTTAAAAAAAAATCGCTTATCAACGTTGTCATAGTTCTAGAAAAACCAAACGCATTGAAGTAATTTTCTTTGTCCAGGTACATTCGTATTCTCAGGTCTCTGAATCCCCTAGAATTTTTTTTTATTCCAAAACGATATATTTATTTAAAGAATAGTTGATAAAATCCTCCCCGTTCCGAATACGTCCCATTACTAATAGTCCAGGAGAGGACTGCAAGAACGCGAGACGATCAGCTGTATTCATGAAACATATTTTTTCTAACACTACTAACTTTACTCAATACAATGATGCCTTTGTGCCTCAGCGTATTGGATACATACTTTGTGTATTTTTTTGAAAATAAAATTTTTGTTCACGAACCGTAATGTTAAGGTCCGCACATTTTATCATTAACATACAGTAAATGACACAAAAAGAATGGAAACTGAAAGAACTTCTTTCGTGCTTGTCATGGTTATAATATTCAGCTTGAGTTATTCATTGAAAATAAAAACATTCATTTCATTGATTTTTTTCTCATAACAGTTTTTCTGTTGTCGGACTATATTGAAAAATCTCTTTCCAAAACTCCATCCGTTCTCTTTCTGGATTCTCGCTCATGGTCAAAACTTTCCCAATATTCAGGAAATGCATGGTGTCTTTCTCAACAGGCTTCCATATGATATTCACTTGTTTTTTATCTGGAGTGGGATTCCCAAATTTGGCAAAATTTGCCCACATTTTCACGAATCTTCTTATCGATGTGTCTTCAATACTTCCTGCTTCTACGCTCCCTAATTGGTCGCATTTGAACAAATAGCCCAATTCATCCGCGTGACAAACACCTTGAAAGAGAAGGATCCAAGAAATTAACATTCAATAATTATGATCATCAATCAGTATTCGATTTTTTCAATGGCCTTATCGAATTCTTTATGTAAAAACCATTTATCGGCACACAAATTAAATCGAAAGTAATACCATCGTCCATAGATATTCTAATAAGTCCGCTCACTCTCAGCAGCGACCCAAATCATCACCGTCCGTCCTCGCGCGTCCCTTGCCTGGCCGGTCGATCGTCAGTGCCCGTCTGACGGGGGAGCCAGTTTAACAGAGTGTCTCCGACTGAACAGTTCGCATCGTTCCGGCCGGTTAAACTGAGTGCGCGAAATGAACATTCTATTTGAACTTTTATTCTTGTAGTTATTTGAACATTTTTTGATGAGGGAAGAAAGTTACGAATTCTCTGGAATTTATTTTTGGTTGGAGGCTTACTATCTCCTCCGTTTTGAATTTATGGAAAATAATGAAAATTATAAATGTTTATTGACGCGTAATCTCAATCAGGATCGTCTCGAGAATTACTTTGGTCAAATCAGAAATGCTTGTGGAAACGCTAGAAATCCAACTGCCATTCAGTTTATCAGAGCATTTAAAAAACTTTTTGCTATAGGATATTTGCACGAGACAGAAGGCAGCAATTTTATGGAAGACAGTAGCGATATTTTGCTTAATATAACATCGGAGTCATTGAAAAATATTGAAAGTTCTCAGGAAAAAAATTAAGAAAATATTTCTCCAATTATGAAAATAGAATCAACCGACTATAGGAATTTGATATCAGAGGAGGGAAATGCACTGGTCTATGTTGGTGGATATTTTTTACGTAGATGTCTCTTTAAACATTCTTGTCATATTTGTTTGGAATATTGTTCATCATCCGAAAGAGACAAGTCTACTTCATTTTATGAGCTCAAAGCTTACGAAGGTAGTAAAAATATATTTGGTGGCTTAACAGTCCCTCCCAATGATTTTTGTAAGTATTTAATACAATAAGAAAATATTTTTGTTTCGAATTTTAATGATTGATGATTTTAATGATGATTACTGCATACATGATGGTGTAGGAAACATATTTCTGAAAGAATATTCCAATGTAGAATTCAGCCACCCATGTAGCAATTTTCCCAAAGACTATTTACTTTCATTGTTTACAAGAGTTCGAATCTATTACACAATCAAATTTGCAAACAGGCAAATAAGATCTCAATGTTTAAATGAACAACTGAACTGAAATCACTAATATCGTTGCCGACGTTTCCACTTTTATAAAGTCATCCTCAAATACACACATACAGGTGAAAAATCATTAAAATTTGCGACTAGAATCACTTCTGCGAACGAGAGGTCAAGATTGAGTGAATTCGGTACAATTCAATTGACAGTAAAAATGTGAAAAGAGACATGAACAACAATTTCAAAAATGTAGGAAACGGTAGAACCCAATCTCTGGTTTCTTGTCTATTAGAATAAGAATAAAAGGACATTTACATAAAAATTCCCAGTTTTTGATACTGAAATATACAGAAGTATATTTCTGACCGACGAAAAGTCCACTGTGTTAGCGACCGTTGAAAATAAAATCAGGAACTCACTTACTTCCTGCACTCAAGCAGAGTTTTGATTTATATATATATATATATATATATATATATATATATATATATATATATATATATATTATAAACAAAATATATATTTCAGTATCGAAAACTGGGAATTTTTATTTTTATATAAATGTCCTTCAATTTTTATTTCAATAGACAAGAAAACCAGAAATTTATGTGAGTTCAACCGTTTCCTACAGTTTTTAATTTTTGTTTATGTCTATTTTTACATTTTTACTGTCAATTGAATTGTACCAAACTAATGTACTCAATCTTGACCTCTCATTCGCAGAAGTGATTCTTGTCGCAAATTTCAATAATTTTTTACCTTGTGTGTATGTATATCTGATTTACTGTAACTTTGTAGTACCTTGACGATGACTTTATACAAGTCGAAACGTCGGCAAAGGAATAATAGTAGTTTAATTTATTCGACCTAACTCCAACCAACCCCCAGCTAAATATTTGAAATGTGTCTAAATATATATGCCAAAGTACTGAATAGATTATAATTATACTATTAGGGTATACTCAAGAAAACAACAAATCACCATTGAATTAGGTAATATGTAAATGAAGATTATTCATCTTCATTTTTTCTTTATTGTGAAGTCCCTTTATAAGTATCTCACCTTTTTACCTGCCCATAATTTAAGAAATCAGGTGATTCATGCCAGTTATTACAACGAAATATTCCTTAATTTATTGTTATTAAAATCTCATAAAATATAATCATCTCAATGAAAGATCATACAAAAACATAAATAATATATAATGAATATGATCAACACTTGACGCCTGACCCTCGTAGACACACTTTCGAGTAAACATATTGTTCGCGCTGCTGACTGACCCTCGTATAACGTATTTCTGCTTGTAGCCCGCATGATTTACGACCGCTCGCAAAAAAAGCGGCATATTTTACCCACATCAAAGGAGTTACCAGACTTATTAGAATATCTATGGACGATGGTAATACATAATACTTCCTGTATGGAAGATATCCTATTCTGCTGAAGCATCTAGAACCCTCGACAGTCGTATAATGAATGTCACACGAAAGTGATTCTAGAAGTAATGTCAATTCTTGTACTTGTGCTAGAACATTCAAATTGGAGAGATCTCAGGAAGAACTGGAAATATCACTATATTTTTTGGTATCCACTGGTGGTATCGCTAACACCCAGTGACTCCATATAGTATCAGGTTATTCTGACTATCCTAAAATGATTATCTAAAAGTGAACTGTTTCATTTTTATTATACGTATACTCTGCATAATTCACAAAAATAAAAGGTTATTTTACATTCAAATAGTTCTGGGCGCTACTGGGTCAATTCATGGCTCACTTCAAAAAATCAATTCATTTCAATACACTTGTAAACAACGCCACTGATGGAAAATGCCCACTGTGGGGAGAGATGGTTTACCGACATATCGCTGGGCTGATTCATAGGAGGATTTTTGTCATAGGGTTACCTTATCGATGTGGGCACAAAGGGATAGATATAATTATTGATTCATTCGATGTCCAGCTTTTGAGAGCTCCGGTTTGTTGAATATTTTGTATAGTTTAGTGGGCAAATATATATAGAAAAAGGATATCGTGTTTCGTTCACGAGTCCTTAATAAAGCAGCGGTGGGATCGTAAAACAAATCCGGTGGAGTGGTGAATTCGAAACAGTGTCCGGTAGTGCTATTTTGAGTGGACTTATTGGTTTTAAATAGCGTTTTAGTGATCGAGTGCACATACTGAAGACGTGGATAGTCCGAGCAAAAACTGTATGTATTGAAGTGTTTTACATATATTCATATATATATATATATATATATATATCCATCAGAATCGAAATGGATTCGGATTCGAGTCCTGACTCCAGTCAGAGTTCTGGGGATTACAATTATAAACGTAATAAAAGGAGTAAAAAGTCGAAGAGAGTTAAATCTCGTTCAAAGCGGTCAGATAAAAAGGCACATCCATGTTCTTCAACTGAACGCGTACCTTCCACACCGCCACTACCGGTCAGCGTAGTAATACAGGAGCGTAGGACCAGTACCCCTCAGGAACAAGTGGATACAGTTACAAGATTAGAAAAGCCCGTGGAAAAATTACTTGAGAATCAAATTCCACGACAAGAGCAAGGTCAGCCTCAGAAAATGTTCATAAAACCTGAGTGCATTCCGGAATTTGAACCAGGGAATCCAAATCTCAGTGTTACTAAGTGGATAGAAAAGATCGAACAACTTGGAGCTATAAACAAATGGGACGAAAATGCCATTATTTTTCACATGCAGAGTAGGTTGATCGGTCTTTCTCGTCAATGGTACAATAACCTGAAGAATTATAACATGAATTGGGCAGAGTGGAAAGTTCTTCTCACCAGAAGTTTTCCAGATCATCAGGATTTTGCCTCGACCCTCAGAAAATTGTTGAACAGAACCAAACAGTTGCACGAAACCTGGGAAAAATACTACTTTGACAAAATGGATCTTCTGAGCGCTTGTGAAATGACAGGAAAGAAGGCAGTGTCTTGTCTTATCGACGGGATAAGAGACTCATCCGTTCAAGCAGGTGCTAGAGCAGGGAGGTGATGAATTGTACGGTGAATACTTGTCTACTTTGCGATCCGAACAAAGTGTTTGGCCAATTTCTGAGCAGCGCCGTAAGTTCCATATGGGTAGGCATAAAAGAACTCTATCGCCAGGTCCTAGTATGTCTAGGGCCTTGTTGGGAAAACGTTTCCCGACGCCTGAACGTGACGAACGTCGTCATGGACAGCCGCCCCAAAAAAGAAAATCGAACATGGAGAGTTTAAATCCAAAATTGAAATGTTACAACTGTCAGGAAAGGGGGCATATTCCACCAAACTGCCCCAAAGCCAGAATAGAGTGCACAAATTGCAAACGTTTGGGACATTTTGCAGACGAATGCAGAAAATCTCGCCCAAGCGTTAAAAATCACGTTGTACATGGAAAATTTTCCATGAATCATCGTTATTTTTTTTATTGTTTTGTGAAACAGATGCCAACGCGTGCATACGTCGATACAGGATGCGGTTCGGTGTTGATTAAGGAAGATTTGGCGAAGAAAGCAGGTCTTGATTTCAAGCCAAGTACCCTCACGGTCTCAGGCTACGGTGGATTCAATGTTTCTGCTATTGGACAAGGATGTGTCTCTTTGGAAATTGATTTAGTTCAAACCAATGTGGATTATCTTGTAGTTCCTGACAGCGTACAATCCATTCCAGTCATAATTGGCCAGAGTCTGTTGAATCAGCCTCAAGTTATGATGATTGTATCTGGCAAAAATGTGCGCATCATTCCGAGAAGCGATGATATTGCTAGGACCTTGGAGTTGCCAGTAAGGAAAATTCCACTATGGGCCAGAGAAGATGCTGTTATACCAGCGAAGACGGTTGCGCTGATAGCTGTGACGTCACATGGAGGAACGGTCGACGACGTATACGTACCTTGGGGATTGCGACCAATCCCGGCCAATGAATATTTCATTGATGAGTGTATTACCAACGGACAAGATGGTTTCATCACCTTGGCTAATATTTCCAACAAAGATCTTAAGGTCAGTAAAAACACAATTTTAATTCGTTCAGTTGCCTGTTTTGAAGAAATCAATGGTGGTTCAAACATAAACGTTATGTTGAGTCAAACAAATGAGAAACGCCCTCTGCTTACTGCTAATGACATTTCCTATGACAACAAACTGACTTCAGCAGAGGTAACTGTTCTGGTGAAATTGCTCAATGAATTTTCGCAGTGTTTTGCACGTAGTACGAAAGACTTGGGAAAAACGAACGTCCTTAAAATGTCAATAAATCTTAGCGATGATAAACCGGTCGTGTACAGACCCTATCGTTTGGCTCACAGCGAAAGAAAAATTGTGAGAGACATTGTAAACGATCTTCTCGAAAACAATATTATTCGTGAATCTGATTCACCATATGCCAGCCCTATCATTTTAGTAAAGAAAAAGAATGGTGAGCAAAGAATGTGCGTTGATTATCGAGCGCTCAATGCAAAGACAGTCAAGGACAGATTTCCACTCCCACAGGTGGATGAGTTTTTGGAAAAACTCAAACATTGTTGCTATTTTACAAATTTAGACTTAGCAAGTGGCTATCACCATATTGAGATGGACCCCGATTCCATTCCTAAAACAGCTTTCGTGACTCCAGACGGGCACTTCGAGTTCGTTCGGATGCCGTTTGGTGTCGCCAACGGGCCGGCAGTCTTCCAAAGGGCCATCAACAAGGTTCTGGGCAATATGAGGTATGGAAAAGCCTTGGCCTACATGGACGATGTGCTTTTACCAGCCCAGAATTTTCAGGAGGGTATTGATAACTTGAAGGACGTTCTGAAGGCCTTATCTGAAGCGGGCCTTACATTGCGTTTATCTAAGTGCCACTTTTTCATGTCCAAAATCGAATATCTAGGACACGAAATCAGCAAACATGGTGTACAACCAGGAAAAAGGAATACAGACGCTTTATCCAAGTTTCCTACGCCAACAGATGTACACACTGTAAGACAATTTTTAGGTTTGTCCAGTTATTTCAGAGAGTACATAAAGGACTTCGCTACGATTGCAAGGCCTTTAACGACTTTAACGAAAAAGGGCGTAAATTTCGTCTGGGCCGACGAACAGCAAGCTGCTTTTGACGCACTAAAGCAGAAGCTTGTGTCTAGACCCATTTTGGCAATTTACGATTCAGATTTGCACACTGAAGTCCACTGTGATGCCTCAAGTGGGGTATCGAAGGAATATTGTTGCAAAAACAAAAGGAGGGCTCCTTGTTGCCTTGTTTTTACTTTTCACGGCAAACATCAAAAGAAGAACAACGGTACCATTCATACGAGCTGGAAACGCTGGCAGTCGTGAACTCCTTGAAAAATTTCAGGGTATATTTAATCGGGATAGATTTCAAAGTTGTGACTGACTGCAATGCTATAAGAACAACGTTAAGCAAACGGGACTTGATCCCTCGAATAGGAAGATGGTGGCTTTCAATACAGGAATTCACCTTCGAAGTGGAATACCGTCCTGGTGTTAAAATGGCGCATGTTGACGCTCTCAGTCGAAGTCCTGTTTTCGAAGCCAATCATTCAGATAAGTGTTCATTCACCCAAACGCAAAACGTGCGAGAAGAGTGAAACGTCACTCAGGAGCGAAACGTCGCTTACAGGTGAAACGTCACCCAAACGCAAAACGTGCGAGAAGAGTGAAACGTCACTCAGGAGCGAAACGTCGCTTACAGGTGAAACGTCACCCAAACGCAAAACGTGCGAGAAGAGTGAAACGTCACTCAGGAGCGAAACGTCGCTTACAGGTGAAACGTCACCCAAACGCAAAACGTGCGAGAAGAGTGAAACGTCACTCAGGAGCGAAACGTCGCTTACAGGTGAAACGTCACCCAAAAATAATCGCCTGTATAAGAAAACTGAATCTGGGCAGAAATGGGTAGTCCCAAAAACTGTTCGCAGACAAATCCTCATGCATTTCCACGATGCTGGTGGACACATGGCCTTAGACAAAACTTTGTCTACTCTTTCCAAAACGTACTGGTTTCCAGGCATGCGCAGGTATGCTAAAAAGTACATATCTTCTTGTCTGGATTGTCTCTATAATAAAGAGCCAGGTGGACGTCCTCCTGGTTATCTCCATCCTATCGAAAAGATCTCTGAGCCATTTGATACACTCCATATCGATCACTTGGGCCCCTTTGTAAGGTCGAAACGGAAAAATATGTATCTCATCGTAATTGTGGAGGCTTCCACAAAATTCGTCTTTATGAAAGCGGTACAGTCAACAAAGGTGGGACCATTGGTTAATTTTTTAAATGAAGTTATTGCCAACTTTGGGGTACGTAGAAGGATTGTCAGCGATCGTGGTTCTTGCTACACGTCAGAAAGGTTTGAAAACTTCTGTCGTGGTCTGAACATCAAACATGTATTGAACGCGACTGCTACTCCTAGAGCGAACGGCCAAGTGGAGAGGTATAATAGGACAATTTTGGGCTCATTGTCAGCTTCTACGTCAGAAGAAGACAGATGGGACGAACAGGTACAAAAAGTGAGGTGGGGAATAAATACGAGCGTGAATTCAACTACCAAAGAATCGCCCTACGAATTACTGTTCGGGTATGCACCACGGGGTGTAGCCAATGCGGTTTTGGCCAACGAGGTAACAGAACCAGCATACGACAGTGGTCTACAGCGCACTCGAGAATCTGTGAAACGTATCATTTCCATCGAGCAGAGCAAAAGTAAAGCTCGCTTCGATGCTCGTCGCTTTCAAGGACATAAGTTCGGTCCTGGCGACCAGGTTCTTATTCGCAGTACACAAGTTTCGAATAAAGGAAAGAGTAAAAAACTCTTACCCAAATACGCAGGTCCGTATGTTATCACGAAGGTTCTGGATCATGATAGATTTATTATTGAAGACCTCTCGGGCTCTTCAAGATCACGAAGAAAATACAAGGGGATCGTATCCCTTGATAAGTTGAAGAAGTACAACGTGAATGTGAGCTCAGAATCCGAAGAAGGGTCTCCACAAAGTGAAGTGGAATGAGGGATGTGAAGATATATTCTCCATTGTTGTTTTCAAATTGATATCTTTTCTCTCCCATGAAATTGTTTAGTTTGAATTATTATAGCTGTGGTTGATTCGCGATAGACCAGAGTTATATTAATGATAATAATAAAAAAAAAGGGAGTCAAATTTGTGGTATACGTGGAGTATGTATCGTTGCATTACGCCTTGAGCCCCCTTTCAAAATAAACCTAGCTAGAGGCCTCACGAAGATATCCAACGTGGTTATCGACAGAGAATAAAAGTTAGAGAGTTCCTTGAAGTAAGGACGATAACAGAAAAGTAAATGAAACGATCATTTATACAACAAGAAAGTCTTGTTTGTAAACGGATGTGCTTTTCAAAATCCATTTGACGAAAGTGGGTCGCGCAAAAGCCTTCCTTCCATATCGTGGAGAATGGATGGATTTGAATGTATGGGTAGTGAGAATCCTTCTCTAGTCTGTTCCCAGTAGAAACTAACCAAACCCTTGTGGCTGACTGAGAGAGAGAGAGAGAGCTGAACCGTTCAGATGCCAATAGAGTGACTAATTGAACTGAATTTCAACAGGATTCATCCCCGAGATCTATACACGAGGACGTGTAACACGTAGCGTGGCCGACTGTAAACAACGCCACTGATGGAAAATGCCCACTGTGGGGAGAGATGGTTTACCGACATATCGCTGGGCTGATTCATAGGAGGATTTTTGTCATAGGGTTACCTTATCGATGTGGGCACAAAGGGATAGATATAATTATTGATTCATTCGATGTCTAGCTTTTGAGAGCTCCGGTTTGTTGAATATTTTGTATAGTTTAGTGGGCAAATATATATAGAAAAAGGATATCGTGTTTCGTTCACAAGTCCTTAATACACTCAGAACTCTTTTGCAAAAAAAGATCAGGAACAAACATTCATGTTGGATAAAAATTGGCTTTTGGCTGATTGACTTTTCTTTATTCATACAAGAACCATAGAATACAGAGGCGTTCACATAACTGCAAATTTTCAAAAGACGAGTGGAGTTGATTTATATTTGAGTTGGTTTCTACCTTTTTCAGACTACACTAACGCAATTTCTTGTCACCAAATATCGATGATGTTTTTTCGGAGAAAGACGTCGAAGAATATATGTATTGTGATTGATAGCTGAATTTATCAAAACAGTGACTACTGAAATTGATAAAAAACCAAAAGGATAATAAAAAAACATTAGTTGACGATGGAATTCAATGAACGACAAGTCTGATTGGAAATTGGATCATATAAGATTGTAACGAATATAAATATTGACAGTTCCCCTGACCTTATTTTGAGACTACACTGTTCATATCCTCTCGTATTCCTTCGTTTGATTTTTTTTAATATGTTTCATGTTCAACATTCATTCTTGATCAATCCGTTTCAATTTCATTGTTTGGATTTGAGTGCCTTATTTGGTTTATTACTCTGAGCCAATTGACGAATTTTTATTCGACAGTTATATAGGTGACCGTTTCATCATGAAATTAAATTCCATAATTTGAAATTTTCTGTTTCATTTCAGAATTTTTCGATTTTTTTGCAACAGATTTCAATATAGATGAATATATAGACATGGAAGTCCGAATCAATACCCCTCAGCAAAAAACATAACCGAACACATTCAAGCAAAGCTATTATTTATGTAGCTATTCAATACGGTATAGCAACAAATATTTTCATCAAGATTCTCACATGAAATTCAACTGATGTGACTCAAGAGAAACCCAAAACGTATAAAACTCTATATGGAAGTTTTATGAATATACGTTTATAGACAGAAATGGCTATAGCAAAACAGGAATTCGAAATATCTACGAATGAAGATTATTCAAGATGAAACAAAATTTGGAATGAATTGGCTATTTTCTCGTATCTTCTTCATTGGGATAATTCATCAATCAATTCAATTCATTTCCATTCCAATCTTTTGTCTATCTCCCAACGTTTTCGAGACCAACATGTGTTTTATGTGTAGACTCGAATACTCGAATTTAATTAGTACTGTATATGATAAAGACTGCAAAATACATGGTACATTCTTGAGTTCAAACAGTGATGAGTGCCATTTACCTGGAATTTTTTGCAGATATTGTTACACCCAAAATTATTTTCGGTTTCAATCTTTCCTTCAATGATGTCTTATTTTTCCTTTTATTATGTGTTCATTTGTTTCTGTAAGTAGAGTATGACTTTTTTATGATTTTTGTCATTTAGACGATGTTTTCATTTGAAACAGATGCATATGTGCCTGTGAAATGTCGTCTATCAGAATTATTGTTGTGGCAATCAAACCCAAATTGAGCGTAGATTATGATTTGTTTTGGTTTCGAGTGTTTGTCATTTCAGAGGTATACAGAAAAATTTGTCCAAAAAATATGTTACTGCCACCCGATTCATTTGTTTTATGCTTGAGTATGAAAGTTTCTCACCTGCTATTTTTTCTGCCTTCAATATAACCTTCATGAGATTCAGTCGAGCTTCAAGCGTCATTCTATATAAGTAAATTGGTTTTTCTAAATTCTCCAAGTGATGTTTTACAGTGCCCATAATACCAGTTACGAAATAGCAATCTGTTGGGAGCTGCAAAAAAATAACTTCCTTCTCAACCAATCTGAAAATTGCTTGGACGAAATAATTGATTGGACATTGACAGATGAGTTTCCTAATAGTAGATTCAAACTAATGGAGTGGCTCTCATAACAGTTTCACATAGCACGATGCAGAACTAAATCAGAGAAGAAAAGGATTTACAGCGTGAATAGATATTATGAAGGACAGAGTGATAATTGTATATTTGAATTACTCTATATTTTTCACAACCTTTATTCATCTGCTGAATTGAGATAGAAAAGAATTGAATTATTACTCAATTCAGCTCACTCCATTAGTAGTAAAGTTCTATTTTATTGTCATAGTATATCTTCATTGAAAAAGGGTGATTCGAAAAAGTATTTTTACAATACCTCAGAGAGGATGTATATTTTCAATTCCACCTCTGTGTATTTGAACTCCGGTTTCCGACATGACAGAAACACAAAAGTATATACAATAAAGTGGAAATTATATTTTGCTTGACATAATGACACATAACAAGTTCCCGGCAAAATCGGTTCCTTAGACAAGAATCTGTTATTGGAAGCTCGAGTACCAGAATACATCTGAGAGTTTGGGATCGAATTGGCGACACATGCCAACTGTGATTAGTAGGCTTCATGACTTCTATTCAATCAGTTCGGATGTCGCTGGCGAGGAAAAAGAAAATAAGAAATTTCTTGTCAACCGACAAGTGTCTGTCAAGAGAAAGTTAATTGTCTAAAACTCCTTGTCGGGGAATCTAGGATGAACGATTAAAATGATATGGAGGAATAAAGAAGTAAAGGGGAAAAATTTATTAGATATTTGACACTTCTTCGAAGGGTATATTCTCGAAGACTATTGAATATCGGTTGTAGAAAATATTATCAGGTTTCATTTAGCGAGAAATGTTTTGTTACCTACGACTCAAAGTTTTTGAGATATCGGGATTTCAAAATAAGCAAAATGCCCTCTGGTAAAAATTTTCAAACAATGTCAAAGTATCGTCAAAGTGGTGCTTATTAGTTGAAGTCCTGGTCGAAGTGGCGCTGCGATATTACTTCGATTAAGGAATATTATTAAAAGTGTTACTGATGTTTCAAGCACAATTCATGATTAACCTTCAGTGAAAAACACTGAAAACTGAATAGTCGCTCACAAAATTTTACAGTTTGTGATTTTTAGACAACGTCAAAGTACTCATCTTTTATAGCAATAGTTGTCAAGGTGGTGCCACGTTGTCCGATTTACCGATCATCAAAATTATTGACGAACAAAATATAGAAAAACATATGTTTGAAAACCGATCAATATCTGAATATAGTATTAAATTTTGAGTCATAGTTCATATAATTGTGTCAGAAAATTCAACAAATATAGAAAGATATCCAATATATTTTTAGAATTCCCTTCTTCTGATGAATTATACATCTGACTGATCATTGCAATTGATATGAACGCAAAATATAGAGAAAAATATATTCGAAAACCAATCAAAAACTGAATATTGTTTTGAATTGTAGGCCATAGTTCATAATATTTCGCAGACAAGTCTACAACAATAATTTCCGATATACTTCAAGCATTATACCTCCTTCATCTAAAGAAATATATATCTGAATGAACATTGCAAGTGATATTTTCATATTTCCCTGCCAGGTAGGAGATATTGACGGTATTTGAAGAATATGAGGTTAGGTTGAACATATATCTATCCATCATTAGGTTTTCTCTCTCTCTCTCTCTGTGATGACATTTTTTATCTGTTTGAAAATCATACAGATTTTTTGTGTTCACCCCCAAACTGAATACTCACCAAAAAAAGATCCGATTTATGTTTTCCCTTCAAATAAAACTTTCTCAATTTTTCACATACAACTTCTTTTGTTTTACTGCCCTCTTCCAAACGCATTTGCCATGGAATCTGATCTTCTGGATTCATTTCTTTGATAGGACCGTCACTCAGCATCAAAATAGCCTCTCGCGAACAATATCCCACCATCATAGGTACCTTGGTGTAATTCCCAGAACTGATGATCTGCAGTGGATGCTCCGTGATGAATGCTGTGGGATTTGGATACTCGATGACTAAGCCGAAATGTCTGTGAGTTGAAGCGTGGAAGTCCTTCAACAATTTTTTTTATTGATAATTCATATATTCAAAAAGATCATTGATATGTTCAGAAGATCATCGAAATAGAGTGCCAAAACAATTTCAAACAATTTATAGATTGAATATTCAACATTCTGCACGCGGAGTAATACCCGAAACGACTATTCTCTATATTCCACCGTCCGTGAAAAACAATCAATTTACAGGACATCACCAGTACAATACATTTCAAGTTTAGAAAGGGGATGCTCAACAGTGCAGGTGCTGTAAACACGAACATAAAAGCGGATAGCATTCTATATCCTATATAGCACCAGTATTTCCTCAGGATGTCTTACTCATACATATTATATCGACTTACGTCTTCTACATGGACATTCCGCGCGACTAGACAACCTCAGAACGTCTACTTTTCTCACATAGTCTGGAGGTACACTTGAGAACTGGCTATGAACCAAATCATTCAAGGGAATTTGTTCAGACAAGTCGCAACTCACACAGTAGTTTGATTGTCAGAAAACAACTACTTCCCTTGAGTTCCCTTGAGACTTTTGCAATTTTCACATCAAAGGTCCCAATCTCATTATTTATCAATTGCTTCCATGGTACATGCCACGAAAGGCGTTTAATCATTTCCGACAGGTGCCAGTGCAGAAGATTTTCCACAGAAGAAATTCCTGCTTATGCCATGATTGATAATTAGAGAGTAGTAGAGTGAATTAACTTCGAGTTTTTGGATTATCTATCTCATTTAGAGGATATGTTATTGTTGAGTTGAATTCACAGGATCATTTCTCATATCTGAAGTGAACATCTTCTACAGGGCTACTCGTGAGGCGAACGGGGATAATTCCATTGGGTATGTGGAGATGCAGGCAGAAACCTTTGCGTGCACTTTAGAGTGCAAAGTATACCCAGAGCACACAGTTCGGTCCAAATGACATTCTGTTCAACATATTGCTGATGGCACAGAAGCACAAGTTTTGAATGCTGTCATTAAAGAATGTCCTGCGTCATCAGGCACCGAAGAAGTGCCGCATGTTCATGGAAATTGATAAAGAATAATGAACACTGATAACAAAAATGAATAAAAACCTCGCACAACCTCGCTGAAACACAATTTTGCATCCAGTGACTCTGATATAAGTAATGACGCATGCCACCCGCCTGTTGGCACATTTACGCGGCAAATTTTTGAGTTTGAATTTGGGAGTGCAATAAATCAGAAACAAAATTTTTGAATTTTTTTCGCGTAACTGGCTGTCTTTCTCCATATTTGAGAAAAAATAAATGAAACATCTAATTCCGCACAACTGCCGGTTGCTGCAGTTCTTATGGCATGGGCAGCATGGTGTAATTGTTTTTCACAATTATTATTTGTATGTGGGAAGTATTCAAGGAAGCAAAAAACAGAATTGTTGATTTTGGTTCATTTTTCATTATTCTGAATGAAATTAATAAAAATATTTCTTGCGTGGCATACGGCACACGTAATTTTTTTGAAAGAAAGATATTCCCCAAGTGTGTCACTAGGGAGACACCAATGGCTCGTGAAAACAGCTGCCTGAACATTATGATTTCTGTCAGAAGAAATCAAAAAAATGAAATAAAAACATTTATAGTTGTTTTGAAGATAGTCTCGTACACAAGCATGCTAGGAAAACAATCAGGATGTATTTTTCGTCGATAACTGGAGTGGGGAGTTATGCAAAACTTACCACACTCATCTTCTCTCGAACTTCGTTCAATTTCTCCATCGATGCATTCTTGATAACTTCATACGCCTCTTTTTCACTGTCCACATCCTCACCGAGGAGTTTAGCAATTTTGACAGCCACCCAGTTTCCATCTGCAAAAAAGCACAAAGCGGATCCGCTTTGTAGGATAACTTTATGAAATAACCCATGGGCTGTGGGAGAAAGCATCAATAAATTGGCTGATATGCCTCCAACGCTGTTGCCGAATATGGTGACGTTATTGGTATCCCCATTGAACTTATCGATGTTTTCCTGTATCCACTTCAAGGCGAGCACTTGGTCCTTGAAACCTGCATTCCCTGGTACATCCAAAGAAGGATCTTTCAAGCAGAGGAAGCCAAATATACCGAGTCGGTAGTTTATAACTACCACAACTAGATCTTCAGTTATGAGAAATTCCGGTCCGTACATTTTTGGGGTGTTAGATCCAGTTGTGAATCCTCCACCGTGAATGTAGACCATCACAGGTTTGGGTTGTTTGCTTTCGTGGGGAAGCTGAAGTGAAAAAAAAAACCGGTTATATGTTTGAAGTTATAGTTGCGCGTGTCGAATGGAGTTATTCGACATACATGGTTTGACTTCGATGTAGATTTGTATGAAATTGCAAAAGAGGGCCTCTGGCATGAAGGTTTGCAAGTCGCCCGAAGACATACTAACGTTTATGCCAAACTATGAAAATTGGCACGTTAAAATGCACAGAAAATGTTATGACTTCATGGCTCGTGCGGACGATGAAGTGAACTGAAACATCAATTCTGGCTGAGAAAGACTCTATCAACTTTCAATTTCCATTGCACCAAATATTCCATAATTCCTTATTCTGCAAAATGTGCGAAATGATTTTTTTCCAATCTCTCATTTTGATTGTCAAAACATTTAAAATGAAATTGTAACATCAACGCAGTTGTACCATTGATTTATTGAATTTCCATAATCATTGTTGATACTACGAATAAAATAAATTTTCTCAATAATATTTATATTCTTCATCAGAAAAAGTGATTTAATCTTATATCTCTTATTCATTATCCCTTCTCAAACACTGTCTCGAGTGCATCCACAAAGCGGAGACTCGTACGGGCAAGGGGAGACTAATGCACTTAAGTGCCCCAGCCGTTTGGGGAGAGTTGATGGTTTTCCAGAAATGCATTTTCATACTCAATGAAAATGTACAATGCTACCGACGAACTCAAACAAATATTTTCGACAAAAACTTACTGTTTTGGTATAAATATTCAAATTCAAACAATCTTCTGATCCAGATATGATTCCAGTTCTCTCATTTCTTGAGAAGCAGCAGTTTCCTTCGACACTTGCATCCCTTATTCCTGTCCATGGTTGTGCGGGAACAGGTGCCTACGTATAAAATGAACAAATTATAGTTCAATGAAACTGCTAAATAATGCTTGGGATTGAGGCTTGAGGTTTTCTGGCGCAAGAATGCAGTAAATCTGCTATTTTCACGGATTATTATACACTACAAGGCTATTCAAGAATTATCAATTTTGTTCGATTGAAAATTCTTTATAACAAAAGTGTGCCTTCATTGCCTATTCACCATATTGAAAATGGTTAACATGGTATTTTGCTTATTACATTTTTTGATGAAGTTACAACATGTTTTCCAAATTCATTTTGAAGATTTGAATCTGTGAGAATCCAAAACCCTGTTATGAGAACTTCATGGCACGGAAGAAAGTAATGGTTTTTCAATAATTTTTGGTATACATAGTCACAACAATGTGATATGATAGCATTGACATTACATCCACTAGACTGACTCTAAGAGAGAAAGAAGACTGCGGAACAAGCAAGATAGAACACTTTGAGTATTAATTGAATTCATTTCTTGCTGGATGTAACAGATGAAGAATGGTTTTGAAAGAGACGGCAAATTGAGTATAAACCAATCGCTCAGTCCATCAAAATATTCAATCAAGGTGCATTTTTCTCTTTTTGTGATGTATTCCACATCGAACTATGTGGAAAACTGTCCTCTGGGCTAATACATTAGTTGTAATGCCATTGTATATAATGGGGATGTTAGTGAACGATAACCTTTCACTTTTTCCTGACGGAATGAGGTCTTGCACAGTGATTGTAAAGGACCCAAGGCAACATGATGGCAACAATGTCAGAGGGCGTGAGTGATATGGTTTCCCACCTCGCACGGGTAAACCCCGCAATCAAACATTTATCGGCATGTAGGCATGTAGAAAAAGAACTAAGCGTCGGACGATGATTCGGGTGGTCTCGTTTCATTCAGCACACTCCAAAACTTAAGAACACACTATTGTTTCCCCCCCCCCCCCCCCATCCCCACCTATGTGAGCCAAAGACGGGTATTGGTAATGCGGGATGGGGCTTTAGTGCGTTAAAGTGATTTCAGGTGTATAACGTATCCCTCTGCCTCTGTATCAAAGTGTTAATCTCAACTTCGGTTCCACCCATAGACATTACAACTAATGGACTGGCCCTGAGAGAGAAAAGACTGCGGAATGAGCAAATAATTTAAGTATAATTATCATTCTGTCCTTCACAAAATCACTTCAATGTGCACATCCATATACTCTCTCTCCAATATTTCCCGCAGCGTGATATTTGGAAATATGTCACAAATGTAATGTCCATGGTACCACCTGACACCTCTCGTTCTTCCTACTACCCCCCTCTCGCTCTCTCAATGGAGCCGTATTCCAACTAAAAATATGCAAAAATGGAACGTATTGAATCGTTGGTGCGCCTCTGATATTTATGTGCGTATGCTGCTTTCGTGAACCTAAGCACAAATAAAAGACTTTGATTTCTAACATAATTTTCAATCTATTAGAAAATAACAACAATCTCGTATGATGAAGCTGAACTTATCAACTCAATTCATTTGGAATTCCTTGCAATAACTTATATGATGTTCACAAGAACATGATGAACTATATTTCAATTGAATTGAATGAGATCTGATAAATATAATTGATTATACTCTGAAATATCCAGCCGAGGTCGAAACGCAGATACAAAAGCACAAACCCACAACGCAATCCACATCTTCTTTGCGAAACAAACCACTTCGCAACCACAACCAATGATTGGCGCATTTTCCACTTCGATAGGAGCGGTAGCGGTCATATTTGAACCCAATTTTTTCATTGCAATGTATTCCCCCCGAGTTGCTGCTGATCCATCTCCTGCTGAATGGAGTTGGAAATTTCGAGGAGATAGTTGGGTGCAAGTAAAAACCACTACATCTCCCATCAGAGTGGACAATGTGACAATTATTGGTTGTGGATGCAAAGTGGCTTGTGTCTGCAATCGCAAGTGGCGCGAAGAGAATATCAATTGCGTCAGTGGCGGATCCACGGGGGGGGTTCGGGTCCGGACCCCCCCCCATTGGGAAAATGAGAGATTTTTTTTTTATTTTCATCGGCTCCTAATTTCTAAATTTTGTTAGGGAACGAAAAAATATCACATGTGCAAGACAAAAAAATAAATTGAGAAAATTTTTTTTGCTTTAAAATCAAAGAACTTCAATAATTATTATTACATTCCATTGAAAACTAAAGAGCAGGCTACATTTGAACATTAGCAAATTTTCATTTTTTAAAAACCAATTTCATAAATTTTTTCAATTCAATAATCCTCCAATTCCTAAAAAAAATTATTCTCGAGAATTAAAAATAGTACAAACAAGATCTGGATTGAATGTTACCCAAACAAACAAATTTCGCTTGAAATTTTTGAACTCACCGATTGTTTTTTCCTTTTTTTGCTGGTTCAGTTGGTTCAGACGCTGGATCAAGCCGAGTAAAATATGAAAATAGAGTCCTCTTCATGTTGTAGGTTCAAAATAAAATTCTGTTTTTCAACTACCAAATTGTAATTTTTTTCGATGACACTTCAAAGAAAATTGACACTTAGGCTTATCGAGGAAGAGTTCGAGGAATTTCTGACAGTGCTGCCATTGGATCCTTTTTGGCGCATTATTTAAAAAATTAGACTTGTTACGTTTGTGATGAGTATTGTGTGTGCTGGTAACAATTTAAATATACTATGTATGAGTAGAATATGCTGTTGATTGGGTTAAATCAACTCGATTCGATTCAAAAAAATTAAAGTTTCGAACCTACTTTACCTCCTGGCTACACCTTCATATTTTGCTCATGTCAATCTCTTTCACCTTTTCTTTGGATCTTGACTAGTTTTTGCTATACGTTAGCTCATAATTTTCTGTCATATATATATATATATATATATATATATATATATATATATATATATATATATATAGGTCTTGTTGTAGTGACCTATACTCGAACCAGTCACGAAATCGTTATTCTATATATACTTATATATATATATATATATATATATATATATATATATATACATATATAAATTTGAGTTATAGACCCCCCCCTTGACCTGATCCTGGATCCGCCACTGAATTGCGTTGTGGGTGTTTGCTCTCTTATATCTGCGTTACGACCTCGTCCGGATAGTATGGGTTATAATCAAATATATTACTCAGATCAAAATCAAAAATCTTCATTTCCGTCAACCTGTGTAAGGCATGGAAAATGTCACATACAAAATACAATTACATGAACTCACTACTATGAAACTTGCCTGAATAAATTTAACAGTTTGAATGAAATTAAAGAAATTGGGCATACATAACTGAATAAGGTCAACAATGTGGAGATATAACGTTTACAATGAAGTCAAAATTAAAAAGTACAAAAGAATATTATAAATATTGGTAAACAGGGCAATAAATATTTTGAAAATTAGAATCCCAAATTGGATTGAAAATATTCATCGACAGAATAGAATATCTTTTCACATAATAGTTTTCGAACGTTTTGTTTGAATATCTTTACACTGCAAATTTTTTTCACAGATGTTGGAAGTTTATTATATATTTATGGACATGACATGAGGGCCATTAGAAACCCTGGATAATTTATGACTCGGAATTATGATGTTAATTCTTCCTCGGGGTGAAGCCTGGAAAAAGACGGGTTTCATATCTGTTCTGGAACTTGATGCAATGATTTTTAACATAGGTGACACAGTTAAAGATATACATGCAAGTGACAGTTGATATGTTCAACTTTGCAAATAATGGTTTACAAGAATCAAGAGGTTTTCTGAAACAGATTGTTCTGACTATTGTTTTTTGGAAAACTAAAAGTTCATTGGTTCGATTACAGTTGCCAAAACATATGATGCAGTAGTAGAGGGTGGAGTACACATATTATGCGTATTAATAACTTTTGAGAATATCGATAGAAACATAATTGCGAATATTCCTTAAAACAAAACAATGTTTTCACATAGTGAAGATATACAACCTACACTAACTACACATCCTGTAACTGACATTATACCTCAATTTCCTCGCTTATCTGGAAATATGGAACGGATCGGCAACAGGAATCATGTTGGAATAACATTCAAAACAACTCATACTTCACGTTCAATTCTGACACATACTAAACCAACTAACACAATGAATTGTATTTATCAAAATCCTTGTTCGTGCGGTCAACAATATATCGGTTAAACGTCAAGATCTCTTGAAGTGCGAAAGAGTGAACACAAAATGAACAATTTTTCCAGACTGGAAGGTTACTAACCCAAAAAAAACTACGGAAAAGAAACATCTCAAATAGCTTCACCAACACATTATTAGCTACAATATTTCACTCACCTTGAATCTCAATTCTCCGACAGGAGGTTTGCCATAAGGAATTCCCAGAAAAGTGTAAAAATTCTTGCCATCATAATCCTTCCAGATAGCTCCCTTCAGTTTTCCCTGGGATATTTCTACTATAGGTGGATTTTCAGTCATTTTCGAATCACACTGGTAGTCCACAATGGAATTCAATTATTAATTCGTATAATTTGTTATGATATTCTATATGATTTGAACAAATTTTGCTAACAGAGATAATATTCCACAGAACAAATTTCAATATTGTTTATATTGATATCTGTCTCTGCTCGAGTTCAACATATCAATGGAATCGAAAATTGAATAAGGACTGCATTTCATTATTCTTGAGTTGATTCGGTTATAAACAATGAAGTGAAGAAAATAACATATTTTTCTCAGTGGTATCATGATAACAAACCTTCCTTTGGTGATATCTAACCTACACTGCCAGATAAGATGTCTCTGACAAATATTTTGTGATTGTTGACTTATTCTTGTGACATTACGTATCTGATGATAGTTAGTTGGTTTTATCGAGATTAAGAGAATGGTCATTATTCTTGTGAACGAACTGAATTAAAATATATTCGAATTGCATCAGTTCGACCAATTCACATGATTCAAAAATCTATAAGCCAAATAACTAAAAATGTATATTTGAACTCCATTGATTAGGAATCAGTTGAAATACATAGGACCAGTTGAAACGTTATCTGAAAGGTCAGTGTGCATATCATATAGGTGGTAGTAAAAAGTTTCTACCATCTTACTTTTGAATGGAATAGGATATTGAGGTCTCACAAAGTTCACACTGCAAGGCATATTTTCGAAAATGTACCTTTCAACGAAAAATAAAAAGTTTGGTTGACGTCACGCACGAAGACGAGGGTATCATTTTTTTTTCTAAATATGACAGGAGCAGTCTTGTGACACTTCGAAGGTCTTTTGAATGTCTTATTCATATTTGGAAATTGTATGAGAAGTTTCTGAGAAATTAACAGTTATATTGTTGAAAGAAACTCCAAACAGGAAGTAAAACTGTCAATAACTCAGAAAAGGCTGATTCACTCAAACATAGGATAGTGTTGAAAATAATATTGGAGGTAGAAAGTAGTGAACTAGTATATTTTTATATCAAATAAAATTTATTTAAATATTACCAGTACCTCTAGAGTGGCTGATTTATCCGAAAACCAAAAAGTTTTGATATGGAAGTTCCACATGAGAGAAAAAGTACTAAGTTAAGCTATACTTCTCAATAAGTACAAAAATTGCTATTTGATTCGGTGGGTAGGATCAATGACCAAACATTTTTCTTTTCAGTAGACATACATAAGAATATAGATGCATATGCAAACTTGAGGATAAACTTATTCACATATAACCGGTATTTTTTTTATTCTCAATTCTTAAAAAATTTAGCCGAATGTAGTTCTATATGGATACACACTTTTATGTAACCTATCCATTTAATGAGAGGACATACACGTTTTTAGAATTGAATTACAAAAATCAGCCCTCATACATGCATTTTGAACCTATATCCTCAATGAGGTGATGTGATTGAGATAAGCGTGAAATCTGCTCAGGAAATGTTATTTGCATGATTGTTCAGCAATCCATTGGATTTGATTACATTCAGAAGTATTACTGGATTGTAGTTCGTTGTTTTCAAGGCGAACTGGGATTTTGTACGGAGTACAGTCGTACGAAAGAACAATAAAAAGCACCAAAATACTTCCATCCATGTGAGTATTCGAAAAAATGTCACATCTGATAATAAAATTACCTTTACCATGTAGCACAAAAGTGAAAGGACCAGAAACATTTCTTCTGCTGACTAACGTAACGGGCGAGCTTATAAAAAACTCACCAATTCTGCAACATTAGCTTTCATCTTTCATCACTGGTAAAAACAATGATTTTTGCCTTGAGCCGTTTTCATTATAACCACACGGAGAGTACACGAAAACAGTTTGGAATATATGGAATATAATTCAATCATACCTACATTGGTGAAATAATTAATATACAATCGTTCTGAGATATAATGAATCAATATTAATTTGAAGGCTTCTCAAAATACGAATATTAAAATAGTTTCAATTGGCATGAGCCGTCAACCAACCAACCAATCAGATTCGTCCCGCCTACATTGTATTCTTAGCAGTATTGCCAGTTGCTCCAAATTTTCCGAATGTCTTACCCACGTCTATCTATGTGGACGCATAGGATCTATCGATTAGAAAAATAAGAATAAAACGTAATTTTTTTTTAATTCCTACCTACCTGTATATTCAGCTTTGGAAAAAATGTTGATATATACTCATATGTTTGAAAAACGCTGAGATCTGAAAAAATATCATCTTTTTTATCGTATATCCTCTGTTCCTAGGAAGCCCCTTCAGAAGCCCATTCACGAGCATATGACAAGAAATGTTTGGGAGCTTCGATATATGAAAAACAATAGCAACTTTCAAATTAAATGTAAACGTATATGTAAGTAATACTTTTATATCTGGGGATTGGTGCCACTGCGGTAATTTCATGTCATTATCGTTTGCGTGCAACGGTTTTCATTATGCACGAGCTATATTAAACTCACAAAATGCAACTCCCCATTTGAAAGTACTCCAATATCTAAGAGTAGGGTTACTGTTATTATATTTATATGGCGAAGGCATTTTGGGTAAAGTCAATGTGTAATAATCACGTGACTCGTCGTTTTCGACATCGTTATTGGTTGATTCCAAACCAGAGACAATGGACGGTTCAGTATTCCGTGTACATCAATAGTTTCATGAGATTTCATCATTCATTCATCGCGAAGGAAATTCAAATTGATGACGAAATACGTTTGTTCCACCTTTGTACATTGCATAATGTGGAAAAATTCACAGAATTTGGAATTACGTCACCCAGCATCAATATCAACCCAAAACGCTACAGTACATTGGCAAAGTTTTCATAGGTATTTGGGGTTGTTACGTTCTGTTATTGTGTCGGAACTTGATGAATCCAAACGGTAGGTAGCAACTGAAAGTTTTTCACAAATTATCTAGTTAGTTCTGGGCACAAATGAATGGTTTGCATCGTTTGAGAAAGAAGGCGGAATAAGATAACAATGCTCTGGATTATGTTCAGTTGTGAACAGGAGGATGTTACTGTAACTGTGAAGTGTACAATAGAGAAATGAAGTGCTGCCATGAACGTAAACGTACAAATTGATAGACCAAGAGCCCGTGTCACTATTTTTGGTAGTGATAAGTTTACGCCCATCGACCACTGAAACTTGTATTATCGATGTCGACCATGCTACAGAGATTCTCGCCATACATGATTTCCGGGGCGAAGTTAGGGTAGGGGGCTGACCGATCTGTATAAAAAAGTGATCAAAATTAGTCGTAAGTTTACGACTGAGAACATTGAGAAAGCAAAGATTTCAGGAAAATAATCCGACGCTCGCTTATTGTCAGTCGCCTACATCGCGGCGTTCACCCGCTACAACCCTCGAAATATGTATAAAAAAAACAACAAAGAAAAACCAGTTTACAACTGACAGTGGGGCAGATCTTACCATTAGCATTTTAATGACACAAATTTCGCAGGCCAGCCTTATTCAATGGGGCGGAAGGGCGCTGGGCCCACCTGTTTCGGAAGAATTTTTAAGTTATTTTTTATGATAAGTTCACGACTGATTCCTTCACAATAATGTTCGATTCCAACTGTTCAATTGAAAAATGCAATCAACAGTCATCAAACAAGGGGTGCAAATATTGCCGCTCGTAAAAACAAGTTCCTGGAATAGCGCTCTATAAAGCTTGACTACATTTTTATCATAAAAATCATATGTTTGTGACTGACAATCAAACATTTAGGTACAACGTAAGTACGTGAATATGAAAACACCTTTCTCAGCTGTTTATTGTATGGATAAAGCTCACTTGGTAGCTAAACTGACAAGTTTCTTGCATTTGCGAAGTGCAGATATAATATGACAATTATTGAAACATCGGCCCAAAATTTTTCAATACAGTAATTTGACGACTGACACTTCGAAACATACCTGAAATGGACTATGCTGGATCGATCAATTCACGTGTCAGTCATCTCATGTATCGGTGGAATGTTGTCAGTCATCAAATGCAGCGTCGCGCACTAATCATGATTAGTATAGATGTATTTTTTGAATGACTATAATAGTTATCAGTCAAAAGCATTGGTATCTCTCTAGCTGTGATTTTCATTTATATTTTTTGACTATGCATTCCAAGAATGAATATAGGTATTTCAGATCATGATTCGTTTTTTTTCCAAACCGAATTGGAAAATAATAACTATCTGTATCACTGAACTTGATTATCCACATTACATTTCTACAGAAATTAAATCGTGTTTCACCATATAGTGTCATAACATATAGAAATGGCAGATTCCTCACTTCAAAATATAACAATTTGACCCAACTTGCTCATATTAAATGTTGCTAATGAGGGTGATACAGTTCAAATTTAGATTTTTTTTAACTTCCAACGGTTTTGGATATTAATGAAATTATAATCTGGGAAATTTGTGGTATAAATGTACGCTTCAGTTTTTTGTTGTTAGCGCTATTCAGTTGTTATCAATTTTTTTTTTCATTCGATATCGTTACTTCTGATGATTTAATCAAGCATTATTTTGGTTTTATTCGTGCGAGATCTTTTTCGAATCGATTTTACATGAAAGTGATTCACCCAATCCAAATTGAACAGGAATACATTTTTGTGTAGAAAACTGTAGAATTCAATAATCTGAGATCGCAACCTCAGAAAAAATACATGCGAAAATAGTTGGGGTTTGACCCACCCCTGAATGGAATCTTGAAAGGAATGTTGATACTTTTCATCCGTGATAAAAAGGATTATCAACTCTAGTAATTTAATTTTTTTGTAAAGTACCATTTCTGAGATTTCAGATTAAAACCATCCCGAAAGTTGCACATTCAAATGGCTGTAGCTCATTTAGGTAGAATTTTAACATATAGGGCCTTCATCTTGGGCACGCCTTTAAATGGCCATAACTCCCTAAGGGACCATTTCTGGACACATGTTTGTGTGTGAACTTTCTCTAATCATCCTGTACTTGAAATGTATCTATGTAATTTCAGGACACCCTTTATATATATACATATGCAAGCATATACAATGCTTGAAGCGCATTTCCACTGAAATGACGCATGTTTTCAATTTTTATCGGGCCTTTGCCACACTTCACATGATTATAGATGACAGGTACTTGATTAAGGTGGTACAACTAACGTCTTGTGAATTTTTCGAGCATAAACTTATAATATTGAAGTATACCTGAATATTTTTGCACCTTTTCAAGGGCCCAGTTTCTTTTTGCCTCGTGGTACGCGACTGACGGTAATAGATTTTCGATTTATGCATAATAGATTACTTGCCCCTAAATTTTGAAATGTAAGCTTATCATGAAAAAATACTTAAAAATTCTTCCGAAACAGGTGGGCCCAACGCCCTTCCGCCCCATTGAATAAGGCTGGCCTGCGAAATTTGTGTCATTAAAATGCTAATGGTAAGATCTGCCCCACCGTCAGTTGTAAACTGGTTTTTCTTTGTTGTTGTTTTTTTTATACATATTTCGAGGGTTGTAGCGGGTGAACGCCGCGATGTAGGCGACTGACAATAAGCGAGCGTCGGATTATTTTCCTGAAATCTTTGCTTTCCCAATGTTCTCAGTCGTAAACTTACGACTAATTTTGCTCACTTTTTTTATACAGATCGGCCAGCCTCCTACACTAACTTCGCCCCGGAAATCATGTATGGCGAGAATCTCTGTAGCATCGTCGACATCGATAATACAAGTTTCAGTGGTCGATGGGCGTAAACTTATCACTACCAAAAATAGTGACACGGGCTCTTGGTCTATGACAGCATTGGTAGTTTTGTCATGTTTATGTTCAAGTCGAGAACTTGTTTACGGGGCTACGTTATCTTGCGGGCGCTCACGGATACGTTGAAGATCAACGTACGTAATCCGAAGAATATACGAATCACACCGATAAGTTGCGAATGACCGAATTTTGAAACTTCATTTAGCGAGGGAGGTATATGGCCATCATCCCTATCAAGATCTGAAGAGATGGACTCTTATTCAGATCAACATGATTCAAATAGCAGGAAAAAGTGTCAGCATCAGAACTCTCAAAAAGATTATTCAAAATTTGGTGAAGAAACATTCAGCTTAGGCTGAATAATTAGTGATTGAGAATGCAGTTTCTTGAATATTCTAGATTCAAGTTTCTAATGTTTCCATCAGTAGGAATCAACTTTCATTATCTTGAAAAAGAAATTCAATATGAATAGTAAAATATTTATTGGTATTTGATTATGATTTCTAGAACCTACACAAAAACCCATCTACACTGTTTGGCTGAAAGCCGATTGTAGATTCCCAATGAAGTCTATTCTGCGGTGGCTTATTGATCCTTGAATATCATAAGATTATCGAAAAATATTCAAGAATGAGACCAATAATGCAATTATGGTGCAAATCAAAATTTTTCAATAGTAAATATATTCGAATTGCATCAGTTCGACCAATTCACATAATTCAAAAATCTATAAGCCAAATAACTTAAAGGTCAGTGTGCATGTCATATAGGTGGTAGTAGAAAGTTTCTACCGTCTTACTTTTGAATGGGATAGGATATTGAGGTCTCACGAAGCTCACACTGCAAGGCATGTTTTCAAAAATGTACTTTTCAACGAAAAATAAAAAGTTTGGTTGACGTCACGCACGAAGACGAGGGTATCATTTTTTTTTCTAAATATGACAGGAGCAGTCTTGTGACACTTCGAAGGTCTTTTGAATGTCTTATTCATATTTGAAAATTGTATGAGCAGTTTATGAGAAATTAACAGTTATATTGTTGAAAGAAACTCCAAACAGGGAGTGAAACTGTCAATAACTCAGAAAACGCTGATTCACTCGAACATAGGATAGTGTTGAAAATAAGATTGGAGGTAGAAAGTAGTGAACTACTATATTTTTATATCAAATAAAATTCATTTAAATGTTACCAATACCTCTAGAGTGGCTGATTTATCCGAAAACCCAAAAGTTTTGATATGAAAGTTTCACATGAGAGAAAAAGTACTAGGTTAAGCTAGACTTCTCAATAAGTACAAACATTTTTCTGTTCAGTAGACGTACATAAGAATAGAGATGCATATGCAAACTTGAGGATGAACTTATTCACATATAACCGGTATTTTTTGTTGATTCCCAATTAAGTCTATTCTGCGGTGGACTATTGATCCTTGAATATCATTAGATTATTGAAAAATATTCAAGGATAAGAGCAATAATGCAATTATGGTGCAAATCAAAATTTTTCAATAGAAAATATTTCTCGAAGATATATCAAAAATCTTTATGGTGTTTATTCATATTCTTCTATAACAGTTGTCAATTATTTTCAATAACCATTGCAATATTCAATATTGAAAGTTATTCAAGATTCACCAGTATAGACCTGAATATAATGATATGGAAAATCCACATAATTTAAGTAGAATTGGATTTAGTACAATCTATGACCTTTTTCCCGTGTATTTATCCCATACAGCACCGATTCGCATGAAAATTTGTATTCAGGATCTACATACACTCTTTTTCAGAATCTACCCTGTGCCGAGGGTTGCTTTCTCCCAGGGGGTGGATGCCAACCCTTCTTGGGGGTGAAAAATTTTTTTATTGGAAATAAGTGCGGAAATCAATAGATTGACTAATTCTTAGCACTTTTTGTTCAATGAAGTTTCTTCTGAAAAATTATAGCTTTAAAAAAACCAATGGCGATTGTTCATTTGTGATGTATGCAAACCCAATACAAACTGAATAATTGCTTGTTGAAAGTTGATTGGCATTTTCAAACGCCAAAATGGAAAGTTTCTACGTACAATAACCAACAACCAATGCATTTTTCGGGAACAATTAATTGAACCTTTTCTGAAGTCCTTCAAAAATCATTCATTTTTGTTATTCATAAAAGTGTCTAGCATCAAAACTGACCGAGGTATGAAGGAAAAAAATGTTCAATTCTATTTTTTCCTTGAAAAAAAATGTGAATAACTCATCCTTGCTTCCCCCCCCCCCCTTTGGAAAAAATCGTTGCCTAGTAGAACTATATGTATATATACATATAGTTCCACTAGGCCTTAGATATAGTTACTATGTGTATTCTTCAATATACTAATGTACATACTCTAATTTCTACAAAAATTGTTTTTGGTTCTTTTCCCATAACTCGCTTAGTCTTCAAGCAATTGAATACACCAAAAAAATTTTTCGTAGATTTTTTCAAGAGCTATAAGCTCATTCACATTATTTTTTGTTTCAGATTTTATTTTTGAAAAGGTTCATGCTGAAAGGGCTCACCAAAGGTACTTTGCGCGAACCCTCGCAATATTTAACTGGCCATATCTTACTCTATTTTCATCTTGCAGAAAAAAATGAAACACCCAAATTTTCAGAGAAGAATAGCCTTCAATTTTGTACTCCAGAAAATTTTGCATGTGATCAATACTTTTCGAGTTATTTCGAAGAAATTGTGATTTTTCGCCGAATTACGTATATGATTTTTTCTCTTCAATCTCAATTTTTTCCAAAACTACGTACTTTCAATTGATGAAAAACTCAGAACTCATTGAAAGAACATGAATGAAGTGAATTATGGAGTAACAACGATTTTTTTCAAAGGGGGGAGGAGAGAGGATGAGTTATTCACAATTTTTTTTCAGCGAAAAAATAGGATTCAACATCATTTCCTTCATACCTCGGTCAGTTTTGATGCTAGAAACTTTTGTGAATAACAAAAATGAAGGATTTTTGAAGGACTTCAGAAAAGGTTCGATTAGTTTTCCCCGAAAAATGCATTGGTTTTTGGTTATTGTATGTATAAACTTTCCATTTTGGCGTTTGAAAATACCAATCAACTTTCAACAAGCAATTATTCAGTTTGTAGTGGGTTTGCATACATCACAAATGAATGAAGCTTGGAAGGTACCACCTTCCATCAAGTGTTTTCATTTGAATAAAATCATATAAAATCAATTTTATTCATAACAAAACAATATTTTGTTCAATAAAGAATAAAAACATCTGATCCTAATGAAAGTACCACTCTCAGACTTTTTGTTTCGAATAACATTTTAGTTCAGGAGTCAAAAGCTCAAAATCTCGGAATTGGCGCAAAATCCTCACAAACGTCCTAATAGTACACAGTCATTTCGCAGCGATGAAAATGCTCACAAATGCAGTAATTAGTGGTAATAACTCACAAAACAGCAGCACTGGTTAACGGCTATAAGATATATATGCGTCGGAATCGGTCTTATCGTGCGGGTTCAAAGGTCAGCGAGCATATGAATCAATTTTTGGATTGAGGTGGCCTTCACTTGATGGAAATCCATAGTTTTCACGCTATAAGGTAGACACGATTAAATTTCCACAAAATTTATTGTCTTCGCGACATGTTTCGATACACTGTATCTTTATCAAGCGAATGTTTTTGAACACTTATGAGTGTTAATAAGGTATACATCATTACATGGCCGCCATAATTTCGCCCGAAATAATTGTAAAAGCTACAAAAATGAGTTTGGATTAAATATCCATCAAATCCAGAAAGATGTATGAGTTGGCCAATTTATCACCAGTTTGAAGAAGTGTCCGCTACAACAATAACTAACAAACGAATAATATGAATTAATAATTAAATGTGCCCCTTTTAATTTGGACATTTCAAGGAATCGTGCAGTGCACGTCGTGCACTAGTATAATTTAGTACTGCTTTACTGCTTAGCTGAATTAACGCATGTTTTTTATACAGTGACCGTAATAAATTCTGTATCAAAGAAAACAAGATATGCGATCGTGCGATGGCATTATAACTTACCTCTTGTAATCATCCAAAATGTCGACTACTTCTTCACAAACGCCACATTTATTTCACCGAGGACTCTGCATATTGAAATGAACTGAATTACTTTGTTATGTGAATCGAGTGTTATTCAAGGTAATGTGAGTCACAATGATGAAATAAATGTAAGGGTTTTATATCATCAGAGAAGATCTCAATGAATGAAAATGATCCTGATTCAAAGAAAACGTTTTTTTCATTATGAGACATAATTGGTCTCGGTTATGAAAAATACCAAAATTGCAATGATTTCAAGCTTCTGCAGGTAGAATGAAGTGGGATTAGAAAAATCGGTATCATCTGCAATATATTGATGCCATTAGTTAATTAGTATACATTCATTCAATCAATAAGCTTTGACAAGCATTAGCCCCATTTGTGAATATATTTTTGTCAGACAAAAATATTCGCGCATTCTCAGAAAAACAATTACGCTCTGCATCCAAATCATCTAGTGATCGAGACTATAATGATGACTGCCAATTTTTTAACCGCTGCGGGGAAACTCCTCGTCCTTTGTTAGAACTTCAAACATTATGTTGACATATCAAAAGGAATCGAGATCAGACATAAAGACCACCAACTCAATTCCGATGTAGAAAGTTCCTAGACCAACGTTCTTGCCAAAGAAACACTCGAGAACATTCACAAGAAGCTGAGCATCGGTAGAGAACTGTGGTCAAAATTGATAATAATAATAATAATATTCTTTATTCAGTGATGAAAGGGCGAAGTTCAGCTGTGCCAACCTAGATTTGCACGCTGTTCTTCCACTTAACCCCATCCACTTAACCCCATATGAATGATCGTTTCCTTACCTAATATAATAATAATAATAATAATAATATTGCTTTTATTGAATAGGTAGCAGTTACATAGCGATAATGAACACATCCAAGAGTAGCACCTATTCAATGGCAGAGTTCAAAATGCTTGTTCTAGGAACGAGATTTTGCTTTTCCACTCAACCATATGAATGATGACCAAGGAAATTACCACTATCACCTGTTGAAGTCAACATAATATACATGGAATAGCTTGGATCATTAGCCAAGGCAAAACATGACCAGAAGCTCCACCTCTGTTTGAGATATGTATACGATACTTTCATAATATGGAACCACGGAGATGCAGAATTGGATGCATTTTCAGAACAACTGAATAGGGTGAGGCCTCACATCAAATTCACAGTATAGAAAGATCCTAGAGCGTACTACCGTACCTCGATGTAGAGGTGAAGAGGTTAAAGGGAGCATATGTCTACAGGAAACTGTTTCACACTGGAAAATACATAAATCAGAAAAATTTAGAGAAAATCCATTCATTCGTACTTATTACATAGCAAGATCATACATGTCACATGATGTCCAATGGATCTACTTCGAAGAAATATCATTGACAGAATAACAAATATGAGACAGTTTATTGAACAATTCCATACTCGCATTCCTGGTGAGATTTTAGATATCGTCAAAATCTGTTACAAATATCAAGGTCTATATATGAGAACTTGAGAATGACAACCCCCTATATAGAATGTTCATTGACATATTTGACACTCCATTGTCGATATCTCTACAACAGTATTATAAATCTCGCACCATTTTCCTCTCACCTTGAAATACCCGAATAATCTATAGATATTAGGCCATTCGTCAGGGATTTAAAGAGGTCAGGTCTGGAAAAAATACACAAAAGTGTGTTTTTTGACATGAAGTGTTCACTGTCAAGATGGTGAAAATCACTCAAAAAACCACCTAATTTTCATATTACGACTCGTAATTCATTTTTGAAGCCTCGGATGAAAAAAATGCATTCCAGCTATCATAAACTAGACTATAAGAAAAAAGAGTGTGATTAAGCGGAGTACCCTGTGATAATTAGTCAGAGCACGTCAAAGTTGACTCCGAAACAAGCAAAAAACGCAGCAACTGACGGACAAAACTATGACTGAATGAAGAAGAAAATTATTTTAACCAGAACTCACTACGACTATTATTTACCAAGATAGAGCAGGTTGCACTTTTATCAAAAATGTTCAATAACTATATCGTTTTTCTCTCACAACTCATTTCAAAAGTTCAACCCGCTCTATCTCGGTAAATAGTTTGCCGTAGCGAGGTTTGGCTAGCATCTTTGTCTTCTCAATTCAATCGTCCTTGTAAAAGGTTGCGAGTATTTTTTCCACCAGAAGTTTGGAAATGAACCACGAAACAAAATGAAAGGGCGAGCATGTGTTTTGGATGTTTCGGGGCCAATTTTGACGGGCTGTCTCTTTTCAATCCATAGTGAATTGGACAAATTACTGATATTACTTTTGGAGATGTGGTACAAAAAGAGGAAAATTTCACCTTCTCGCGAAAATATACTTGTGTTGCCATAGGGAATGTCGTCCACAAATCAGGATTCTGAAAATGTATATTACAATGAAAAATTTGTATCCGAAGAAATACTATTTTTTTTTCTCACTAATTCCTCTGACGACTGACCTCTATGTATGGGTTGTTAGAATGGTGATGCATCACAAAAGACGCCAATTGAAAATGTTAAAAAACGTTTTCCGTCATTCTTCTAAGTACACAATAATCAAGTGAATACTGAAGTTAATGAAATGATAGAAGTCGCATTTTTTGAATAATACCTTCATTCGAAGTAACCTCTTCTACAATGATATAAAAATTACTTCATATAGCGTGACTAGCAATGTACCATACAAAAATTATGAACGTAATCAATACTCCCTGGAAATATCTCGTGAAAAGCTCAAGGACTACGACCCAAACATTCATGTTCGGACTTTTCAAAGTCACAGTAGTTATAGTAATTGTTAGCATTGAAGGAAATACCGCTTCTTGCCTACAGTTCCTCTCATACGGAAAATAATACCTTTTCCATCAATATAGAACGTTTCCAAGGAAACGTCACCAATGTAAACAAGTGGAAAACTCGAAGAGAAATGATAGTTTTCGTGAATATCATGAAATGATCGGATGGAGAAATGGTTTAACGGTAGTAAATTGTGGTTATTCGGAAACCAGGTCCAGTTACTTCCAAAAAGGTATATATTTATATTTCGTAATATCATCAGAAGAGCTCTTTCATTAGTACAATTCTGATAGTTTTCATATCTCGAGAACATCTGTCTATGAAGTGTTCATTCCATCGCATCGGGAAAAAATCACTTTCAATAGATTTTCATTCATCTAGAGGTAAGTGAGAGTTAGGATTCATTCATTTAAAAAGATATAAACAATGTCTCTGCTATCATAAATCATATTTTAAAATTATCCATCAACCGATACAGATATAGCATTAGAAGTTAACATAATTATGATAATCATACAACGGTAATATCACGTATTCGTATATTTTCCTGGTCATATCAAGAGACTTTGCGAAAAACAGAAAGGCACAATTTTTCACCAGCTGAACCGTACCTATAGGAATATGATAATTTTCGTGGAGAGAAAAGTTGGGAGAATTATTCTCTCGAATTTCACTTCCCCGAATATAAACAAGAAGAGAAATACAAAACTTGTATGAAAGAAGTGATACTAAAAATCCACACGAAATCCACGAAATTTTTAACAAATAGGACCATAAGAGGGAGGCGCTGGTTTAAAATGAATGATTTGCAACCAACAAAAGTTCATAGCAAAGTCAACTAACCCTACAAATTCAGCAGAATCAAATCCATTTTATTCTTCGATATTTTCTCGAAAATCATTCCTTGTGAGTTAATATAATATTTTTCACTGTTCTTTTTCATTCTCCAGGTTGATTTCGTAATTAATTTTTATGGGATATTAACATTTTTAGGCAGAAATGAACACATTATATTGTTTGACAGTTTTTCCAAAAACTTACCCCTTCCGAATAGTAAGTGATTGATAGTCAATAAATGACCAAAAATTCTTATTTTTATAAAATCATACCTCCACTTTCAGCAAATATTTTCACCGATCTCAAGCGCAGAACATTCTGTAGGAAACTCTTCTCAAATTGACTATTTGTTTAAGGAATTTTGTTGATGAAGATAATTCTAGATTGTACAAAGTTTTCGCATTTTCAACCAGAAACCAATTGTCAAAGCATCATTCAACAAAAAAACAATTTTTTCTTTACAATATCAACTTTTATGCCATATTTTATCAAAATTCAATTGTAAAATTCACAAAGTAAATGAAAAGAGCTCGATTGAAAAAAACAGTACCTCTTTTCGGTCGGTTGAGTTATTTGTGCGTTTTTTCAAGGTATACCCACTTGCTTATGTATTATTTACCGAGTTGGAAAAATACCGATGGCTATCATGTATGTTCCTGGTAACATATTTGATAAAGTCTCTTCGATAACGGGAAAGAGTAGCAAAGCAATCAACAGGAAATATTTTTTATTTATTGTTATTGCTCTCCTACAAAAATCGATATGAATGTGTTTGTATTATTCATACTGTTTGAAAGTCATTTTTATGGTGGACAAATGCTTCCTATGTCACTCCAGACGATGTTCATTTCGTTCTTCAATGCCTTGGAGAAAAAGGCCAAAATATACTTACTCAGAATCCATTTGACATATATATAGGTGTAGAGATGCAAGGGAACCTAAATGATGGTAATACCTAATCAATCAGAAACAGTATTATCGAATTGTGATTTGTCGAAGGAAAGTATCAAAATTCAGGAATGAAACTTATTACTTTTATATATATCTATATATATTATATAATGTATAATAATAATAATATATAATTGAGACAAAAAATACACTTCGGTTTCTGAATTGATTGTCGTCTTTCGGCATTATGTATGAGTAATCAAGCAGATTCGCGGTTCAGGCTATGAATCTTGTAGGAGAAATAGAAGGAAAAACATGACTTGGAAACGAAATCACTATTACCATCTACCCGTTATGGTTGGCCAATTATCTCTATAAACAATGGTGTTGGTACGCTGATTACGAAAACCGGCAAATAGACTGAATCCACTAGATCATTCAGTAGGCTGCATCCACAATCTCATATTTATAAAATTCTAAGTATCTTGACGATTTGTTGCCATATCGTTCTTGTGAATCACCGGTGATAGGGGAGGCATGAGTGACGTTTAAAGTATTAATTTTCTTCTCCTGAAGATGCTAACCTTGTTAGCGAAACACGCATCGAGTGCAAAAATATCAGTTTGGTGTTAGGGTAATCGATCCCTAGGAAAAGTTTCAGCAATGGGGTCGATTTTAAAATAATAATGAGCGGTTACGAACGGAAGGTTGAAATACATCATACGTAGACTATGGAAGAAATTTTTAGGAGCCCTGCTTTCTCGATTCTAAGGTGTCGAACAGGTGCATCAGTCTGCGATCTATATTATTTATTGTGTATGACCCTTATATTGGCAGAACCCTGGACAGTGAGACTTCTGGTGAAGCTGATCGGTTTCTGGGGGACTGATTCCTTCACGTTGGTGGGTAATAATTTTACTACTTCCCGGAACTCAAGCCTTCTGAAGAATAGGGCTTGATACTCGCAAAACAGATTTTTCAGAGTTTTGGTGGCATTGCCGCAATAATGGCAATCCCCACTGTTTATTTTATTTCTCGTTTTATTCATTATTCATTCAAAAGTTGTTCATAGGGGTATTGCTAGGGCCATTTCCCTGACCTCAGTAGTCAATATAACCAGTAATGGGTCATCAACAAAAGTTTCAATCATCATCCTCGCCGTCAAGTAGCTCTGAAAACATCTCTTGTAGCGGCTTCAATAAAAGAAAAACGAAAAATAGGACAGGAGTAAGGTCAAAAATACTGAGAAAACCAAAGAAGGATATGTCTACAGATGTTTCAGAGTTTTGGTGGCATTGCCGCAATACAGGCAAACTACACTTTTTATTTTATTTTTCGTTTTATTCATTATTCATTCATGTAGTAAATAGTTGTTTATAGGGGTATTGCTAGTGCCATTTCCCTGACCTCAGTAGTCAATATAACCAATAATGGGTCATCAACAAAAGGTTCAATCATCATCCTCGTCGTCAAGTAGCCCTGAAAACAGCTCTTGTAGCGGCTTCAAGAAAAGGAAAAAGAAAAATAAGGCCGAAGTAAGGCCGAAAATACTGAGAAAACCAAGAAGGATATGTCTGAGATAACATCGCTTGGTTATCATCGTCTAAATGAAACAATCAACGAGAGGTGTTCTTAGTATCTAGGCACAGGACGGATGATAACGAAACGAGTTAACTCAGGTATCAAGGCATGATATGACATGTGTCATTGCCTGTATCATGCAACCAACCACATGTGCTGTTCTTCTCTAGTCATCACCTAGGTATCATTGCCCAAATGATGCATCCAAATAAACGTAGAGTTGTGAGTATGAATGCTTGGGACGAATGATAACAAAGTGAGAAGTCTTAGATACCAAAGCCTGAGTTGGATATCTATGAAATGGCATCGTCTAGGTATCATTGTCTAAATGATGAATACAAGTAGACGAGTAGTTCTGACTATCAAGGCTCAGGGCAGATGATAACGAAATGAGAAGTTTCATATATCAAAACCCGAAATGACAAATACTGGTTTACCTAAGACCTAAGTGATGATATCTGAAAGGATTTCATCAGATGGCAATACTGAATATATGTTTTTCTAGGGTTACGGTGTAGTCTCATAAGAGTTGTTCGAAGACGAGCTATGAACAGAACGGCCGAGTGTTAGATGATCTATTAATCCTAGATAGGTTTCATAAGAGTTTCAAGATACCAGTAGATGGATAGATAGTAGTTCTGGATACTCTGATCAATCACCTCAACAATAATGGATTCCACGCAATTGAATATGCAGACCGGCAAATTTGTGAACACTTTGTGCGATAGAAATATGGTGTAAGGAACACTCACTGTCGATTAATCTCAAAAAGGCGAAGATGGTTCTTTTCACCATGAAAAGAAGCATATCTTTAAAAGCAAGGTTAAATACCTTGGTATTACCCTCGATAGGAAGTTAACATGGAACTCTCATCTACAGAGCAGAGCAAAAAGAGCATATATGGCTTATGGGCAGTGTCGTGAGACAGTGGGACGCACATGGGCTCTTTCGCCCCGTGTGGTTACCTAAATTTTCGCTGCGATATCAGACCTATGTTAATATACGGAGCCATCATATGGGGACCGAAGGTTCTACATACAACGGCCATCCAAAAATAATATCAAATACAGCGAATGGCTTGTTTAAACATCACAGGAGCCATGAGAACAACACCAACCGCGGCAATGGAACTAATTACTGGTCTGACCCCTCTGGACCTACACGTTAAGGAGGTTGCACTAATGGCTATGGTACTATTGCGCCCGTCTGATGTGAACCTCGAGTTAGGAGTGGGTCAATTGAGGGTAAGCATGTGGAGAGAATCGCTTATTGCGCTACCTCTGCTACAGGCAGCCAGCGATGCAATTGAACCCAGTTTTGTGTTTAACAAACCCTACAGAATACAAATGAACCCGAACACAGAGCCAGATGCTGCAAATGCATTACGCATATACATAGACGGCTCAAAAACCAAAGAAGGCTCAGGATGTGGAGTTTACTCCTGATCACTAAGCCTCAAGATTAAGATGGGAATAGGAAAAAATACCAGCGTGGTTCGAACAGAACTGGCTGGTATCTCAATCGCCACAAGAGAACTAACCAGAAAAAGAATTTCAGGCAAAAACATAATAATCTGCACTGATAGCAGACAAGCCTTATTAAACTTGAACAGGCAACGTGTTATCTCAGGGCTAGTACAAGAGTGCCACCAAGATCTATCTAACGCCTCGGCAGATAACAATATTATCCTGAGATGGGTTGAAGGGCACGACAGGAGCAAAGGCAACCGCATTGCCGATTCTTTGGCCAGGGAAGCGGCTGGACTAAAAATTTTAGGGCCCAGCGACACCCACGGCTTGATGACTTCGACATTTGCGGAAATAGCCTAAAGTCATACCCATGCTCAATCCCTAAAAAGATGGAATGGAATCAAAGGATGCAATCTTGCCAGGATTACCCTCGGCGACCCTAGGAAGCTGGATCCGAAGATGACCAGGAGAAACCTACGTTCAACAGTAGGATTTCTGACAGGTCACTGAGGAAACACCTCCATACTATGGGGCTAGTTGACACACCTCTATGCAGGATGTGTGAACAGGAAGGTGAAACTGCCAGGCATGTCTCATGCGAGTGTCTGGAGTTATCGTCAATAAGAGAGTGTTGGCCTACACCGGCTGATATAAAGGGGATGTGTCTTAGTGACCTGTCCACCTTCCTGAAAAATACAGGATGGACGATGACCTAGGAGGACAACTCCTCGGGAGGATGTACAATGGGTCACATTTGGCCTAAGTGCTGTGGGCCTACACTCACCCTCCCTACTCTACAGATACAGATAGTAGATAAAAGAGATATTCATCATTAGATACTGCTCGGTGTTTGTGTCATATACATATAGTTGGTTCTAGGTAAATCATCAGTGCCCTTCGTGTTCATATCATTGGCATCTCGAAAGAATCTTTCTTCTGTCCCCACTCTTCCTTTTCACACTTTATATAAACTATTTTAGGATTATCTTTCAGCTATATCAGAATTCATCATAAAGTGGGGAATATGAACAAATATAATTGTGGATTCGGCTATATGATTTCATAAAGCTTCCTTTAAACTTTATTGAAGTCGATACCACAAGAATATAAGTATTCATTTTCTCCAGCCAAGAGACAGCACGTACCTACCTTATGATTCAGCAATTTCTGATCAAATATTAGCTACAGACCCAACATATTTTTGAATATCTCGGAAATTGGAGTCAAAACCTACACTGAATCTAGATATTGAAAAAAGGCCATTCTGTCTTTGCATTAACAAATCATTGGGCACCTGAATATTCTCCAACAAATAGAGATCAATCACAATGACCAAAATTATATCACTCGCACTCGAAGCGCGTTACGCAAACAACGTTAGCATCTCTATGAAAATAAAGTTGACATTAACAAAATGTTATCAATTGAATGATTTCTAGACAGATAATTTCAAAATCTCATGTCACATAGATTTCAACATTTTGCATCTCAATTCGATCTGATGATCTGCCGCTCCACGACTGATGCTTATCGAAACATTTTCACGAATAGTTTTTGCTGATAGTAGTGCACTGATCAATCAAGAGGTGAATATATCGAAGAGTGTGAATTTTCAGATTTTATGTAGTAAGACTTCTACATGCACACTTTTTTTAAATGCAGATTCACACGACAGGGTAGCTCTGTATTGTTCAGAGAACACCGCGTGAATCAAGGGCCCGGAGATACGAATTAACATTCACTTTGAATTTCTGAAGTTTGTGAGTCTCAGGAAAAACCTCTTTCGGTAAGGAGTTCCAGAGCTCAGCTGTTCTATTGAAAAAAAATCACTGAGCAAGAGAGGTTCGACAGGTCTCCAAATTCACAACAAAGTGATGGGAATTCTGTACTCGTCGAGTCATGCGTGTAGATATTGCAAAGGGTTGAACGATTGATAACAATTCAGAAGAGCACCGACCGTGAAAATATCTTTAGAAGAAGACAAGTGTCCGACCCTTCTACGATGTTCCAATGAAGTGAGCGAGTCTGTGAGCGTAGAATCACTAACAAGACGGGTTGTCTTTTTCTGAATAGAATCGGGAAGCCTCAATGAATGTTTTGCCGAACTCCACACATGAGAACTATATTCCAAGACAGGACGTATCTGAGCCTTGCAGATCATCAGAAGCTGACGAGAAGTGAAGTATTTCTTCGCACGAAATAGAAATCCAAGTTTCTGGGAAGCACGATTAGCGATCGAACCCACATGGTTTTCCTATGAAAGATTTTCACTGATCGTAATTCCCAGCATCGAGATACTTGACTTCGTAGGAATAGTTACTCCTGACATCTGGATACATGGATTCGAAGCAGCTGATATTCATTCGCTGAATTTTCATATTTTCCCATTTTAATTCTAGATTTATTGACAACTTCATGTTGTGTCAAACATGAACGACTCGTCAAATCTCAGGCAACGGTCCTTCGAAGAGATCGATCTACAATACCTTTTCATGAAGGATGAAGGATAATATTGTCAATTATGTATTGAAAGCTTCAAAACAGATAGAGTTCAAAGTATATACAATTCCATTATTTGTGCAGATATTCATTGGGTTGATAATCTGAAAAATGGATCCTCATTAAAAACATACATTTTGAGGATTTGTTGTTTGTTTCAGAACAAGAACCCCGTCCAAAAGCATGGAACGTTATGAGAAAATTGGCAAATTGGGAGAGGGTAGCTATGGAATTGTGTATAAGTGCAGGAACAGAGACACCGGGGAAATAGTGGCTATAAAGAAATTTGCTGAAAGTGAAGAAGACCCTCTCATAAGAAAAATAGCACTGCGGGAAATAAGACTACTGAAGGTATGTAGGAGTGAAAATGAGTAAATCTCTACTGTCATTGTGGTATGAATAGAGATTGTAATGAAATTGAGATTGATAAAAAACTTTTCTCGTACAATGGTGATTTTGTTGATTACTTCTCTAATTGTTGGTTTAATAACATTAGTAATTTCAATAACTAATCACGTCTTATATCGCCCCGCTTGTACCACCGAATGGAAGTCATTTTAATAATAATAACATCGGTTTGATTGATGCAGGCAAAAAATGCATTAGCATACGAACAAGGCATGTGAATGAGCAATAATAAAAAACAGTGATTTGAATTCCACGACAATCTCATAAACAAATCAGGTGTTCTTTGTTAAGCATGGATGAATTTGCAAACAAATGCATCGGAAAAAATGAAATGAGTAAAGGGGACCTGCCAAGCAGTAACTTGGTGTCCAATCGTGATATTGTACAAAAAAGGTGATATATAATCTGACCTTCAGATAGAAATGATTTGGAAAAGTAGGAGGAAGCGGCGCGTTATAATAATAACCGTGATGTTCTTTTTGAATACATTACTAGGGTCCCCTTATAAAAAGTTTTTGAATCAGCTACTCCACGAGAAATTCTGTTATATCCAGACACCTAAGAGCCCAACAAAAACACGAAAGAACAGTATACTACTTTTCCTCTGGTAGATGTCTATACTACCATTTTAAAGAGGTAAAGTTTAATTGTTTGTTGGGGGTAATATTCGGAAATACTAATCATGAAAATTGACTAACAGAAAGCTCCTCTATTCGTGAGTGATATAGACTATATTTTATTATTGGAAATAATCGTCTATGTGAACCAAGTCGGAAAAAAGGGCGAAATGTGATGCTTTAACGGCGGGCAAAAGCTAGTATAATATAAATGAGTTGAATGAAATTCCTTTCTCATGACTATACAACGCGAATCAGCTGTCAACAAAATGATTTTACATCGCATTTACTTATGATTGATTTGTTTTCATGATTTATGACCTATCTCAAAAATATGTTCCCATATGTGAAGTTAGTCACCAGATCACGCATTTGAATAGGTCGATTCCATAAAAAGCTTTTGTTTGCTTTTATATAAAAGTTCACGAATCGACTGACTATTCTGATAAATCGACATGTCTGAAATAGTAAAGGATAAAGTGAAGATTCATTGACTTCATTATTATGTTTAGAGCTCGTTACTGCCGACGTCGAAATAGCAATGATTGATGAGTCAAAACGGTATTTCCAAATATTAAACAATACGCTTATTTTTATCATTTCATGTATATATGGACAAATTCAGAATTATGGATTGAAAACCCACTACGACACAGATCGCTTACGTTCCAGAAACTTATTTAGTGAAGGTTTTTGTCATCATATGTGAAAGAAATTTGATCTCACAAGAAGCATAATCTCCTCTTAGGCGCATTTTGGTCTGGATATCTTATTTGAGAATATGTGTGGATTGAATATTTCACATCAACATTATGTAATTCCAAATTATAGTTATTTCAAGAAATGGTGAACAAACAGTTATTAAAAAAAATGAAACGGATTTGCTGTAAAGTGAATACGTATATAGAAATGTGAAAAAAGTGTCTGGATTCCATTTTCTGACTATACCACCACTCCTACCGTGATTTTATGGCAAACAAAAATATTACAAATTGAATATGTAACATGTTTGAAGAGTATTATAATGTTTCTAATTAAATTCTCAGTTTCGGTAAAAAAGAGTCCTCAAAATACATAATATTGCGAATGTGATCAGTTTCTCTGTAATAAAAACTAGCACAAAATGAAAAATAAATACATTCGTCGAAATAGTATTCGTATCACTCTAGTAGTTTCCTATTTGCACCAAACGAATAGTTTTGTGTTACAGAAATGACTGAAAATGGTCTGAAAACGAAAAAAAAAAACATTTTTCGGTTAAACCAATTTTTATCATAAACAAAATCTTAGGAATTGAATAATAAATATTTATGGAAAATAAAATTTTTTGTACCACTCGCGGCAATATTTTTCTTTATTTATTTGATTTTTTCAAGGGGGTAAGTGGGTCATATGACCTCCAGAATATAACCAGTAAAAACCCAGACAAAAGAGGTTTTTCAATTATTTCGGGGAAATGAGAGGGGGTATGGAATTTTTTTTTTTTTATCCCCAAATAGTAACCTCACCAAAAATAAACAAATTTAGAGAAAGGTGGCATTTTGGCGTTGAAAACCCAAGATACCCTCTCTAGAGGGTATTTCGAGAAAAAAAATATGACGGAATAAAAAATTTCTCATTAAATATCTGGTCGAAAAAAATTAAAAAGATTCAACCAGAATATTGCAATCAGTAGTTCGCTCTTTCGAATTGTGTTTCGATGAAAACAACCCAATTTTTTATACTAATTACGTGAAGAGCATTTTCAACAACTTAATTTTAGAACCATATTCTTTCGAAATGTAGAAACGATTGGTTATTTTCTTGCCTATTACTCTTCATTTTCGAAATAAACGTGTTTCATATAATAATGATTATATTTCGAGTTTTTTATTTCATTCTTGTATGTACCCTGGAGGAAAATTCCATGAGTATGGCGTTTGGTCTGGAAAATACCGTAAATAACATTTACTACTACTACTTCGAATGTCAAACCTACTAATGAAGAGATTCATTGTCTAACAGGTGATCTAAATCATAAGACAACCAGGCATAACTTATTAGTAATATGAAAGACATATTATTAGTGGCGAAATATCGAAAATTGAAGAATAGGCACCTGAGGTTGAAAAAAGAATCGATTTTGAAATATCTAGTCACGTTCTGTAGCGAAATATTAGCAATATAATAAACCATTTGGAAGCGTTTTCCTTCATTCTTTATCTGTTTGATTTTGCAGAACTTGAAACATCCTAACCTCGTTAACCTCATAGAAGTATTTCGACGCAAGCGGCGTTTGCATCTAGTTTTCGAGTTTTGTGAAAGGACTGTTCTCAACGAATTGGAGAGGTATCCTAGAGGATGTCCCGATATCTTAGCTCAACAAATAATATGGCAGACTCTCCACGCGGTGGGATATTGTCATCAACACGGTTGCGTTCACAGGGATATCAAGCCAGAAAATATACTACTGACCGCAAATGGAGTGGTTAAATTGTGCGACTTTGGATTCGCCAGGATGTTGAGTAAGTGCCAGTGCTATATAAATACAAATTTCATCTCATCGCAAACTCAGATTTCGGATCATAAATAAACGTAAAACGGTTGGTTGATATGTGAGCGAAGGAGCATGCATTGTTATCCTTACACGTTTCTCAGTACCGGCTCGAGCCTGATATTGGTTATCTAAATACCAACACTGCTGGAAGTATATGTGTATCAAATACACCAACTGATTCGTAGTCAAGGCTGCCTTGCATCTGTTCAAGCCGAATTTATAAATTCAGACGCAGCTGCTGCTGTTGTGATAGCCTTACGAAATTGAATGTGTGCTAGAAGAAGAAGATGTTCAACTTTCATTTCTAGCGGCAGCGGATTAATGACATAAAACACGATATTCATGAAGCTGACGTTTGCAATTCTGTTTCTGCGTAAAAAAATCAAATAAGTAAGGGTTATATTTATGTTTGAATCATCGTGATTCTATTTTTCTTTTCCACATGAATACGGAAATACAAAATTGATAAACTGACTTTTCTCTTGTCAATTTTCAAATATTGCTCATGCGCTTTTCAAATTCTACGTCGCCGAGAAAAAAATTATAAATACACATACAATTCTTAACTGCTACGGCAGCTGCAACGGCAGCGCCTGCGTCTGAATCTATAAATCCAGCTTTTACATATCAGAATACTGCTCTAATAACAAAATCATAAAGGCATGCTGTTTTAAGATAGAAGGTGACTTATATATAAGGAGACGTAACTTTACAAAAAAGTATAATAAAAACCAGGTTGATCACTGGATCTGGGTTACACAATTTTCTCGACCCAGTATTTTTTGTAAATGAATGTTTATTTCACTGACGAATGGCCAATAAGTGTGCCTATCACAATTATTAAAAATCAAGTATATCACCAAAAGCGTGTGGGATTTTCTTCTATAAAAGCCCTGCTCTAGCACCGATCGCAAATTATTCATCGCTCTTTATGGTGTGGAGAAAATCACGCAATAAAGTTTTTTTCCTTATCACGTCATTATGAGTATCGACCACTTCCATCAGGGAAGAAATATAAATGTTGCCTCCTGTAATACAAAGGCTCACTTTTGCAAAGAGCGTGGCGAGATGTCTGTATTTCATCACTGCATTATTTGTAGGTAAAGTCCACATTGTACAGAGCTCATTATCGTTCCGGCATTCTTTGCATAATGTTCAGTCAGTAGCTCTATTATGATTATAACTTGATTTCAACTAATTTGAAGCAGTTCTTTCGTGTTCGTTACAGTGTGAATTTTCTCAAATTCTCTCAAATCTTTGTTTTGCTCTCACCCAATCCCTGTGAATCCAAACCATAGTTTCGGTACCCCCTCTAGCTTCTTAGGTCCAGTATCTATTTGTTAATTACAAGCTTTTTTGTTGTCTGAGACCTATTTGAATGTTTACAATTGAATGAATTTCATCAGAAACAATCGTAACAATAATAATGATAACATATTTCAATTCAATTTTTCAGATCCTGGTGAAAATTATACGGATTATGTTGCTACTAGGTGGTATAGAGCCCCTGAACTATTAGTAGGTGATACACAGTATGGTACGCCAGTAGACGTTTGGGCTATAGGTAAGGATATCATAAGTTTCGTGTATCAGAAGTTTGTGAGTCTGAGTTCTAATGAAAACAAATGTGGCTGTTTAGAGAAATGATGTACTAAGGACGTACATTCTGGTCTATTTCAGGTGTTCACATTCAACTGCCTCGGTAGCACAGTAGGCAAAGTGTTGGTCTCATGTCCACTATCAATTTCATATCTGAGCCCATATAATACATAAGTTTTAACCATTTTCCATCACGCGTTCCACATTTTATATGAGAAATTCCATTCTTATACATTCTCAATACAGTGTAGATTTGAGAGACTGTCCAAATGCGCAGAATTTCGAAGTAACAAGTACCGCCAGTAAGCGAAAATTAGCTCTGATATGTACGACCCGCCAGTCCGTAAATCAAGACCATTTCATGCATCATCAATACGCCCACAGGACCTACTTGTGCTATATGAGAAATCAGAAGTCATGCTCAATAAGAAACATTAATTCACTAGAAGTCCTTGGCAATTCAACAATAGACCGCGGGCATATTTGACAGACGACAGTTAATGATTGTTGTAAATCCAGCCTGCTGGACAAACAAACGTATCTACAAAGGCTTATTGTACAATTGTGTCATATTTCAAAATATTTTTTCTCGATAATAACTCAATTATAATCTCATTTAATTACCATTGTTGTTTATGGACATACGATTCTTTTGTCCAGCAGCTGATGCATGTGACGTCACATGCCCGTGGTCTATACATTACTCGATGAACAATTTCCCTACAATGGACACTGGACACCTGTTTTTATTGCTCAGTGGTACTGATATTTATTTAACAAAATTCCAATTCCACCCTTTTTGATTTGATTTGATCGCCTTATTCTATTTGTATTTTTATTTTTTCTCTCTTTTCTTAGAAACAGGTTTCCATATAGTTATAACATAGTACAATATATATATGTAATAACATAGAGAACGGAAGTCCGAACCAATACCACTCAGTAAAGAAAATTGTTAACCACATTCAAGCAAACATATCTTCATTTTTTCATCATCATTCTATCATTCGAAATCTCAGAATTTCGATGTTCAAAATCATTGCATTCTCAAATCCAATGTCAGACAGCTGTTTCGACCCGCCATAGGTCTCCTCAGTGACTTTCGATTCTCGGTTAGATTTGCAAACACAAAACATATCAAACGGTCTGTTTCTCACGAAAAATGACAGATTATGGTGCAGATAGATGGTGAAAACTGCTGAGTGCTGGAGCAGAAGGTCATCTACTGGATGGCCAAAGACTCATCCGAAGCCAGACCCTTATTTTGATCTGCCATAGGTTTCCTCAGTGATACTCTGCTCAGTCGGCTGGATTTGCGACCACAAAACATTTCGAACAGTCTGTCCGTTACGAAACAAAAATCTGAATCTAGTGCAGTTGGTGTAAAAGTCGAAACGCCATCTACTGAGAGACCAAAGACTCAAACTCCTACACCATCAACTAGAGAAGACCTCTAACAGCGAGTAGGTAGAACGGCAAAGCCGTAACAAATGGCCCGCCGCTAAGTCTTGATACAGTGATAGTTTGAGTCTTTCGTCATCCAGTAGATGGCGTTCTGCCTTGAAGGTTTATACCTTTTGCACCCGATTCGTATTCAAACTAAACCTACTGTAATTGTAATATTGATCTGAACGTTTATGAATGATTCTTGTGGATTCTCCTTTCAACTTTCAAAGATCCTGTTGAAAAGTATTGACTTTTCGAAAATACCGTCAAGTATTGAAATAGAAATTTTTTTTGGAGACACCCACGTACACTTACTAGTGAGTATTTAAAATGAAAGAGTTCATTCCCGAAATAGTGGAGAATGTCTGAGTTTTTATCAATTCCGGAAAGACACACTCGAACTCTCTTCACGAATCCATTTCACCAATTCTAATGGACAATACGATATGAAATGTGCAGTTAGTTGTGTTTCAGGTTGTGTTCTAGCAGAACTAATCAAAGGGGAAGCCCTTTGGCCAGGAAAATCAGATGTCGATCAATTATTCCTAATAAGATGTACTGTAGGAGATTTCCTACCAAGGCACATGCAAGCATTCAAGAACAACGACTTTTTCCAAGGAGTCATCCTACCAGTTCCTTCACAACTTGTTCCTCTTGAAGTGAAAATGCCGTTGTGTAGCAGTACCACCATCGATTTCCTGAAGGTAATTTTAATTATCGAAATGAGAATAATAATTGTAAAAAATAATCAATGATTGGGTAACATCCGAATACTAATTCAGAAACATTGTTTTCATGGAAAATAATTCTTTGTATTATGTCAAGTCTATATAGAAAAGATGAAAAGAGTTGAAACATTTGAATTACTCATATAATTCATTCATTTTGCCAAGGGATAATTATCTCCGTGTGAAAGAAGCTTGTCTGGATTGAGAATGAAATGTTTTCCTGGTGGGTGGATTTTTCAACAAAATACTGTCCATTGTGTATCTTATAATTTTTAAATAATCGGTTTCGTGTGCTTGTTATACATTAAGCAAGAAAAACTGACCTCTTTGAGATTCAAATGTTTTTTTGAAATACACTCTTCTCATTTTAGGGAATGAATGAAACGTTTGTGAATGATATAGATTTATCAACACAGTCTGTTTGCCAATATTTGTTGTTACTCCCTTAGAACTTTTTTAGTCATTTTATAATTGATTTCGAGAGAAGGTCACGAAATAGTTTCTCAAAATAATCGAAAATCAGTCGATCAGAATTTGTAAAGTCTCCAACGAATAATAAAACGAAATAGGTGATCCAATAACAATATAATTTTCATTCTCTATTAGCTTGGAAATGTGCAAGTCCAGATCAATCCTTATGAGAAAAAATGAATTTCATTGGTTATGTTCTCCAAACATATGGTGAGGACTTTTCTAGAATTCTGCATATTATATCACAGCTATTTCTTAGAAAACTTTGAGTCATTTGCAGAAACATCACATAATTTGGCCCCTTTCACTTGGTTACCGAACTCTCAGCATGAAGGCATGCTTTGAATTAGTGCTGACATACTCGAGAAAAGGGCTGTTTTCACGTTTTGCCATTTCTAGACATTCACATGCTTGATCAGTTTCAGATTGCTATCACCAATTTTGTGGTCATTGTCTAGAGCGTGTTGGGGAGCAGTGGATTTTTCCACCCTTCCGTATTTTATGTGTGGAAAATGCTACTTGAAACGGGTGAAAAATCGGAAATTTACGAATTTACGTGTCAATATTTCAATAACAAATGCATCGGCCAGAGCCGGCGAGCTATCAAATCCCGTTTCAAGAAGCATTTTGCTCACATAAAATACAGAAGGATAGACAAATCCAGTGTCGCGCAACACGCTCTAGACAATGACCACAAAATTGGCGAGAGCAATTTGAAACTGATTGCATGACACAACCCAGATAGCACAAGTACGTCCAGTGGACGTACTGCATATGTACGGTGAGGATGTATTGTACGTATTTGGGACGTACTTTAGTCTCTGACAGACGTACATAAGACCTCCCTGGAACTTACCGTTTCCGCATAGTCGGTAATCCCAGGTACTTACTTTTCTAGTCCACACAGGACCTGTAATGTACAGAAAGGGAAACTGTTTGGGACATTCCGAAAACGCACCTTCTCGTTAATGATATATCGACGAAAAAAATAAATTCAATTGATGTCACTTCTCAGTTCTCATATTCGGAATTATTCATTTCTTCTTTACCAATTAGTCAACTTGAAAATTCCACTCATGCACATGTACTTACCGAATACTAACCTGGAAAAAACTCTGGCTGCTGCGGGACTTGAACCCGGACCTTAACTTTGCATATTTCACTGTTTACCACTACAACGCTCTACGGTACGGACAGACTTGTTTCTAAAGAAGAGTTGTGTGGTATAGATGTGCATTCGACATTGGGAGCGTAGAATGAAATATTGAATTATCACATTAGGTGGCATATTGGCATAATACTGCAATATAGATATGCAAATTCTGATAATGCTTGAATATCGTTTTCAAAGTAAAATGAAAATATTCAACTCGTCATTTTCGAATCACAACTGAAAGGGGTATCGGGATTTTGAGAGTGATGACTTTAAAATATTCGAACATATACCAATATTGGTAATGCAATATTCATGATGACTTATTCCTGAAAAAATTTGGAAAAATTGAAATATTGACGTGGTGAATTTCAATACCAGAAAATACGGCCAGAACTTTTTGCACAGCAAGTGTGATATTCCACATAACCATCGCATATAAGACAGTGATCCTTCAGTGTTTTTTCAAATATATTTTCATTGTTACTGAACTTCTTAAAAAAATTTTATGTTGTCTCGAACATAGGTAACTAACTATATGATGTGCTACTTGGGATAGCGCGTTGGGCCTACCTGACAGGGACGGTAATGTACGTATGTGGGACGTTTCTAGTTCGTACTTTTTCGGCCCACACTAGACTTAATTGAGGGGATCTAGCTGAATGTACAAAGTAGGTTTCTTGGCGTATGTCAAGGAGACGTCCAAATACATACGATTCCCAAAAATGTACGTCATCACTATGATCCTCAAAAGTTTCAAAAGATACGATTTTGAAAGGGACCCAATATGTACGCACCTGGAAGGTCCAAACAGTACGTGCATAGTCCTTCCAAACATGTACGTCAATGATACTTATAAACAGTACGTACAAGGAATTATCAAAAAAGCACGTTAATGGTATGTCCCTAACTCGTTCCGAAATGTACGTACCTGAAAAGGAGTTATTATGAACGTACCCGCAGGACACTTACTACAGTACGTACATAGTACTTCCAAGCATGTACGTTTTTATTACATTCCGATTGGAACGGGACCAAATATGTACCTACATGGGACGTCTATATAGTACATACATGAAACTTCCGGAAATGTACGTTCTTCGAATGTCTCCCATACGTCCCGGGACGTATCGACGTAACTGGGACATAAATGGACGTCGTGTGCTATTTGGGAAGGCTACTCGATGCATATAAGAGTCTAGAAGTAGCAAAATATTAAAATGGCAATCTTTCGTTGAGAAATTATCCAGAATAAACCGGAATAACAGACGAAGTCCATATCGGACCAAAAAACTTTACAGGAGTGTCTATACTATTTTATAATCGAGAAATCAATTAGATTAATCAGAAGTAACACACAAACCCTAGTCTATAGATTAAGTATCAACTTTCTTCTCCGGAAGATGCTAACCTTGTTAGCGAAATGCAAAAATATAAGTTTTGGTGTTAGGGTATAATTGATCTCTAGGAAATGTTTCAACTCACTCCTATGCCAACAGTATGAGAAAATATCGAAATTATCAAAACGTTAACATCAACTTATGGAAAGCTCTGCCGTGATTGAACCTTTCATTGAAACCTCTCAAGCATCTATTCTCATAGATCAACATTTCTTCGAAGAATAATAGCAACTTTACATCTATCCTTTCGTAAAAAGTTTCATTTCTACTTTTTCATCTAATTTTTATACAGTATATTTTGAAGTTGTTTATTCTTTTTGTTTCAGAAATGTCTGGATAAAGATCCTGCCAAAAGGTGGACCTGTGAAAAACTTCTAACACATAACTATTTCGAGAATTTCAGTTTCAAAGTAGATGAAACTGATGTACATACTATAGATAAAGTAACTAGAGAAAGGTCCAGAGTAAGTTTCGGAATGTTATTGATGAATCCATTTTGATATGATCTTCACTATTTATTCTAGAATTCACTTCTGGGGACATATTTGCCACAATTGGCAGGCTCAAAACCTGTGAGTCCTTCCAAACCATCCAACCACAATCAACAGAAATCGAAAGTGGATCATCTACCAACCATTTGACAGAGGTTTTCGCTGTTCAAATGACTCGAAAGAAATATTATATCATTAAATTATCGATTATGTGTTAATGAAAGTCCTGTGTCACTGAACAGTAAAAGTTATTCTTGAATAATTAGCGTTCATTAAATTCTGGGATATACTATGCACATGTCTGAATTGATTAGGCCCTCGTGCTTAACACTACTAAGTCTTTTGACACAGGCCATGTTCAAACATTTTTCCGATCCCTTTACACTAATTCCAACAGAATAACATCATGAACAGAAGCAGGGAAAGATTCAGTGAAAAATTGGTATTGCAGTGCCGCAGGGCCAAAGAAAGGAGTGCAAAAATGAATGAATATCTATCAAGCTGTTGAATTTGGAAAAATGTATTTCTTAATGTTGATCAAGAATGTTTTTTTTTTAGAACCTAAATGCTATTCACATATTTGTCGGGCGTTCCTGAGAACATTATATCAATCCATTTTGACGTTTTTCTATACGTCCAGAGGATCTCCGTGTTCCAATTGATGAATGTCCATCCGATATCCTTTTGGACGTGCACTGAATATCCATATTCCAATTGATGGATATCCATTGAATATTCGATGAAATCAATTCGTATACTTCTGGTCTGGTCCATTGGGCATCTATTTTTACAATGTTCTGATACGTAACGAATGCAAGGCAGCCTGTAATAAGTTGTCAGAAATTATTAGGCTGGATTCAGAAAGATCCGAAATCCAGCCTTGAGCTCTGAATTCAGACAGATCCGAAATCTGATGGTACGACGATCGGGCATGTTTCTGATTGGTCTAAATTTGAATTTTGACCAATCAGAAAGCTGTCGGATCGTCGGACCATCGGATTTCGGATCTTTCTGAATTCAGCATTAGTCTTAAAGTCAACAAACAAAAATCCTGGTTTCTACATGAAGTATCAAGCAGCGAGTAAATTATTCTGCACGACACGACTTATTCAAGCTTTGATTATTTCCTCCCCCGAAGGTTTTCTACCAAAAAATTGGTAGAAACAAAGGGTAAATTCAGGAGGTCCCAGCGGCTGAGATTGCTTAATGTTCATTATTTTTCTTTCAACATTTCAGTCGAACTGACAGACGGAACTGTGCATTGTTTATAGAGATATAGTTAGTCAATGCCTGTGTAAAAAGGATTTGAAGAGATTTTGTTGCGTTATCTATATATCGACATTGTACTGTAAAAAGGGTTCAAATCTTCTTTACCAATTATTACCAAAATTATAGAATATCTCAGAATTTTTAACATTTTCAAGCAAAAAAAACATTAGTTTTCCAAAAAATGCATTTGTTTTCAAACCATAACCAATTTGTTGTGATGTCATACATAGTGCAATGACAGTCAAAAGGGATGTATTTACAGTGTTGCGGCTCTCATTGTTATTGTTGAGAACTGAATGCATTAATATTAACTTCTGGAGAAAGTTAGATTTTTTATATAATTATATATAATAATAATAAATAAACTATAGACTTTTTTGACAAAATTTTGGCAATTGTTTGTTTGAACTACCTCATACCCAGTTTAAAAAGTATTTTTAGGCCAACAAACATATATTTTGAGTCGCTGAACACATATCTGAAGTCAAAACGTTGCACCCTCCCTTCTTTTGGAAGTAATGTCCTTAAAAATCCATAAAAGGGCATATTGTCTTCAATACTAGGTGATGTAGCTCAAATAGAGACTAACCTTTTGATAAAAAACCACGATTCAGTTGTCTGGTATTGCCATATTACCCTTCTATCTAGTAATTGGCTATTGGTGTGTTCTAACCTCATTAGTTTCCAAAATTTTTCATTATAATGGATGATAATGTTTAAATGGTGACATGTCTTTCTTGCCACGTCTTGATATAAGTTTGCTCAATATTCACTTAGATCTGGAAGCATATTTTTCATTTGATCCACAATTGAGGAACGCAGAACAGGACAATGTGCCTTTTAGAACATACTTACAAAAACTTCTAGAATCCGGAGTATCAATTATATTTGAATAGAGAAGTGAAAGGGGTGGGTAACTCGACAAAATTTAATGGCTATTACTAAGGATATATGACATAGGTTTGTACAGTTATCTCATCAATAAGTCACTCAGCTTTCTCCGAGGTTGGATTGCCTTCACCGGTTAATTTATATTTGAACGCTCGTATAGCCTAAAACAAACCACAAATGAAGATGAATACCACTATACTAGTATATGCATACATACAGACAGGATTGGAAGATCCCTTTTCTCTGATGGATCTAGTAAGTGAGGATCATCTTGTAGGCTTGCCCAACCCCAATGAATACCAATAATCAGAGGTATGCCCACTAATAATACCAAATTGTCGATTACCAATTTACCTAACTTTCCTCTAGGTTTCGGCATGTTTATTTTAGAATCTTTGATTTTTGACAGTTGCCACTTTGAAACGTCTCTTCCTCTTTTACCGATGTGAAGTTGGCTGCCAACATTTTCTAACAATCCGATCGACCCTATTCATGAATCACTCGCCGCTCGCAAAGCGTTCGCAGGTGAGGTCATTGCGAACAATTTGGAAAAATCGGTTTTCTTGAAACTTGAACGCTGTAAACATATTCGCAAAGCTGTGAATCATTTCCAATCACAGGACAAATGAGTGATTGTAGGCGGTCTCTGCGGCTCTGCGTGTTATTTGTTTCAGTCAAAATTTTTGATTGTGAAGTTAATGTAATATTATTATTAGTGGTGTTTTCGATGCTGCCGTTTTGTGAGTAATGACTCCATTTGTGAGAAATGACTTCATTTGTGAGCGTTTTCAACTCTGCTCATTAATCGCGGAGTAATCACTGAACTGAGTTCAGTGGAAGTAATGGAACGTTTGTATTTGCGCGGATTCCGAGATTTTGTGAGTAATCTGCGAGGATTACGTGCGAATTGAATCTTGAACACTTCATGAAGCCTCAGTAGTGATGAAGAATTGTCTGATCCTGGTGTCTGTGACCTCTATAATTTCATATTTTGTGATTTTTGTCATTTCTCATCATTTCCAAATAGTAGGGGTTAGTCACAAAATCGCAATCCTCATGTCTTGACACTAGGGGTGTACACTTGGAAAATACATCTATGCTTTTTTCGATGCAATGCATCGAAGCTGTGCATCGATGTTTTCCGATTATGGTCACCAATGTCAATTTTTCATTCCGATAGCCAACTAACGCCACCATCAAAAAAATTGATGTTTAATTATAAGTTTTGATTCAAAGCAACTGAAACTGTAATTAATAAGTGTATTTACCATTGGTTCGATGTTTTATGAAAATACATCGATACATCGAATAAATCAAGAGCCTTTCAAAACATCGCGGATCGATTCAATGAATCGAGTTATAAACATCCAGTGGATTCGATGCATTGATGTTTATCGAATATCCCTACTTGTCACAGGCAGCTTCTTTTTGAGTTCGCATTTTTAGATTTTTTAAATATGGTTGACAGTGGATTATAGTAAATATAGAGACGTACAAATTGACAGCTGCGCATGCACAGATTTTCATTGTTTACGATTACGTAGAGAACTCGTTTACGGGCCTACGTAGCTATAGCACAGCATACCTAACAATCAGCACGGACACATGTTTTTAGTGCCTTACTCTGGGATGCCGCCTTTGATCTCAAAAAGTATAAAGACGCCATCTTGAAAAGCGAATTACTCAGGGCCAGACTTGCGACATGGTATCTATAACAGAGGCGTACTAGAAATTTTATCTTGTCATAATTCATGAAACTAAACTTATTTTCAAATGACTTCAACTAATAAAATAAGATTCGTCATTTGATTGTTGCTATTTTGCTCACCATAATGAATAATATATTGATACGATACTATTTGTAAATCTTTTGAATAATATAAGAAGTGATAGCTGAGTACTTATTCAGAATTAAATTTGACTGGCACAAAAGGTGAGGATCACTTTACGGATTAGTAATTTACGTAACAAATCCGAAAAATTTTTTTTTTGGACGAGTAGACAAAATTCTATGACGAGCCGTAGGCGAGTCCTGGAAGTCTGCAAGTCCAAAAAAACTGTTTTCGGTCGTGTTGCGTAGACTATTTTTTCGGCAACCGTACCCATATCCCGGACGCTTTTTCTTTGAGAAAGTAGCATTTTTTCGGCCTAGTCTTTAACCTGCTGCTTCTACAGTTTACAGTTCACGACAGCACAAACATGACCACCTTATTTCTGTTTATTCATTGTAATAATAATAAAACACTCACGAAATAAAGCAAAACACATTTTGATACCAAAATAAAACTTATTCAAACAGCGTGGAACTTCACAACAAATACAAATTGCAGCTTTCGTTTTATAGTTGCGTTGCTCCAGGGCTCCTAATTTCAGCTTTACCATTGGCTGGAAAATGACAAGTGGCGAATTCCACCAATAGTGAAGCTCGAGAGTCCTAGAGCAGGAAACTATCTAATCGAAAGCAGTAATAAAGGAATGGCAATATGACAGATCGTCTGCTTTTCAACATGGCCGACATAGCGACGCGAAGTACATGCGCGTACTTTTCCCGCCCAAGGGAGTGTCCGAGTTGATTGTTAGGTATATGCTGTGGCTATAGGTAGATGGCGACACTAATGAATATATGGTAGAATTGTCAAAAGTTCTAGTTCTACCAACCTATAAATATACACATTACACATTTATTATTGATTATTTTTTTCACTTGTCAAAATGTGACGTTTTTGGCATTTCAACCAATAGTAGCGGGTTATTCTATGGTTATTCTAGCCAATCATTGTGTATTATACCGATAAAACTGCCTGGTCCTTTCGATTGTTTCGATAAAACGTTGTTTACCTTTGAACTGTCAAAACTATAAAGTTTACCGCGTCGATTCTATTGAACTGGCTCATATTTATATAAATTATCATGAATGAAGAGTTACCTTATTATTAATAGTCATTCACTTTTCACTTTTTCAGCATAATAATAACATAACACATTTCAATGAACACTCAAACACGTAAATAGCTCATATAACCCCAACTTTATGACAGATATAGCGAACGACCGATTCAAATATTTAAGGTTTCCTCAACTCAAATGAAGATGGCGCACAATTAGTTTATATATTAAATACAATTCATTTTGATTTTGATACAACGACATAACGAATGATTTTATGTTCCTTCTGGCGCGAATTTCATTTCATAAGAACCTTGTACCATGAGAGGTGTGACGCCATCTCTTGGTATCGTCGGCAAGTATTATAATATTCAATGCGTAAGCATCATATCTCTTCTGGATCATAGAGGGCATACATCATTGTTTGACATTTGAAATTTGTAAAATTTTCACCTATTCTCTGTTCCTTCTTATGTAAATGAAATACTGATGAATTAAATTGTTTTTCCTTCTATCTGTTCAAAAAATAATCTCTCCAAATACAACTCGTTCTTCAAATTTGATAAGATAAATTTTCATTTTCGAAACACTCAAACTTTTTTATTTTGAGGCAAAAGCATTCAAACAAACCGAATTAGATAAAATCACTCGTCCTACAGACTCGTGATTTTATCAATCGTTTTGTTTTCATACTTTTGCCAAATAAAAAAGTTTTTGTGGAAAATGAAAATTTAATCGATTAAATTTGAAGGACTCGTGGTATTACCTTTGACAATTTATTGAAACCAAAGTTTATTACATGACATGCAGTATAAACTGAAATACATACTTCATACTTAATCATATCAAAATTTTTGGAGTAAAACTCGGATCATTTGACGAGATTCCTGGCAGAACTGCAGAACAAAAAATTTTTTTTTTTGGGTTTCTGTAATGATAAGTCTCCCGTTCCGTGATTGTTCCTCAAGGTAGAGGAGGAGTAGGACTATATGAAAAGGCAGTGCTGCCAGCCCCCTGATGGGGCTTATCAGGTGCAGCCGAGAGATTAGTGACCCCTCCGTACCCGGGTTTCTATAATCATCGGACTCCTCAAAGAACCAAAGTATTTCTGAAAGGTCTTAATTTTTTGTGTAAGAAAAACCACTGCTGCCTTTTCCAAACAGTGGACAACATGGCGGCAGCAGCGTTTGACAGTCGCTCTCCGCGCAACCGATTTTGCGTTTCAATTAGGTTTCATTAGCAATCTTTCGGGTTTTTTCTATTTGTATTATTGAAACACGCCTGCCACTACCACGAACAATGAATATTACGTATCGTTGATTGTTTAAACAAATGAAATCGAAAAACGAATGATTTTATGTTCCTTTGTGGCGCGATTTTCATTTCATAAGAAATTTTCAATTATCAACCTTGTACAATGAGAGGTGTGACGCCATCTCATGGTATCGTCGGCAAGCATTATCATATTCAATGCGTAAGCATCATATCTCTTCTGGATCATAGAGGGCATACATTTGACATTTCAAATTTGTGAAATTTTGACCTATTCTCTGTTCCTTCTTATGTGAATGAAATACTGATCAATTAAATTGTTCTTCCTTCTATTTGTTCAAAAAATAATCTCTCCAAATACATCTCTTCGGGCTTGAAGGCCGTCGTTCTTTGGAATTTCTTCCTGACGTTTTGCTAGCTCAGGAAGAAATTCCAAAGAACGACGGCCTTCAAGCCCGAAGAGAAGTAGTTATACTAATAACCTCGGCCGCGAAAGCCCTAACCATTTTGTCTCCAAATACAACTCGTTCTTCAAATTTAATAAGATAATTTTTCATTTTCGAAACACTCAAACTTTTTTATTTCGAGGCAAAAGCATTCAAACAAACCGAATTAGATCCTACGGACTCGTGATTTTATCAATCGGTTTGTTTTCATACTTTTGCCAAATAAAAAAGTTTTTGTGGAAAATGAAAATTTGTCGATTGAATTTGAAGGACTCGTGGTATTACCTTTGATAAAATCACGTTATCAAGTACTCAACTTGATTACTTACGTTTCGAAAAATAATTGAAAGATTGATAGACTTACCTGTAAAGAATATCAATCTCAATTAATTATTTGAATATCGTAGTCCTCCTTTGGTTCATGATAGATACCATAGGAATTTAGAATTTTTAAGAAGAATTTTTCAACGATGACTTCACAACTTATGTGGTAAATGAAAGATAGTCAGACCTATATACATCTATATTTTTAACGTGTTAATATTTTATTATGAATTCTAATATATTTCAATATTTCTGTCTGTCTATATATTTGTTTGTCTAATCTCTTAAATTAGTTATTTACTTTTACGACATATTATATATGTTATTGTACATTTATATATGTATATAATTACTTTTATCTCTATACAAGCTTTTTCAATGAGAGTGTAGGTATCTTAGACAATAAAGCATATTTTGATTTGATTGATAATTAAGATTGATATTCCTTACAGGTAAGTCTATCAATCTTTCAGTTATTTTTTCATATCTCGTCAATATCATCGGAGTGAATTTCAAGATGAATGAGCCTCTGAAGAAGCTAGCCACTCGAGCCAGCAAAACGTCAGGAAGAAATTTCAAAAAACGACAGCCTTCAAACCCGAATAAAAGTAGTGATACTGAAAACCTCGGCCGCGAAAGCCTTAACTATTTTGTCGTCGTCCTTTGTTTTATGATAGCTGTTCAGAGATATAGAAAGTGCGACATAATTGCAAAATGAATATATTCAAGAAATAACAGAAAAATTCAATAATATTCGAGAATTACAAGAATATTACCTATTTTACACTAATTCTTACATGATGAACATGTAACCGAAAACATCAAGAACAACTATGAAAAAATAGCAATAACAATAACAAAATAATCAACAATTACTATTATTGTTAATAACACTCGCAACGAAGTCTTGAGAGTCATGAATGAGCGGTTTGTTATAAAAGGTGTTGAAAACTGTCGAAGATTGAGACCAACCTGCAGTTTTACGAATGAGATCTATATTTAAACCACTTCTGTGTACAGCAGAAGTTGCTGCATGCCTAACGCTATGACTCGTGAAATAGTAGTATCGATAAAAAAATTCCGGGCGGTTCCACTACAGCAACTCCCAAGCCATCAGGTCCAACAACTTCGACAGCGACCTTTTTTGCGCAGTTGGGTGGGATTCTGGCATCATCTGCTAGCACAATTTTCACGGAGTCAAGTTGTTATTAGGGTACAGATCAAAGGATCTCATCGGTTCCGACAATAAAAGTTCCGTTCCTCGTATCGAATACGAACCCATGGGCAGTCATAATGTCAAGTGCAGGAGGAAATTCGTCGAATACTTTTGTCGGCAAGTTTCAAGTCCGGTCCTGACTTGACTCTCACCGAACCACTGAACTATATTACTGGAAGGCTAATAAGATTCAGCCACAGCGGCGGTTACAGCGAAAAGTCTCCTACCAGCGAGTTTGCGCAGTTTGAGATATCACTAAACCCAATATCCACAGATCTAGCCAGAGCCGGTTTCAATAAATTTTTCCCGTCATCAATTAGCGAAGAAAAATGATACATTGCAAATTTTTATTCAGGTCATTTCCATAAACGTGATGAGTTACAGTTCGAGAATAAAGACGAAACCACAACTAATCTGGTGTGCTGAAACCATGTCATTTCATAATAATAATGGAGTTCAAACTGCAAGCACGTTTCGTTTATCAATTGTTTGAATTTTAGCTATGCAACCCATTTCTGAAAAATGTGTGTAAATGGTTGCATACTAGCCGATTGTCGAATTTTTATTCGACAGTTATATATGTGACAGTTTTTTCACAAAATAAAATTCCATAATTTGAATTTTTCAGTTTGATTTCAGAATCTTTCGATTTTTTCGTCACAGATTTCAATACCCCTCAGCAAGAAACATAGCCAAACACATTCAAGCAAAACTATTATTTATATAGCTATTCGATAAAGTATAGCAACAAATATTTCCATCAAGATTCTCACATGAAATTCAACTGATGTGACTCAAGAAAAACCCAAAACGTATAAAACTCTATATGGAAGTTTTATGAATATACGTTTATAGACAGAAATGGCTATAGCAAAACAGGAATTTCAAATATCTGCGAATGAAGATTATTCAAGATGAAACAAAATTTGAAATGAATTGGCTATTTCTTTATATCTTCTTCATTGGGATAATTCATCAATCAATTCAATTCATTTCCATTACAATCTATTTCCTTTCTCCCAACGTTTTCGAGACCAACATGTGTTACATGTGTAGACTCGAATACTCGAATTCAATTAGCACTGTATATGATCAAGACTGCAAAATACATGGTAAATTCTTGAGTTCAAACAGTGATGAATGCCATTACCTGGAAAATTTGCAGATATAGGAAGTTCATTATTTTATGCGACGTCTGGCGGAAATATAACGCACTGCTATAATTTGACAAACAAACGGCTTCCATTTTGTATGTGTGAATTTATCTCGGAATTTACTGAGTTCTTTGGTGTTGATTTAGGAAATCTCATCTGAAGTTGTAGTTTTTTGATCAATAATAACAAACAATCATGGATGCAGATCGCTCAGTGAGCCGTATAAAGTGTTTGGTGTCAAGTTGCCGCAACTCTAGGAACCGAAATCCAAACATTACGGAGAGTGGATTGAAAGAGATAATTGACAGGTACAAGGCTTGGAAAATTAAACTGAAACTGCATGAATCACCACCTAGAGCGGCTTCAGCGGGTTCCTTGCATTTCAAGAGAGATGATTTCTTGTTACCTGGTGAGTCTGTTTGTCAATTTTTAGGCGAAGTTACGACGCATTTCATCATCCATGTAATAAAAGCCTCTTTGGTTCACTAACACTACACTAAAACTAGAAACTATCCTGGAACAAATATAGATTTCAAAACACAATGCATCTATGTTCACCTCCAATGAATAGTATTGTGCGGCTATTCAAAGCATCATGAACACAGTTATATTAACCTTCACGAAAAAAATTTCGTACAATGAAAATACAGCAAAAAAAACACCAAAATCTTGTCTAGCGAGGGCAACTGATGACTGGATTTCAGTTTGGCGCGTTATTTCACGAATGTAAACAAGGTAACTATTTCAAAATATATGGATATAGCACTGAACTATATTACTGGAAGGCTAATAAGATTCAGCCACAGCGGCGGTTACAGCGAAAAGTCTCCTACCAGCGAGTTTGCGCAGTTTGAGATATCACTAAACCCAATATCCACAGATCTAGCCAGAGCCGGTTTCAATAAATTTTCCCCGTCATCAATTAGCGAAGAAAAATGATACATTGCAAATTTTTATTCAGGTCATTTCCATAAACGTGATGAGTTACAATTCGAGAATAAAGACGAAACCACAACTAATCTGGTGTGCTGAAACCATGTCATTTCATAATAATAATGGAGTTCAAACTGCAAGCACGTTTCGTTTATCAATTGTTTGAATTTCAGCTATGCAACCCATTTCTGAAAAATGTGTGTAAATGGTTGCATACTATGTGGGGGTGAACTCAATAGTTGCGGTGGGATATATACTTCTGAGAACTGAATGAGCCTTTGACTTTTTGTACCAAAATTTTAATGAAGAGTTTTGAGAGATCTTTGTATTTTCGCACAAATTTTGCTGAAAGATTACTCAAAGAATTGCTTGGTTGGTTATAAGTTCAAATAGATAAAGAAGGAAGCACAATAGAAACTAATGAGGTCCAAAGCTTTCCTCCTCTCGCTTACAGATACAAATATCCCAGAGGTGCAATGAGGTTGAAGAAAAAATTGCATTCGACGTTTGAGGAAGCTTACTCTGTAAGAATATCGAATTCCACTTGAAAAATTTCGATAATTGATCTCTTCAATTCATTTCATTCAATTTCCTGGGAACAAAATTAAACAAAAAAATCTACACATTCATTTATTTCAACTTATATTACAGAATATTTTATTGGTGATTAAACAAAACTAATCTGTTAAGGGTTTTTCTTTTGAGGTCCCCCCTAATCATTGCAGTTTGTGCCATAGCAATATTGAAAAACCTAATTTTGGTATAAATTTTTGTGATTGCTCTTATCAATTTTAATTTGTGATCAAATTCATAAGGCGATATATCGAATATATGTGATTCTAAAGTACTAAATAATTTTTGATCTTGAAATAAATTGGAAGAAATTTGATGTATAAAAGTAGCCAAAAAGTTTTTTTCAACAGGCATACAATTACTCGTAATTTCGAGCACCTGCCTAATTTTTCTTTCGAGAAAAAAACAAATATTTACTATATCTTCTGCTGGTCTTATGAGACCACCCCTATCTTTCCTGTTTAATAATTTAAAATTTTCAGCATCCACTGAATTACCCTCAAAATCTTCAGTTACTGCCAGGCATTTCTCACATTTGATTATTTTTTTCAATGATTTGACAACAAATCCAGCAATGTGTGAAACAACATTTTCTGTTAAATTTGACAAAGATGGCAAATAAGAGATTATATGGTAAAATTCTTCGTCTTCGATAACCATATCATTAACATCAATGTTATATTTTTTTATAACACACATATCATCCAAAGTCAAATCAGCATAAATTTTTTTCTGCGGTTGTGTTGTAGTCAGAATGCTAGTATTCTCCAAGTTTGTGCAGTTTCCATTTATGTTTTGTATGTCATGACGTAATGCCAATCTTTTGAAAGTATAGTAAAACTGGAAACATGTTGGATTATTATTCCAGCCATTCCTTCCCCTGGAAAATAGAAAATGCTTGTAACACTGATTACTTCAGAAAGTATTTGCTTACCTTATACAACAAAATAGTAGTTCGAGGTGGTCCTGACTGAATTTATATGTCAAAATGTAATTTAGAGGTGAGTTAGGTTTTTTCACATATTCGTCATAGATTCCCAGAACAGATTTTATGGTGATACATAAACCAAGAATAGGTGTCTTATTTTTTGATTCATGTATAGCAGTTCCATTTATAAGTTTTAGTGAACTTAAATATTCAAGTGCTTTTTCAAGCAGGGGTCTCCACACTTTTTCTGTTTCCGGTTTCATTGGAGTTTTATAACCTTTCCCAAACGGATTTCGTGAATTTAGGATGTCAAAGGTCATGTCTACGATTCTAATGAACTCAATTGTTGCTCCAGCTTCTTCAAATTCAGGATGCTTCATGTCGGTAATCAAAAATTCCAAGGCATCTGCAACACTGGCACTAATAGTTTGCACTGCTAGATTGACCTTGGAAGAAAATCATAAAATTAGTCTCTATTGTAGCAATTTATGCAAGAACAAATCAAAAGTTGAAATGAGAATAACTGAAATTCGAAATTTCATTTTGATTGCTTGATTTCTTTTTGGTTGTTTTTTGTGCTATTCACCCAAATATCAAATCAATGCATACTTTAATGTATAAATGCATACTTTTTTATATAAAAATACACACTTTTTAATATATAAATGTACACAAATATGTTATATTTCTGAGGATAATAAATATACAACTGTATAAAAAATTCTTGATTAAAAGAAAACTAGAGAATGAAATTATGTAATGTCTCAGTTCTAAATTGAATCAACTGGTTTGAAACTTATTCCATAGTATCCAAATATTTATGAAATCAATGATTGGATTGAGTCTTATTATAATATAATAAATTGAACAATAAAAAATGTGTATAAATGTTAGTAGTACCATTGATAATAATACAACTGAATTAACACTAACCACAAAAGGAAAATGCTTGTCTGTTGGAAGTAAATAAAAGTAATTTTCGTTTTCTTGAAAAGATTGAAATATATGAAATAGTAAAAAAATGGGATTGTGTACTGACCTTCATTTTCTGCTTTTTCCATTCGAGATGACTCTTCTTCAGTTTATTTCCTAATCTGCAGAACTCATCTTCTTGGATTAAGTGAAGTTTTTCAATATAATTGAAACTTATTTTTTCATCCTTGGAATTTAGGAAAAATGTATGTTTTGACCAGCTATTCCTAACTAATTTAATCATATGACAGGCATCAAATATAACATAGACTTTTGAGTCATTCAGAGGATTTTTAATAGACGGTTCCAGATTTTCCATTTTCTTCACCTTAGCACCAAGATTTTCTGCCATGACGAAATGTGCATTAGGTCCGTAACATGTGACAGAAGTAATAATTACTTCAATTTCATGAAGTTTCTTCAATGTCTCCTTTACTATGTTGGCTTTCTCAGATCCAGTCAGTGAGTTTATCAGAAAATATGCAATGGGGAGTTTCCATCCACTATTCAGGGAGACTACCATCAACACCAAAGCTTCTGTGGCATACTTTGAACTCTCATCTGCAATATCTGCACCCAAATTCTCATATCCCCAAGTTTTACTTCCCCTAACTTCGATTTGTTTTTTATGGCCATCTCATCCAACATCAAAGCACATAGCGTTTTTTTGTTTTGTGTGTTATTCTCAGCAACAATGATTGATAAACTGTTGAACGCACTTTGACAAAAGCCTGGTTCACAATCGATATTTGATAACCAAGCTCTTATTGTAGATGGTGCTGGTAAAGCCAAATTGAATGTTTTTCTAACATAAGTATATGCTTTTGCAGAATAAAACTGCAAAGTCATGGCAAAACTTCGAACTTCTTCTGGAATTTTACTTCGCCCTTGTTTTTTCCCATCAGCTTTTCTTCTCATATTTTCCATAGCTCTTCTCATTAATTTCAATGGCAGTCCTGAATAGGTTTTCTCCAAAACCGTTAGTGCATCTTCAGAAAGATAATTTTTCTTCCTTAAATTTGGCACAATTTCTTGCAGACTGGAAACTTTTTTCTTCAACCGTGTGACACGTTTTCTGCAAGCATCCAATTTTTTTTGTATAACATTTTTCATTTTTCTTGTATTTTGTAAGTGTTTCAGGACTGCCCTTGGGGACGCACTGAAAAATGGAACAATTAATATATCAAAAAATACAGATACTAATATAAAGACCTGAGAAGTGAGTTGAAAATATAAAGCTTCTTAATATTAAGGTAAAAAAAAGGAATGTCACACAATCAATGTTTTCATTGGAATTGAAAAAATGACATTGGAAATAGTAGAAATAACTGAACAATAACAAACTCTTCACACAGCAGTCAAAATATACTCAACAATATAACGTCAAAATGCTTATCAATGAAAAACAAATTGTACCAATTATTGAAGGGGGGGCTCCCTGAGGAGAGAACCATAGGGTTATAGCTGGCATACAAAGACATTATAACTAATGGACTGGACTTTATGACAGTTTCCCATTCAACACCATACGGGATACAATAGAGAGAGAAAGGATATGCACATTGAAGTGATGTTGTGAAGGACAGAATGATAATGCTAGACTTGATATCCTTCTCAACTTCTCTTTATCTGCTACATTGAGGAAGAAATTTGCTTAGAGGTTACACTTGAAGTACTCTATCTTGCTTACTCTGGAGTCTTCTCTCTGTTAGGGCCAGCTCATTAGTTATAATGTCTATGGTGGCATATTGTTTATGAAAATGGCTTAAGTGACATCGAAGTACAAAAAACAGCTAATTGAAACTTTTCTTTCAACTTGATTATCACATTCGACATGACTTTCATCGAGAATCTGATAAATGTATTTTTCTCAATTCTATGCAGATTTTATAATTACCAATAAACTTTGGGAGCCCAATACTCCTTATCCATTGTATTGCATTTACACCCTTTTGGTTCTCACCCCTTCAGTTTTTATTTTTGAGGCTCTCTACATTGTTGATATTCACATAATGAATGCAATACAAGTAACAACCAACCTGTAATTGTGGTTAACTTTACATCTCTTCTGGTTTTTTTCACTATTCCCTTGTAACCCTCACTATCACTTGAAGACGAAAAGGCAGGTAACTTCCTCTTAATTCCGAAAGTACAAGATTTGTCAGAGTTTGAACATTTGGTGTAAAATTAAAGTTTTCAAGTTCACACAGCTCTCGAAGACTATCAGAAGTATAAAAATAACTTTATTTCATCAAACTTTAGAGTGAGAAACCTCTGAATATAAAAATATAAGGAAAAAGAAAAACTAGCAGTCAATGGTGAAAATCTGTCTGAAACATCATAAAATGCTTTCTTCAATACTCACGTGACATACTAATATTTGAAATGGTTTTTCAACAGTTTCCTGAATTATTGGGGAATACTATTCTAAATTTTCAAAACTTCGTTAACAACATTCTTCTATACTTGTGCATATTGTGTTTGTGGAAATTTAAGCTTTGAACACATTGTATTATTAATATTTTCTGTTTCATACTTTCTTATAAATTGATCGTAATTCTTTAAAGCAATTTATGCAGTCATATGAGTACAGCTTATACAATCCATCTTGGTACAGAACTAATAACGTATATGCCCAGCAATCTATGTGGAGTATAATAATATAAAAAACTATTATATGTGTTCACTATTCTTAGAATGTGTTTTTTCTTTCGTCATGGTCTGCACTACCAGTGGGCAACTGGAAAAGTATCTGAGTTTGTGCCGAGATGGATTGGATAAGCTGTATTTATATACATGCCAGAGTAAGTATTCTTTGTTGATATATTTTTCTGTATGAAATTTTTACCTCTCTAATGAAGAAGGAATATCTTCTATAGGGCATGTCACAACAGTTGTAATGATATTTTCTTTATTTTCTATGGAGTTTTCTTCATGGTAGAACTGGGCCAAGCTGAGAGCGGTTCCATCTTGATTTTTGACAGATTGAAGCAGGTTATCATTACCAGGGCCAACACTAGAACTTAGAATATTAAATCAAATTTGGAAGTTAATTTTGTTACAGAAAACAAAAATGTGCCATATTGATCATTTCTCACAGTGACAAGTTACCAGCACCAAAATGATAGACTCTATTACTGACAGTGCTGAAATGATGTAATTTTGATAAGAAACAAACATCAACTCAAATATAAGAGTGCCAGTTTGAAGACATACTTTTTTGGGTGTTAGAACAACTGGAAATATATGTTAAAAGGGCTTACATTAATTTTTCCACCACAAATAGGAAACATAAATGAAAATGAAACTGAAGTCCTTCGTTATAAAAGGATGAATGAGGCTCTAAAACGGTGTCTGAGCAAATTTTAGTTTTGGAAACTTCTTTCAAGTATTCTTTATATGTATCAACCAACCTGAAACTCTTTTGATTAGCTTGAAAATGTGTTACTGATCTCCGTAAATTCAGTTGGGGAATGGCGTTGGGTCTAAGTCTCAGTCTATTTTTCACCATGATCTTATCTTCCTCTAAAAAGTGTATGTCACAAACAGAATTTTTGTCACTCAGGTGTTCTTTAGTGGGATCTCTTCCCAAAGCTCTCATCCAAGAATCATGTCTTTTTGAAGTGAGCCTGAAAAGAAAAATATAGGTTCAGTGCCCCTAGAGAGAGGATTCAAAAATCTACTCAATATAAACAGCTAGAACATAGATAATTACAGTCCAAACTTTCAAATAATATCCTACGAATGTGGTAAAAACAAGATTCTGAAACAATACTCACCAGAAATAAGTCAATCCTGGAATTTTCCCTTTATTCTTACAAAACAAAACCATGCACTTCATCATGTCTATTTGTTCTCAGAACTATATTTATATATTTAACGTCAAATGGCTGCAAGCAACAATGAACATAAGATCACAAGAAGAGAAACAAATCACTCAGCACACTCCACAAGTGAACTCAAAATGAGGCACCAGGGACGAGGGATTGAAAATTTAAAGCCAATCCTGCGTCCTGATTAGTACCTTGTGCGCCTGCGTGTGTCAGCGACAGTCGGCGTACAGTTTTCCTACAACGTTGCCGATACCACTGCTTTAACTTCGAAACTAACGTCTATTACCCATTATTCTAATAATTTATTATCGTTTAGTGGTATATGAATAAACATATTTCACGTTTAATCAATCAACTAGATGTGCGATGCCTATTTCAATCTCTTTGAGAATGAAAAAAATATTTGTTTCATTTGTTTATAATCCTGTGGTGAAGTTTCAACATCAAAGGATAACATACAAATAACTTTGGCAACATTATGACGGAAAAGTGCCATAGAACGCATGTCTGTTGGTAGGACTTCAAACGCTATACCCGGACGTTTTAATATAATTCTGGCATACGTATCGGCATTCTAGTATTTATTATTATTTCTATGCACCGAACACGGTGATTCCATCTCCAGTGGCTGTTTCCAAAATGTTCTGCTTGCCGGAAGTGTTGCAATTCATCACCGATCTTGTGGCTTCTGTATCGACAGTGAAACAGCATGGATTGTTGTTCAGAACCCTATCGGCCCCATATTCTTGTAGTGTCCGATGTTTATTGAATTCTTGACTTGAGCCTGCTCTGACATACTTTTCTCAGGTACTGGCTGCCGATACAAACAAAGTTTTCCATGATACGACAGCAGTAATTATGTTCAATGTTTGGTTATAGCGAAAAAGAGCAATTTATATATCTCTGTTTTGATCTTAATCCTTTTTTTATTTCAAAACCAAGTCGCATAATTCATCCTTGAAAATGATATAATGGTGTTTGGTGGGGGGATATGAATTGATGATGTAAGTTGATTTCTACTCTATTTCATATGATTTGTGAATTCCAAACATTGTAGAGCTTCAGTCGCACTGAACACCTTCCTTTTTAAATTGAGGAACTTACGAAAATCAGTCTCCTCTACAAAAAAAAAACAAGGTCACTTTTTCGACTGTCTCGCCTTTTTTGGGAAATACAATTCTGTGGTAAACATTTTCATATCAAAGTTCTGCTGTTTTTGACACAAAATGTGTCCTTTTTATCAAAACACCACACAAAACCTCATTTACTAGTTTTCGAAATTTTTTATCAAAGGTAATACCACGCAAATTTAATCGATAAATTTTCATTTTCCACAAAAACTTTTTTATTTGGCAAAAGTATGAAAACAAACCGATTGATGAAATCATGAGTCCGTAGGACGAGTGATTTTATCTAATTCGGTTTGTTTGAATGCTTTTGCCTCAAAATAAAAAAGTTTGAGTGTTTCGAAGACGAAAATTTATCTTACTAAATTTGAAGAACGAGTTGTATTTGGAGAGATTATTTTTTGAACAAATAGAAGGAAGAACAATTTAATTGATCAGTATTTCATTTACATAAGAAGGAACGAAGAATAGGTGAAAATTTTACAAATTTGAAATGTCGAACAACAACGATGTATGCCCTCTATGATCCAGGAGAGATATGATGCTCACGCATTGAATATGATATGACGATACCAAGAGATGGCGTCACGCCTCTCATGGTACAAGGTTGATAATTGAAAATTTCTTATGAAATGGAAATCGCGCCAGAAGGAACATAAAATCATTCGTTATTTCTTCATACAACGGTTCCTTCTCATACCACAAAAATTGAATTGTATTTAATAAAAACTAATTGTTCGCCATCTTCATTTGAGTTCAGGAAACCTCTAATATTTGAATCGGTCGTTCGCTATATCTGTCATGAAGTTGAGGTTATGTTATGAGCTATTTACGGGTTTGAGTGTTCATTGAAATGTGTTGTTTATGTTATTATTATGCTGAAAAAAGTGAATGACTATTAATAATAAGGTAAAACTCTTCATCCATGATAATTTATATAAATATGAATCGACGCGGTAAACCGTATAGTTTTGACAGTTCAAAGATAAACAGCGTTTTATCGAAACAATCGAAAGGACCAGGTAGTTTTATCAGTATAATACCCAATGATTGGCTAGAATAACCATAGAATAACCCGCTACTATTGGTTGAAATGCCAAAAACGTCACATTTTGACAAGTGAAAAAAATTATCAGAGAAAAACATTTTCAAAAATTAATATTTTGTTCGAAACGTCAAGATTTTGTTGTTGCTCACTACTAATTTATTTGCGATTTTGCCGGCGTTACCGTCGTCATTGTTATTGCGTAGACAACTGAACATATGTTTATGCTGACTTTGAAGAAGGGTAAATTATTGGAAACAATAATAATGTAATGCATACTCCGAAATCAGACGTCAACTCAAGTTAGAGGATGTAAACCCATTCGAAAATGACAAAAGCCGGATCCAGTCTACTCTACAGTATGTCAGGCATATTGACTTTTTCGGAAAGATATGAATGAACAATTTTTCACCGGCTAAATAACTATAGCAATTGATGCGGGTACAACAAAAAAAAAATTTGTCTTCTTGAAAAAGTTACGAACAAGTAAATAAGGACTTCTGAGATGGTATGATGAAAAGAAGGATGTATTTTATGTGTTCAAACATCATGAATTTGATGTGAAAAGTTATTAAGATTCATAAAAAAATAAACCTGAATCTTCTAAAATAGACGAGACCACCGGAAATGTTATTTGGATTTCTTGTAGAGTGTAGTGACCGAAGTTTTACACTGAACAGTGCCCGCCAATGGGTTTATTCACTGAAATAAAAAACTCTATGGCGAAAAAGGTGTATTTAATAACCATGTCTTCAATAGATATAAATAATACGAGCTGTAAGCCTCCCAGTATTCGCTCACCATACAGCATCATTTAGAAATTCTTTTGATGAATTCTTTAGCAGCCTCATTTGGGATGATTCTCTGAAAATAATAAGAACAATCGAGGAATTAGGAGAAAAACATTAATTGGAATGAGGGCTTGTTCAATATATTTTTACTTTCAGAACATTATAGGTAAATTCGAAGTAAAAATTAGATATTAGACGACTACACGCAGCAGCGGCATAAAGGCGCTATGATAAATATAGATAATGAATTAATGAGCTAGATCAAATTGAACGATCATTTCCTTAAACAATTATTTACAAGTTGAGTTCGTTTATTATGGATGGAGTAGCTTTTGGAGCGTGTAACAACCTTATATTTTCGTATTTATTTTATTTTTGTCGAGCAAAATCAATAACTTCTGCTCATACCTTTGATCACGATTTTTTTCGATCATCCACGTTCGCTATGCAGATTGTTTATATAAAACTCTTATTGGAAAAAAATGCAAGGGTAAATTCAATAGATTTTTTGTTTTCTTTCATTTTCCTGCTTTTCTGACGCGTTTCGTCTCGGTATGAGATGAGGTTAATTCGAGATATAGGTACCTTCACATTCAGACTTGGCATGGCATTCCATTCACCAATAAAGAACATATCAACCAACATTGCTACATCTTTAGAATTGACACGATGTATTGTTATTAGTCTGTTGTAATTGTTCGACAGGTGGTAGAGAAATTTGAATAATACATGTGTTATTTATGTAACCAGTTGGAAAAGTTTCATTTTATATTACCAACTTGATTTCTGGGGGAAGAAGAGAAGATAAAATATAAAATAGTGATTGCATAGAATCCGAGTTCGCCCAATTTCGAACGGCTTCGAGCAAAGTGAGCGCTCAGAATTTAATAAACAATCTACTCATAACTATTGAAATACGAATATGTCAACTTTTTTTGCCATTGGCTCAGCCTGAAAACCAATATATTATTTCGATTTTGTACCTCCACGCAGAAACCGAGCTTGCCAACGTATTTTCAACACCGATCGCAGTGAAAAATGATATGAAGCCATTATGTCTCTTATAAAGAGATATATGTATCTTGAAACTAGAATAAGAAAATTCCATTCAACTAAGAATTGAATTAGCATCTACGAGTTGTGAGTCTATGCACGATTTTTTTTTATCGGGTTGCATCCTCGAAGTGCAAGACGTTTCCTCGACTATTCTAAAGTTATTTAGTTACACCCCGTTTCGACGATGCAATTTTGTCCCTGCAACTTATCGCGGCGACTTGTCACTGCGAGATATGTCATCTAGCTGTCAGTTTACATTGCCAATATTAAAAAATAGCACTGAATGTTACCAAGATGAACGTCTACATTATCACAACTGATATATAATTTCATTCATTATTTCTAATAATTGATATTGTGATTAAATCACTTTATTACTCAACTTGATTCCTCGAATATCGAAAAATAATTGAAATGATCAAAATCAATATTCTTCACAATGATGCAACCACATATTTGTGATTTGCAGCAACAAATTCACCATAGAAATAACTAAGTCGCTGCAACTTATCGCACCAAAAAAGAATCATGCAACACGAAAAACTTGCATGAACACATGCAATTTTCTGGAGTTGCAGCGACAAACTTGCATGTCGAAACAGGCTATTAGAAATTCAAGCATTAACACATCTGACATATGTCAGATTACTTATACTATATTATTACGTTAGGTGCTTTCTTTCTGATGTAAACAACGTTTTGACTTCGTATTCCTTATTATTTCACGGACCGTAAAGTTCATTCTAGGTATGAATAAAACCTTTGAATCGAAAACGAAACTTTTCTCAACGGAACTCTATCACACAAACCCAAAACTCTTGCGCTTCTAAAGTCAATTATCCCTCCTTTTTTTTGAAGTTAACAACATTGAGTGATTGGGCTTCGTTAAGAAAGGTGTCATGAAAGGTCATTCAGTAACTTTACCTGGCCGATTCCAGCTATCAGTGCCAAGAGTGACTTCTTAGGTGGTCTACAGAATCTCTTTCCCCCCTCTTGGCAGCATAAATTTGGAAAACAATCTAGTGGAGTTTGGCACGGCAATGGAAACAAATCCAGGAGTGGTGGAGGAGGTGGAGTGCATTGCATGTAGCTGACTAGAGTACGAATGGCTACAAAAGAAATTATTTATGAAATATTTGTTTGTTAAACGGTAATGGTTCCATTGCCTCCATTATCTATATTATTAACTCTATTGAAATATAGACAATGGAAGTGCGAACCATTACCATTCAGCAAGGAACATTGTCAACCACTTTCAAGCAAATTTATTTGATAGATGAAAGAGAGAGTATATTTTGCAAAAAAAAATTCGCAAAATTTTTTCTGCAATTTGGTGATAAAGGCTTTTAATTTTAGCAATCGTAGTCGATATTTCTGCATGCTCTTTTTGAGACTGAATCCATGAATAGTTCTGTATTGTTTTTCAATAAACCTAGTATTAAAAATATTGACTCACGATCTACGAAGGCCTTGGCGGCTGGTATTTTCTCCCACAAGGGCTGTGCTGTTCTGCAATAACTCATGTTCTGCCCATTTTTCAACACTTCTGGGCAACAAATTCTAGGTGCACAATCATCATCTGTTGAACACTGCTTGATTTCCCAAATTTCTGGAACAGGTTCCGATGGGCATACTTGTTCGACCAATCCAAAAAGTGTAGCTGAAATAGTTGATCGATAGTCAAATTACAGTATCACTTGTGAGTGTTACTGGCATTTTTTCAGAATATTGTGAATGATGATGAACCAAAAAATCATAAGGGACATAATTGGCAAAATGACTTTATTTGAATTCGATTGATTCTTCTTCTGAAGATATTATAAAATGACCATAATACTATTTCTGATAATACCTAACTGAGCAACTTCAGAGGAACTTAGGTTTTGCAGAGTATTCAAAATTACCAACGAACGATGGACTTTCGTTTCAAATTTTCAATTTAAAGTTAGAAATTCAAGTCTGCGTCTTTCTAGAACACAAAATCTTCATTTTTGATCAATTTTGCATAGATGTTAGGTACTTACTTGATTATTTTATACGTACAAATTTCCTGTAAAATCTACCGATCAAAAAAGTTGAACAAAACGTATGAAATATTCCTGACTCAATGAGACATCCAGGACTCTCATTTCATTTTCAACCAATCACACGATAAGGATTTTGAAAGAGTAGATACCGGTAATGAATCTACAATTCTCAAATCCCGTTGATAGGAAACCAAAGATTTCAAAATTCTTCAAGAATACTTCTAGGAGAGTGATTTTTGTCGCATGAATATCTTTTGCTCCAATCAATCATTTTCAGAATTATTGATGGCAATGAACGAAAAAAATAATGGGGAAATTAATAGTTCTGTTGGATACAACTTTGAGTGGCTCAGCAAAAATCTAATTGACGTCTTTTCTATTTCAAATGAAGCAGTTTTCAACATTCATTTTCATTTTTCGTTCATTTTTTGGTTGTATACAAATCTTTTTCCGATTGTTTTTCCAATGTTTCCGATTCCTCTGGATAATTTTCCGCAATATTAATTTCATTAAATAATAGATTTGTTGATCAACTCTTTCTCCTTTTTTTTTAATTTCACATCCGATAACTTTTTTTACTGATTTAAATATGATGAAATTAGTGGCAGTCCTGAGCAGTTCCGCTCAACAAAAGAAACACTTTTTCGGAATTGACTTTCTTGGCGAAAATCATACAGTCATAAGGACAGAAACCTCAAATATCATGGAGACTTATAGCATACTTTGAGTTTGCATTTGTAAAACCTTTTCTCCATTCAATAAGACGATCAGCAATGATGTCATAATCGAATTTCGGTTATTCCAGTCTCGATAACAGTGAAAGCAAATTAAGTATTTATTGCATAATATTTCGAGAGATTCAGCATCATCATTGCCATTATGCGAAATTGCGATAGGTCATCTTGGAATTCTATAATTTTCATTGCATAAATGCCCAGTGAAATAGCTCGATAGGCCATGGTGAAATTTCATTATTCAAGGATTTTTGAATTTACAGTTTGCAACAAAATCAACTCTCTCCTACCAGTGCATAAAAATAACGAGTTGTTTTCATTCTCGCTGATGAAATCACCGAAAATGACAGTTGTAAAGTAAACGAAACATATGGCGAAACTAGTTGGCTTTCATTTTCCAGAATAACCATCATAGAGGTGACAAAGATAATGACACTTATTCAAATGATTATTTGAAACGATTGAAACTTATATAGAAATTGTTGATGCTACTCACGAGAGTGTTTTGGATCAGGTTTAGGAGGTTCCACTCCTTCTAGACATCTCCTTTCGCAACACACCATTTGCTTTCCAAGAATACCGCAGTCCTTAGTACTTGAACAAGGCAAGGCAAAAAATGGCCGCGTGACATGTTTCCCTGGACAAATGAGGCTGGGCTTTGCAGATGTGGGGGTGGTTGTTGCAATTTTCGGACTGTTTGTTGTCGGTGTGACTTTCTTCGATGTTTTTGTCGAAGTCTCTGAAGGTTCCTCTATTCCGTTGTCTGTAAATATTGATAAACATATTGAAAAACTTTATTTTTTTCAGGGCCAGTTTCACAGATGATGGTGATTTTTATGGTAACTTAACCATCGCATCGTGTAAAATGAGCTTCGAAAAATTAGCAACGTTTTTGTGAAATTCGTTGCCAGCAACGAATCCTGTGTTGGATTTCATGCAACTTGAATTATTTGTTTTCCTCCAAATCGGTAGTTTTTTTGGCATGAATCGTGATTTCGTGAATGGATTTTTTTCCAGAAATAATTCAAAACTCAAAAAAGTTACTAGATGACTTTCAAAAGGATGGAAAGCGTGAAAATTTTAAATATCTGCATTTATTGTAGGTATTCAATTATATAACTTGTAAAAAAGAATGAAAGTCTTCTAGAAATCATCACAGAATACGTGAAATATCATGATCTTCTCGAATGAAAATAATACGGATATTTCAGATCAGACGGAAAGCCAGCAAAGATTGGAAATGCTTATTGATAGAATCACTTTCATAATTAAATCGTTGATGAGTCGGGAACGAGAAAGAAAGCCATCTGGAAATTTTTACAGAATACGAGATATATTACGTCCTTTCCGAAAAAAAAATAATCACGAAAAAAAAAAGAGGTCGATATTACTTAATGGTGTTACTTCCATAATTAAATTGTTGACAAGTCGGAAACAACAAAGAGAGCAGCCTGGTGATATTCACAGAAAACGTGAAATTTTATGGTTGCTTTCGAATAAATGTATTACCAAATTTTCAGAAAGCCAGAAAAAAATCGAAGTTATTTATGATGATATCACTCTCAGAATCAAATCGTTGATAAATTGGAAACGATGGAAAAATAAACCCGAAAAACAATGAATTTGTATCACACTACGATAAAAACAGATTATTATTTATTATAACAATTTTTTCTGGCTTTTCTTAAAATTCCGTACAATTTTTTTTTTCGGGGAGACCTATATATTCAATAACGATTTCTGATTTCTGTTGACTTTTCAGCCAATGTTAGAATTCTGTACTACTTCAATTCAAAAAGTCCATACGTTACTTTCTTGTTTCCGACTTATCAACGATTCAATCATGAAACAGACAGCATCAAAAAATAATTTTCAATTTTTTCAGGCTTTCCGTACAATCTGAGAAATCGTTTTTTTTTTTCAGAATGGTCATGATATTTTACGTATATTGTGTGAATATCTACTGATGGCTTTCCTTCTCCTTTCCGACTTATCAACGATTTGTTCATGAAAGTGATTCAATTAATCAAAATTTTCAATTTTTCCTGGTTTCCGACTGATCCGAAAATTCCGTACTATTTTCATCCGAAGATATTATAATATTTCACGTATTCCGTGAAAATATCTATATATATATTTTATTCTTGTTTCCAACTTACGTGCAGTTAAACTCAGAATGAAAGCAGATAATTCAGTTGTTTACTATTTTTACTATTTCCCATTCAAAAGTCCTATGGTGACTTTTTCGAGTTTTTTTGGACTATAAGCCATTATTCATATAATCACGATTAACGGAAAAATTACCTATTTTGATGAAATTATTGAATTCTCTCTACATGAAATCCGCCCTGTGGAATCATTTCTGCAACGAAAATTGGTAATTTCTCTTTGCTAACTTCACACACATTACTTCACAACCTCCTCTCGAACTCTCAATAACTACCTATTGAATTGAATTCTATTAGACTGAATGCTTGACCAGCTCTCGTGAAACGCATAATGAACCCTTAGACCATGGTATGCTTCAGAAGGGTGACTATAGTCTGGCTGTTCAAAAGATAGAATTCAAGGACGCGTGAACATAAAATGCCTGCATAGCCACGCCTTCTAAACTGAAATAAATGAAGAACTGTTTACACTGTACTGGACTCATTTGTGCTTTGTATTTACGTGTGTTACGTTAATTGAATAATATGGATGGAAACACTCTTTCACTTCCAAGAAAAAAAAAAAGACCTTTAACTGTAGAGGAAGAATGTGTAATAATGAACACTCATAAAAAAGCATCCCAAGAGTTGATGGGAGAACGACGCGGTGTTTGTTGAGTGGTGTGAATCGGACTTGTATCATTGGGGAGAGGAACATTCAAAGAGTGCGGGCCGTTCACGTGATCATTCTATCTTTTCAGCGGCTACACTATAAATATTGTGATATTTGCCTTAAGTCTCTCTCTCTCTATGTTATTGGCCTTTGCTGCCTCCAAGGCGCATTCAGCCATGCCTTAAGTCTAACTGTCGAAATATTCTGAGTGTATGAGACATAATAGAAAAGTATTGTTGAATGTAAACATAACATATCCACCTTTTTTGTTGAAGGTCATGTTTTTTTTGGGTTACACGAAAATATCACTTATTGTATATCAGAAGATTTTGCGTAGACGTGAGTTGTTCAGGTTGTTGTTGTGTTTTTTTTTGTCCACGACTATTATGTAAAATATTCATAATGCATGTGTTTCTTCAAGAATTAAGATATCCATCAATCAATTAATAATGAAATCAGTATTCACCACCATCATTCACTACCATCAATATAATTGTAGTGAACATGGACTGCCGGCCGTCTTTCCTTTAGGGAGAATCTATTTTACTGACTGAGGGATTTCTTGCGGAATGGGTAGTTAATGGTAATTTTTTTTCTCAAATTGCATATTTGAATCAGAAAGAGAAGAACAAATATGCCCATGAAACTTTTTTCCCGAAAAAACCCCCCTTGACCCCACTTTACTCTTGTGATTTTTCGAATAAATTTGCGGAATGGGTAGTAAATGTTATTTTTTTTTCCCTCAAATTGCATATTTGAATCGAAAAGAGAACAACAAATATGCCCATTGAATTTTTTTAAAAAACCCCCCTTGACCCCACTTTACTCTTGTGATTTTTCGAATAAATTTGCAGAATGGGTAGTAAATGTTATTATTTTTTCCTCAAATTGCATATTTGAATCGAAAAGAGAACAACAAATATGCCCATATGATTTTTTCCCGAAAAAAAACCCCCTTGACCCCACTTTACTCTTGTGATTTTTCGAATAAATTTGCGGAATGGGTAGTAAATGTTGATTTTTTTCCTCAAATTGCATATTTGAATCGAAAAGAGAATAACAAATATGCCCATAGAATTCTTTTCCCGAAAAAACCCCCTTTGACCCCACTTTACTCTTGTGATTTTTCGAATAAATTTGCGGAATGGGTAGTAAATGTTGATTTTTTTTCCTCAAATTGCATATTTGAATCGAAAAGAGAACAACAAATATGCCCATATGATTTTTTTCCCGAAAAAACCCCCCTTGACCCCACTTTACTCTTGTGATTTTTCGAATAAATTTGCGGAATGGGTAGTAAATGTTGATTTTTTTTCCTCAAATTGCATATTTGAATCGAAAAAAGAACAATAAATAGGCCCATAGAATTTTTTTCCCGAAAAAATCCCCCTTGACCCCACTTTACTCTTGTGATTTTTCGAATAAATTTGCGGAATTTGATGATTCACCGTCAATTTCTTCCACAACTAGTTTGTTGTAACTTATCCATTTTCGTAAATTGAATCCAACTGATTTCAGAATTGATGAGATTTGGTTGCCCAGTTGTATTGCTTCTTCAACTGAATCAGCTCCAGACAACAAATCGTCTACATAAAAATGATGCAAAATAGCTTGTGCAGCTTTGGGAAAACTTTCCAAGTTTTCTATAGCTATTTGTTTCAAACACCTCACTGCCAAATATGGAGCTGATTTTGTTCCATAGGTGACGGTGTTTAATACATGTTCTTTGATATCCTCATCAGGACTAGCACGCCACAATATTCTTTGGAGACTCCTTTGATCAGGATCTATCCAAATTTGTCTGTACATTTTTTCAACATCTGCGCAAATGACAAAATTGAACTGACGAAACCTCAATAATATTGATATGAGTTCATCTTGAATGATTGGTCCTTTAAATTGAATATCATTCAACGATAAATTAGAATCTGTTGGAGCTGAACCATTGAAGACAACTCTCAACTTTGTAGTTGCACTGTCTTCTTTCAGAACTCCATGGTGAGGAAAATAATATGAAGGCTGATCATCAAAATCCGATGTTACTAAAGACATGTGCCCTAACTTCTCATATTCATTCATAAAGTTTGTATACATTTCTCTTAAAGTAGAATTTTTCAACAAGCGTTTTTCTAAAACCAGAAATCTATTTAAAGCTTTGTTTTTAGAAATACCTAATACAGTTGGTGAATCTGAAAATGGTATTTGTACCACAAACCTACCATCAAATGATTTTTCTGTCGTTTTGATAAATAATTCCTCACATTTTTTGTCATCATCAGACATATTGATGGAAAGAGATGGTGGTTCCTCAAGGGCCCAAAATTTTTCTAACTGATCATGTAGATCGGAATTTACATTGAAATTACAATAACTAGCTGAAATATTTCTTGAGGAACGTCCTATAGAACCTGACATAATCCAACCAAGACATGTTTTTTGTAGAATAGGCTTTCTTTCTCCCAGATTGATTTGACCAATAGAAAGGAGTGAATAGAAAATATCTGCACCCAATAAAACATCAATGGAACTAGATTTCGAAAATCCAGGATCGGCTAAAGGAAGATGATGAGGAATGTTCAAATGAGATAAATTCAGATTGAAACTGGGAATTCTTTCAGAAATTTGAGGAACAACTAAACAAGAAATTGTGTTTCTAAAATCATTTCTCAATGATTGAAAATTAATGGAACATCTGTGCTTAATTTTTGATACTGTTTGATTGATACCAACAATTGATAAATTAATATTTTCCAAATCAATTCCCAATTTAGCACAGAAACTAGCGGTTATTAGGTTCGATTGTGAACCATTATCAAGAAGAGCTCTAGCAATATAAGGAACATTATTTTTATCAAAAACTTGAATCAATTTCTAACAAACACGTTCTATCTGGTGAATTGCCATCTTGTATTTCAATTGAATAAACATCAATGAACTTCTTGAAGATGGTCAAACGGGATTTAATCACCCCTCTTTCTCTTTTCAAATTTTTTATTTCATCTGTCATTGTACCTCACCAAAATGAACAACTATATACCAGCACACAGAATAGGAGAAAATTTATTAGAGGATAGGGAATTATAAAAGGATACTCTCAGTACTTATCCCAATCCAAACAAAGTTCCGCTGCAATTCAGCTTAACGTTGATTTATTTATCTTGATGAAGACTACTTCTTCGGTTTGATAACTGCTATTGAGATCGATGACTGCTTATGAGCTCAATGCTCTGCCAATGATAGTTGATCCGCCGCCAAATCGAAGAATCACCATCCACCACAGTGCTTGCAAACCTCTGCAAGTTCTGGACCTTTGTCGATGAAAAAAAGAGCAGCTGGAGCTCAAAAAATGTTTGTGTTACAATTTTTATTGACGTAAATTTTCCATTGTTTCTCTCTACGAATGAATATGTGAGGGTTCTGAATAAATGAAAACATGAAGCTGCCAAGACTCTGTAGTACGGTAGATGAAAATTACCGTCAACTTCTGGCTCCATTGAAAGGAAGCAAATTGGTCATCTTCACACACAAGAGTGAAGTGGGGTCAAGGGGGGTTTTTTCGGGAAAAGAATTCTATAGGCATATTTGTTGTTCTCTTTTCGATTCAAATATGCAATTTGAGAAAAAAAAAATAACATTTACTACCCATTCCGCAAAATTATTCGAAAAATCACAAGAGTAAAGTGGGGTCAAGGGGGGTTTTTTCGGGAAAAAAATTATAGGGGCATATTTGTTGTTCTCTTTTCGATTCAAATATGCAATTTGAGGAAAAAAAAATAACATTTACTACCCATTCCGCAAATTTATTCGAAAAATCACAAGAGTAAAGTGGGGTCAAGGGGGGTTTTTTCGGGAAAAAAATTTTATGGGCATATTTGTTCTTCTCTTTCCGATTCAAATATGCAATTTGAGAAAAAAAATTTACCATTTATTACCCATTCCGTAAGAAATCCCTCAGTCAGTAAAATAGGCACAACCTTTCCTTTATTGTAAACTGGGTTATGCCGCCAGTGAATCAATGAATGAACTAGAGTAGAGTTTTGTAAAAAATTACAATTCGTTTCCCGAGATAGGTAGAGTAATTTTACATATTCGTACTCTTACTCATTCCAGTTTCGAGAAGAAAAAGGTATACACTTTCATCAAATTCAAACATGTGGTGGAATTTTCATTCTAAAAGTATAGAGAGTATTTCTGGTCAATATTTCATTCGAACCTTTTTTATAGGGTGCGTCCAGAAGGCAGAGCCTTGTAGGTATGGGCGAAAATCGGCAATTTTTCTTGGGTGCCGAATGGTATAACAACGTTTTGAACAATTCAACCAACTCAAAAATGAATGCACTGCGAAGCCAGAAACTTCAACCTTTTAAATTATATTAATAGGAAACTTATCACCTTTCAGAAACATGATTGTTTTTGTGTTAAGAACATAGGTAGTTTGGGGAAATATTTCTTGGTCTGTTTTTTCTCCGAATATTCAATACAACTTTTACTACGTAGAGGAGTCTACCAACTATGCGATGCACAGAGCAATTCCTTGGCATATCATATAAAACTTGAGGACTATCACGTTCACTAAACAGGCAGTAAAAGTAATTACTTTTAGTTCCGAGAGAATTTTGAGGTAAAACGTGACATGACAACGATGATTAAAATTTGGTAGAAGATCGTCAACTTTGATTTATAACGTCAGTCAGAAAGCACCCTACATTTTTCATATTTGAAAAAGAAAAAAGTATATCTGTTTCGGCTCAAAATTAAATAATTCTTCAACAACTTTCTTTCGCTTCATTTCACAAAAACTGACATCTGTCTCCAAAATTAACAATTGACAACTACTAAACATGAATAAAAAATTTATTTTCAATCATTTGGATTCGTCCAAATGGGTCTTGAACAATATCATTGGGTTAGTACAAGGAAAAATTAAGCAGTTTTTGAAGAGCATGGAGATTAACGAAAGAGCAACACAAATGATAATAATAATAAATACGTTCATTGACAGCAAAGAGTACCTACTTTATATTTACACTGTTTTATTCTTTAATTTCGAGTTCGTTCCCAACACTTACATTGCTTCTCAAAAGGCAGACTTCAAAATTCCTGAAGACAGGATTTCGCTCTTCCACTCAACCTCAAACGATCCATTCATCTGTCGTCCAAATTAATGGGTCCAAGACACATTACAAATAAGGTTTAACATCACTCATTTCTACGAATAACAATATTTTTTTCTTCAAACGCCGAAACTGCAAGTCCTTCAGAAATATTGTATCAAAATTTTTCTGGCTAGGCAAAAACGTTAAGAGCAGACACAACAGTGAAAGTAAAACACAGAACCATGGTAATACAGTCCACTTCAATGTTTACTGTATGGTCCGAAAGTAACCGGCACTCATTGGAAGTTTTTGATAATGGTTACCTATAAACCATAAATGACTGGTTAGAACATTTGAATATAAAAAATGAGAGCATCCGTCAACCGTCTAATATTTGCCGTTAACTCAACGTTTAGGTAACTAGACGTTTGGTAACCGCTTTTAAGAGAACCGTGGTCCAAATTTCACTTTTTCAGGAATATGTCTGTTAGTTTTGGACCGCATATTGAAGATTGTGGTAAAGTTGGTTTTGGAGCTTTAGTGTTCGAAGAAAATGTAACTTTAACTTTCTGTAGCTTTTTGAATGTGGTTATTTCTTTCATTTACAATTTTTCTCATAGCTCTTTAGTCAGTGCAATGAATTGACAGGCCAAATAACTACAACAATATCTTCAAAATGCATAACTATTGATTTTGAGCCGCATAGAACAAAATAAAATGACAACATCCAATTACCAATATTGATCGATCATCTACTGCCAGAAATGTCAAACATATTCTTGGGAGGAAAAAAGAATAAAAAATAATAACTATAATAATAATAATGACTCACGATTCTCGGAGCCAGTGATCACTTACCCCGCGGTGCGGGAAGTGGTCATTGGTTGATGTTACCAACACGTTCGCCCACTGGTCAGAGCAGTGGGGAGTACGGAACCGACTGGGTTGGTTTAGACGTGAGTTATAATAATAATATCATTCATTGATCCCAAGAAACATACATTTTATAAGCAGGGATATTGAATATATATCAAGTGAAATAGAACAAAATGTGTCTTTGTAGAATTAATATTGAACAAAGAAAGACACTGCTTTATGTTTCCTGGTTGGTCAGAAAGACTGGTGCCTCACGCCTGTTCGTACCACTAAAACTAAGGAAACTAAGTCTGAGTATCACTCGAATCATTGGATTTCGTTTTATTCCATAGTGAAATTTTACTGAAGGTAGATTTGTGAAACAGTAATTTTCCACTTGAAGTTTCACTTCTACTTTACTACAGGAACGGCAACAATTCTACTCCAACTTTAATTTCAGAAAATACAATTAATCAGAGGAAAAGTGTAATTTCCTTATGCCCCGTTAATAATCCTGTCATTAGAAAAAGTTACAAAAGAACTAGATTCCTCGGGTTATACCAATGAAAGAGGCCAACTTTGAAGCCTCCATTTATCCAATCACAACAATTATGTGTGATATTAGTTTATGATTTATACGTATGCGTAGTTTCTATCGAAAATAATGCATAAAATAGCAATATTTTCCTAGTAAAGCTCACGAAGTTAGTGAAGGGGAAGTGAAAGCCAAAATGAAAATTACCATTGCTAAATCGACCTCAAGTGTAACTTGTGCGTATAACTGGTGTAAAGGACAGTCAATGCTATTCTACATTGATAATTAATTATTTTCAGATATGAATTTTTGTATCTTATATACGACTTCAACACTATCTAGTTCTCTGTCTACATAAAGATTATCTTCATTTAGATTGTGTATAGATAAAGATATCATTAGTTCGGGGTGGAAGTAAAACATTTGTTATGGAGTTCAATTAGCACATTTCGCTTGAAGTTTGTATCTTCAGAAGACTTATAACTGGATACTTCTGACTTTTCAATTATTCCCGATCTATCGAAAAATGCCTTCTCCAACCAATTACAATTAAATTAAAATTGTACGTACATCTGTTCTTCAATACAATTGTATCTGTTTCATTGTTTTATGATACTTTCCTTGTATCTCCAATGATTGGTAAAAAAAAATTGATTGTCTTCCTCTGCTGACCCCTCCACACGTTCCTGTCATCGGCGAAAAAATGAAAATTATCTTGGTCGAATGCATGGTCATTTACTCTCATGCAAACAACTGCTTTTGTTTGGAACTGAAATTTTTCAACATGAACTTTTTTCAATGATTTTTCAAAGAATTTGAGAATAACCACGAGAACAGAATTATAACTTCAATCATTATCTGATCATAATTCATGGATCAGTGCAAGACGCATTAACCTGATTCTCCAGTTTCCTGTTCTTGTTCACCTACATTTCTCTTGAAGGAATGTTTTGTTGTGTAATATTCGCTATATAACCTTGTGCCATTTGAAATCGCTTATTTCTCGACTTTTTAATTGATTCTCTTATGCAGTGTTTTAATCAACCTGCAATTAGTCGATAATGTATTTTTGAGTAAATTTCAAAGGTGCAATCATGCAGTTTAAACCTGAATGACGACTTGCAACCGTAAAGTATATGTTTGGTTTGTTATAAAATTGGTCATAGTTGGATTGCAATAGATTCGTTTATGGCTTCAGCTGAATGAAAATAAAAAAATATCGAAAATTGGTGTAACTTTCGGCGAAACCGGATGAAAAAATAATTGTAGGTCAAAAAGGGCCACTTATCATACATATGGGATATCTCTAATTTTAATCAATTACCTTTAAAAACTAATGGACATACCATAGAGTGTACCATGATCCTGTGTCACCCGGTACAGGAGCTCTTTAATCATTCAGAAAAACTACGAGGAACAAAAATCTGTATTCTGTAACAGCTCATATTCCTATATGAAGTAGTAATGGGGGTATACATGAGTCAACTCTCAGTTTCTAGCAGGTAGTAGAACATTCGGCGGTTGAATACTCGATAATACACTAATAATGATAGATTTTTTGCAGGTGGTCTCGGTAGTGTAGGGTTAGCACGTCTGACGAAAGCGCGGTATTTTTTTGAAGCCTTCGGAAAGGTCAATTACCCTAACAATAAACCGATATTTAATGATAATAATAACTTTGCCATAAAAGTGATGAAAGTAATACAGACCATAATAAGATGTTTTTAAGGCAAGGAAGGTAAATAATGATATATTACTCAAAAAAGCCCTTGTCTATGAGTGATTTCAACATTATTTGGTAACTTGTTTATGACTTTTGTTTTCCTAACATTGTTAGCGAAACGCGCGTCAAGTGCTGATAATATCAATAATATCAGTTTGGTGTTAGGGTAATTGATCTCTACAAAAAGTTTCAACTTTCATTCCGAAGGTTTCAATTTCATCTATGAAGACTTCGGATAGTAGGTCCAAGAAATTAAGAGATCCCACCTTTCACCATGAAACTGTCAAGAAATAACTGATTAACATAACGATAAATAATTGAGAATAGAAGTAAATTTTTTTCAGATCATTGTTTGTTCTTCGTTCATATACAAAAGTGTTTTCCTTCATTTTTACTTTGCTTATGAGTCATGCAATTTATGCCGACCCCTCTTCAAACTGTTCATGAAAAGTATTCAAATGCCATTTTGAATCGAATGGCACCTTGATCATAACTTTCGATCTCGACAGACACGTTACCGATAAAAAAAGGACTTATGAACAAGGCTAACAGAGAAAACTGTACAATCTGAGCACAAGCTTCAAGTTTGTGAAACAATTTGTAGCGATGCAAATATATTTCATGTTATTTTCAGACTGTCTGTCATTCGATCAGCAAAAACAAGCATTTTGCAGCCGCAGTGAAAGCAGCAAAATAATATTAGGCGGCTGTTACCCAGGGCCGACAAACCTGAACGTCACCAATTCATTTGACATTCCTGAAATATTACAATAAAAATGTATTTCGAAATGTCGAATTTGTTTTTATTGCAAAATATTTCATTTTCATAGAAACACTGTGATATTGAAGCTACCAGTTTGCATTTCCTTATTTGCGTTGAAACGCTGTCTTCTGAAACGACAAAATGTTCATTGGAATTATATTTTTTCACGGTTGCACGAAGAATACTGTGTATACTACGGCCGCGTAATGTTTTCGCGACCTCAAGATTATCTTGCCTCGGCCGGAGCGGTCTCAGCGATAATCTCTCTCTCTCTCTCTCTCTCTCTCTCTCTCGGAACGCGAAAAAGCATTTTGCGCCTATAGTTAGTGTAGAAATAACCTATTCATCTATATCAAATCGTGATCTGCAAAAAAAATCATGCGCAGCAGGTTACTTTATGCAAAAGCCATAATTTATGATTGTTGAAACAACAAACTTCCAAACAGTATATCTCATGGAATTTCGTCAATCACACGATAAAACAAATTCGAAGTGTAATAGGCATATCGGGAAAAGTTGTTTTTCATTAGAATATTGTGACGGTTTCGAACTATTGGCCTTGGGCAACACTAGTTCCATTCAGGTATCAGTTGAAATAACAACAGAAGGAAGGGAAGACGGGATGAATCTGTTCATGTGAATACTCATTGAGGATTGAAAAGTGATATTAATGAATGAATCAATAGTAATTGATTCACTCTGCATCTCCTTCTGTATCATGGACAGTTGACGCGTTATTGTCATTGATTAACTCATTTGTCATTGAAAGAATTGATATTGAAAATATTAACACTATATTAAAAATATTCTTAAGTACATTGAAAACGATATTCGATAAAACGAAATTGAAGAATCGAGTGGAATAAAAAAAAATTGAAATATTCAAATTGAAGATATTCACCGAATTTTTGCGAGTTTTTGATTCCTTGTATCTGAAATTATTTTCTGGTAATAGCTTGTCATCGTTGACTCTTATAAACGATTATATAGTTATATAGTATCATTCTCTCATTACATTCCAAAGTTTGGGTTTGAAATATCAATAAAATTTTATTGTCCTTTCTTCTCCTGAAAATGTTGAGTGAATATTAATATTTTCACACTCGTAGGAAAAATGTTGAACCTAACACATGTGGAATTAGTTTATTCCGCACTTGGAGGCTTGATCTATGAACTCATCTGTTGTTGAAGAATCATTACCTATATCGAAGTTTATCCGGATTTTATCCTGACACTGTACACCAACAACTAATAAACTGAAAACACAGTACTGGATACGGCAAGCTTCGAGTTTCATAATTATAATAACAACAATTATCGAACTTATGACTATATCTCCGCCCGTACCGGCATTGCATTCATTTCTTTTGCAAGATCTAAATGGATACTGAACGTATGTTTGCAACAAGCGAAGATACTTTTGCTTTCACGTTCACGCAAACATTAGCTCACAAGAAGTGGAGGCTGATGTTTGTATAAGAAATGAATGTATGTGATGAAGTAATGCTGAAATTCGAGTAGTAGGTTTTGTTTTGAGGTCATTGAATGGTTGATTATAGGATATCTTCAAGAAAAAAGTCAAGGATGCTCGACTATTCATTTCATTAAATCATTAAATACGTTTGTGGTAAATGATCTTTTAATTGAAATTTGACGAAACCCTGTCTGCTTTAGGTAGTTATTCATTTTATATTTCTTTGGTGAAGAAATGATTTTTATAAATGCCCAGACGGCACAATCATATTGCATGAATATCCTATGCACATCCCAGTGGAATATTGGAATATGTCAGGAATATCCCATATTCCCCAAAACATATGATATGCATATTCCATGGATATTCAAAGTCACCATGAAACTTATTCCAGGAATATGTTCATGGCATATGCAACAGATATGTTTTCTTGCCCTTAAAATATATTCCAGGAATATATTTTTTGTACTGCATAGCATATATGCTCTTTTTGACCAGAATAGCAGAAAGAAAACACACATGAGAAATAAAAAAATATAGATGAACAGAAAAATGTTTATTGAAAAAAAAACTCAAAAAACAGTTAAGTAAATAGGAACTCTGGATATATCACCAAGAACTTTGGACTCATCTTCTGAGACACAAGTATTCCCAACCATATTACTTGGTGAGTGATGATCATGCATCAATTCAGTAATGATTCTTTGGTTTGCTGGTAGAGTCAAGGACTGCATTATCACAGTGTCAGAACTATTTACTGTTTCTTCAGCGCTCTGGTCATTCTTTGACAATTCAGAAATTTTCTGCTCTTCAGCAAAATTGTCTCGAGAAATCAACAATGTTTGGTCAGTCAATCTCTTCACTTTCCTCAAGAAACATTTCTTTTCATTCTGTCACAGGGCAAAACACAGACTGTAGGTGAATGAAGCCCTTTACTTCTTTTTGATCGGACAATTTTTATTCTCAAACACTGTGAGGGCGTTGAAAGTGTTACGGCACTGAACACACACACCTTTTCACCCAAACAAAGAATTTCACTTGCCCAAAAATAACTATTAATACAACTATTTTATGATGAGTCAGTCGGTCAGTCCTCTTGATTACTTCTCTTCGATTTAGTTTTAGACTACACCGCTCCGAATGCACCAGGGCTCCTAATTCTAATTTCACTATCGATGGAATTTGACACTTGTCATTTTTCAACCAATGGTAATGCTGAAATGAGAAGCCCCGGAGCAACACACAAAATGAATGCTGCAATTTTGCCGAACCCTTTGGTATTCCAACCATAGGTAGGGACGGTAGGGATCTTTAACGAGCCCAACATCCATGGACTCGGGACCGACGGCTTAACGTCCCCTCGGAAGGACGGCATATCCTCAATATATCTTGTGCTCATTGATATATTGTCTGCGAGCTATGACATTGTCTATCATGACATCCTTAGACAATGGCTATGATACGCTATTTCGCTGCAGCTGTACGGGCTTTCGACACGGTATTTCCCTGCATGGTCACCCATCCAAGTACTAACCGCGCTCGGCGTTGCTTAACTTCAGATATCGAATGACTGTCAGTCAACCTGAAGAGCTGGGCCATGCCCTGCTGCAAATTTTTGATCAGAAACACTTACAGTTGACAAGATCACATGTCGATGTCATTTGTCAAAAAAAACCATGAATCTTCGGAGCGACCAATCAGCTTTCGATTTCTCAAGCTGCGGCGTTCAGCGTAGATAATCGAATATCTCAATTAGTTGAAATTACACATCAAATGGCGTACTTGGATAATCTAATTATGAAATCATCTTTCGAACAATCTGTTCAGGCCAGTCTCAAATTACCTACACAGTAGGTTTCGGCTGGCACCTGTCAGAAAACAACTACTCCCCTGGCTAGTACCACGAAGGGCATTGAATTATATCCGACCAGGTGCCAGTGCAGGTTTCTTCACAGAAGTAAATCCTGCATTTGCTTTTGTCGATACAAATGAAGGAATTGATGTTCAATTATAGGGACAGACACACTTGCAGACTGGTTTCGGGCTATTTGGCCACTTGTCAGTGCAAGGCAGTGCCATCATCAACATAAAAGTCGATGATTTCCCATAATTAAAAATCAACATTCTTCACGAGTATCAAGCCCCAGCCAAAGCTGATGCGAACAACGAAGTTATTACGCCATCTACCAATGGACGAGGTATTCCAAAAGCAAACCGAATTCGCCCATTCCTCTTGCGAGAAAAATGTAAAAACACTTGACATAGTCAGTGAACATACTCGAAGACTGGCGTTAAATCAAATCATCTTTCGAACAATCTGTTCAGGCCAGTCTCAAATTACCTACACAGTAGGTTTCGGCTGGCACCTGTCAGAAAACAACTACTCCCCTGGCTAATACCACGAAAAGGGCATTGAATTAAAACCGACCAGGTGCCAGTGCAGGTTTCTTCACAGAAGTAAATCCTGCATTTGCTTTTGTCGATACAAATGAAGGAATTGATGTTCAATTATAGGGACGGACACACTTGCAGACCGGTTTCGGGCTATTTAGCCACTCGTCAGTGCAAGGCAGTGACATCATCAACATAAAGTCGACGATTTCCCATAATTAAAAATCAACATCCTTCACGAGTATCAAGCCCCGGCCAAAGCTGATGCGAACAACGAAGTTATTACGCCATCTACCAATGGACGAGGTATTCCAAAAGCAAACCGAATTCGCCCATTCCTCCTGCGAGGAAAATGTAAAAACACTTGACATAGTCAGTGCGGGCATACTTGCGAAGACTGGCGTTAAATCAAATCATCTTTCGAACAATCTGTTCAGGCCAGTCTCAAATTACCTTCACAGTAGGTTTCGGCTGGCACCTGTCAGAAAACAACTACTTCCCTGGCTAATACCACGAAGGGCATTGAATTCCGACCAGGTGCCAACCGAAACCTACTGTGTAGGTAATTTGAAACTGGCCTGAACAGATTGTTCGAAAGATGATTTGATTTAACGCCAGTCTTCAAGTATGCCCACTGACTATGTCAAGTGTTTTTACATTTTCCTCGCAGGAGGAATGGGCGAATTCGGTTTGCTTTTGGAATACCTCGTCCATTGGTAGATGGCGTAATAACTTCGTTGTTCGCATTAGCTTTGGCCGGGGCTTGATACTCGTGAAGGATGTTGATTTTTAATTACGGGAAATCGTCGACTTTATGTTGATGATGTCACTGCCTTGCACTGACGAGTGGCCAAATAGCCCGAAACCGGTCTGCAAGTTTGTCCGTCCCTATAATTGGAAATCAATTCCTTCATTTGTATCGACAAAAGCAAATGCAGGATTTACTTCTGTGAAGAAACCTGCACTGGCACCTGGTCGGATATAATTCAATGCCCTTCGTGGTATTAGCCAGGGGATTAGTTGTTTTCTGACAGATGCCAGCCGAAACCTACTGTGTAGGTAATTTGAGACTGGCCTGAACAGATTGTTCGAAAGATGATTTGATTTAACGCCAGTCTTCAAGTATGCCCACTGACTAGGTATGTCAAGTGAATCTAATTATGCTTTAACTTTAATATTTTGTCTACGAACCTTGAAATTCGTACTACAAGATTCTCTTGTTGATAGTTATGTCTCTGTCTCTCCCATGAAGTCAATGATAGTGCCATTTCACTTTTTGCATGATAGGTAGAATAGAATTATGTGGTAAATGAAATACCACCCCAGTTAGTTGTTAGTTGCCAGTTGAACTAGGAACAAGGATAAATGCGTATATGATAACAAAAGAAAAACTTTCGGTGTTACATTTTTAATCAACTGGTTTTTTATATTAGTGGAATATACTACACAAATGCATTTTTAATATTCCCAGAATATTCGAATATCTACCTTTCTGCTCGATATGACATTTGAATATACCTACCACTCCTACCAGTAATATTCAATAAGAATTTCTGACGGATATTCGTGAAAATATATTCAAGGAATATTTTTCATGGATATTGGATAAAACACATATTTATGGAATATTCCAGAAATATTGCAATATCTACTGGAAAATGGGATGTAGTAGGGATATTCCAGGAATATTGGGTGCCGTCTGGGTGATAGGCAAACTATGACCAACAACGAAGGGTGCACACAATATGGTTCAACAACAATCCCTCGCAGTCGATTGATTCGTTCGTATGTGTCAGTGAAATTGATCGGAGCAGCTGATTTAGAACAAGAAAGACAAATGAATTTTTAGTGTTAGAGTTAGATGAACTGATATGGAATAGATGGTTCATACTGCCCATTTCAACTTATCAGTACTTGAATCTGCTCTTCTAATTGCCTGAATCTTTTCAGCAAAAGAATAAATATTTTTTCTATTGCCAAAAATAAGAGGGAATCGATGGAGTGAAACCTCCTACTCCCACATTTCCCAATCGCCCAAAACTGAGAAAAAAAAATTTCAGGGTGCCCACCAATTTCGTCAAATTAAATTCACTGACTTTTCCATGTTTTTCAAGTCTGATTTTCAAGTTTTCCATGACCAGCAACGAATGTGTTAAAAAACTTTCACTGTTCGAACAGATATACTTGGCCCAATTATGTGGAGTTATGGTAAAGTTTATTATTTTCGGTAAAGCAGATATATAGATTCATTGAGTAAAGTGATCATAATTTTTTATCATCAAAAAAAATGAAAATAGTTTTTTCTGCTGTTAAAGGAAATTTCAATTTTCCAATGGGAATATTTAGGAAGAGATGTGTAGGTTAATTATCGATGATGAATTGAAATCTTGTGGCTTTCCAATTTATTGAAATAACTTAAACATTTCACATTTCAATGTGAGATCTATCAATAAAAATTAAAAGAATACAACTAAAATTCTAAATTGAGCTGTAACTTTTCAATTGTTTTCTGAATGTCCTCATTTTCTTTAGTCAGGGTTATTCTTTGTTTCTTCATTTTCAACATTTTTATTTCATTTTCAATTTTTCGTTTTTCATTTCTTCGATCATTTTTTAAGGCTTCAGTTTTTTTGTTTTCTTCAAGTGCTTCCTTATACTTTTTATTCGATTGACAGCAATACTTCAACATTTTATCATTATTAATAATATTTTCTGTACCACCAACATAGATAATATTGTCATAATAAACAACTCTTTGTGCTACAAGCGATCTCTCTTTCAAATTTTCAACAAGTAATTGCTCATTAATTGAGAAACCACTTTCTACAGAAGCGTGTTGCCATGAGATAATATCAATATTAATTTAATCAGTTTCCATAATTCAAAAAAGTCACTTTTATCTTTCAGTAATGACTAATAATATGAAGATGTTCGTTTTTATAGATTTTAAAAATTTTGGAGTTGGAGTTTATGAATATTTTGAATTGTTGTTTGATCAGCTCTGCTTCTGTGGCAGTAAAAATTTTTTTTCATCGTCATCACTAAAAGTATGTATTGAGTTGACATTGATGCCAAGATTCATATATATCCCTAGATGGCCGGAAAAATAAATTCCCTGACTTCTTCCTGACTTTGGGCGTTTTTAACGTTTTTCCCTGACTTCCAGAACCCATAAATCAATTCCCTGACTTTTCCAGGTTTTCCATGCAGGTTGGTGGGCACCCTGATTTTGAAATATTATATGACACACAAATGCACGATAAGCATTTGTAGATCCGTTTGTTTGTCCAGCAGGCTGGATGGATTTCAACTGACATTCAATGTCGTCTGTCATATATGCCCGCGGTCTCAAGAATTTTTAGGCCTATTCTGTGTACAAATGTTGATGAGAATTGAAAGGTTATGTTATGCAATAACATATTTCCAAACCATAGAAATCATCATCTATTAAGTATATTCATGATATCTTCGTTTGGTATCTATCCTGACATGAAAAAACGACGAAATCTTAGATTAAAAATAAGCCTTTTTATTGTTCTAGTCACTGTAGATATTCAGAGGTCAGTATTGACAGATGACAACTTATTTCTTGAATCTCAGTTTTTTTTTCTTAATTGAGTCCACTATCTTGCAGTAAGTCTTGGTGATAATTGTTAAATGTAAGCCCAGTCAACACACGGACATTCTATGGATATCCAGTGGACATTCATTTGGGATATCGAAGATATCCAGAGGACATCCAGTTGATATCCGGTGGATATTTTATGGACGTCCGATGGATTGCCCGAGTGGAACAAGCTGGACTTCCACAAGATATCCTTCCGGGATATCCATAAGATGTCGTTCAGGGATATCCATGAGATATTGCTCACAGATATCCAGAGGACATCCAGTTGGTATCCGGTGGGTATCTTATGGATGTCCCGAGCGGAAGAAGCTGGACTTCCATAAGATATCCTTCCGGGATATCCATAAGATATCGTTCAAGGATATCCATGAGATATTGTTCACGGATATCTATAAGGTTTTTGGATATCGAAGATATCCAGAGGATATCCATTTGGGGCCGTTCATAAAATACATTCGCATACAAGGGGGGGGAAGGGATATGGCTGAGTGTGACAAGATGTGACAAGGGGGGACGGGGGGTATACGGCAACGTGACGTTCGCTGTTTATATTTTTTGACATGAGCGCTAGCCAGCGTGACCACTTTTGGTAGAAATCTACTTTTTTAGTAGATTTCTGATGAAAATTAAAAAATCTCGGTATGAAAGAAATCTTCAATAGATTTTGGTAGAAATCTACATGTGCGACATCTTCTAACGAATTCCTAAACTCGTCAGATTTTTCAATCAAATCTATAGTGACTCCATCTTTGCGAATGAATTTTCAATTGAGAATGCGAATTAATCTTTTTACAGTACACTGCATTTCACTATAGAAATGAGATAAAATAAAGCGATTTTTTACTGTTTCATTGTGTAATTGAGCATTGAATCTCCTGATTACCTATGTAAAATATGTATATTATTTGTGGCCATCCATATTGAAATTGTTCATAAATATCTAAGAAATATTATTTATTATTCATATGTTCGTTAGAAAGATATATCAATTTATTTAAATTTTATTATAAAAACTAAATGAATATTTTTAATTTTCAGAATTTGTGTACTATCATTTAGAATTTATCATACTCACCGGGGGGGGGGTCTTAGTTTTTGTGACGAAATATTTCTAGGGGGGTCACAAAAAGTGTGACACAGTGTGACAATGGGGGGGGGGGGGTCAAAAAAAGCTGATTTTAGTGTGACGTATTTTATGAACGGTCCCTTTGGTATCCGGTGGATATTTTATGGACGTCCGTGGATATAATTGGGAAATATCCATGGGATAGTATTCAGGGATATCCATTCATTTATGAAAATTTGCATAAGTTAATCTCAATATTGAACAAAGTAGGTTTATAGTTTGATTCACAATAAACAGGGTAACTACTGTACATACCTCATAAACTTTGTAGTGGTTTCAAAATAACCTTTGACTAGCTGATTATAATTCATTATCATTAATATAATGTGAGTGATACATGGAGACTCCACTTTCAAACATCACCTCACTTATCAGGATAAGTTTGAAATAGGCCATTCAAAATTGAGAATATTCAATAATATTGACAAAAACCCAAAAGATATTTCAACAAATAAAAATTGGCGAATATCTAGTAATGAGATATCAGCATGGACATACAGTTTTGAATATCTTATGGGATATCCTGAATATCTCCTCTGAAGATTATCCAGTTAATGTATATCTTATGAATTACCACTTTGGGATATCATGAGAATATTTACTTCAAGATATCTTATGATATCCAGTTCAGGATATTCAGTATTGGATATCTGATGGATGTCCAGGTATAGGTCTTCTAAGGATTATTCAGTTATTTGATATCTTATGGATATCCACTTTGGGATATCATGAGAATATTCATTCCAGTATGTCTTATGGAAATTAGATTCAGGATATCTTTAGGATATTCAGTATTGGATATTTTATGGATGTCCAGAATAAGCCCAGAAGTAGATATTCGGTGGATGGATATCTTATGGATTTTCATTTCCGGATATCTTATGGACATCCTGCTTTTGATATCTCATCATGGATGTCCAGAATAGGTACAGGGATATTCCGACGTGAATGGGACATAAAGTGGATATCCATAAGATATCCGGTGTTGACTGGGAGGTGGCTATATACTGGTGTGTTTACTTCATATAATAGGTGGCCAACTTGATGAAAAATTTGATGATGTAGGCGTAGTAGTACTGCAAAAAATACGCCAGGTACCGGACCCTTGCAGTGGAGATGACAGTCCTGTGTTGCCAAGTGGCCATGTCGTTGCGAATTCTGGTCCAGATCAGTAGAAACACAATGCAAATATTCCAACTGAGAAATTATTTCCTAACTACATGGAATAAATAACGCATAAAGTTAAACACAAATTTGGCGTATTTTGGTGTTTTCAATAACCTCACACCTCACATATCCAGTCCCGATAAATTCTCTATCCTTTTGCAAAAACATCAGAATTGGCAACAGCGTGTTCCATGGATCGAGTGATCACGAAAATTAATAGAAATTTTTGATAACCAGCGCTCCCTCATGGCCATTGATGAACTACCACGCCTTGTCCACAGGTTTGTCTGAAACAATATCGCAACATTGGAAACACCAGTATATAGACATCTTAGTTAAATGCAACGTTAAAAGATTTTATGAATCCACCCTGAATTCCAGCACGGTGGCCCGGCAGGAAATTGAACCTGCCTTTCGTTCTGACACCTCGTTTCGCTGAACATTGAAAAAAAATATATATCTGTAAAAATCGAACGCATTCCGTTGAATAGTATCAATTATCAAAGTATTTTATGCCTTCTTCTCGTTCTTCATTCTAACGTTGAAGGTCTTTTTTTATTTAGGATAAGTTCCGTACATCGTTTCGCTTAACCAGAGAGGTGCTTTCTCTCACTCTGTGATAATGGCAGATTCCATCCAAAAGAGAGAGAGAGAGTTAGAATAGTTAGTTCCACTATGGTTAACCGAACCGATGAACCGATATACGGAACATATTTTCCATATATATATTAACTACGAATATTGATAATTAAGGCAGCTATTTGATGCGAGATTTTGGGAAACAAAAGAGCGCGATTGGTCGCAAGGAATATTTGCGCATGCGTCAAATTTAAAAGTAGAAGATGTCAGTCAAGAATGACTCGCTAGTGTTGTTTCTCTCTTACGTTTCTCCCTGCTAGGTAAATCGAAAATGATCGTATGTCGGGTATAACTATTTGCCATAAATTCCTTGTTTAGTTTCAAATTCAAACATAACCAAATTGTCAGTGTCAAAATTTTCTTGAAATTCTTTCAATATTTTTCATACTTAATATTATTCTTGTGTTCGCTGATTTCTCGGTATTGTTCGGTACCGTTTTTATTATAGTTATTGTTCAGTATTGGTTTTTTGTTTCCATATTATAGTGTTGTGTTTCGTTAGTCCATAGTTGTTTAGTAGTAGTTCAAGACTATTATGTCCGCGAAAAAAGAAATTTGTTTTCTGTGTTACTAAGAGCTCCAGTTCATATCATCGGTAAGAAATTCATTACATATGGATCTGTGTTGCTTTCATGTTCAAAATATGCGTATTTATATTTCAGTTTTCCTAAGAATCCATCGCTAAGATCCCAGTGGATGAAAATATGTTATCTCCAGGCAGCCGAAGACGTGAATAAACTGAGAATATGTGCTGATCATTTCTCAAGGACAGATATATATTCTGTGAGCAGTGGAAGAATTATTTTGAAAACTGGTACACTACCCTCACTGAACGTTGATTGTTCATTTCTTCTACCTAGATATGATGATTCCCAATGAAGTCAGTCTTTTCCTGTTGGTGAGTTCTATATCATAGAATACAATTATAATGGGAAACATTGCCCTAAAATAGTAAAACTATCACAGAGGAAATATCAAATATTTTATGTTCAATATAAAATTAGTTCAGGTGCCTATACAAGTTCTCACCCTCTAGGAGGTAAATCCCTAACCGAATGTTTCCATTGGATAAGATTTGTAATTCTTTCATTCGATTGAGATAAGTGGGTTGCGTATTCAACCCCTCTCGTACTTTTGCCTGAGAAGTTATGAGGAAGTTAATTCTGAATCGGAACTCATCTGTCGGAAGAAACAAAAAGTAGGCAAGTATTTGTAGTGTACAAAAATGTTGCATTCAATCGAGACACACATTTACCAAATGCACATTGAAATGAAAATGGAAGACACAAATACAGTTACATGCAGAAAGATAAATAGAGCTCCTGAATAATCCTTCATTAAAAAATGCATTGATGTTTCAATCGAGTGATATTTCAAGTATTCCAAAAAAACTGTAAAATTTTGCCTATCAAAAATTTCCCTTTGAAATTTTTCTGTACTATAACTTCTAGAGAATCTGATTTATGACTATTCTATTATGTTCTATCCTCCAAACATAATGATGGTTTTTCAAGTTTTAATCAATAATTGGCATGAGTACTTACCCATTTATCATCACCAAAAGGCCAACAATTCATCACATTTTCTATTAGTTCATTTTTTCAAGCTGAATTTTTTGATTTGATAAATATTCAACAAATTTAAATTGATATATCGCAAAATGAGACTTATTGAAACGTGTAAAAACATTCTGAGGAGTTTTTTTTTCACCTTTTGTGGCATATTTTCGTGTTTTGCTATTGATTATATTCCTTTTTCAGATAACATCCAAAAAATGAGAAAAAAAAATTGACGAGCAGAAACTGAAGATTCGAATTCTCCAACAGAAAAATAGGCGGCTCACAAAGAAAATTAATAATTTGAAGCAATTCTGGGGCATTTGAATTAAAAAAACCTGATTTCAAGTGGTGCTTATTATCACTTGATGGTAATGTATTCTTCTGATTCACAACAATAGGCCCTATTGTCACCTTTATCCGCCATTTCGTTATTTTGTTGTGGTACAGCATAGTGATACAGCATAAAGCGGAATATTATTAGTTTTTTCTACACCAATACTATAACAATACTCTTATAGGCCCATAATCTGTTTCATAATGAGATCCATTATGAAACGGATTGGAAATCTGTATTGTAATGAAAAATCTGTGTATCATAATGGGCTCATTATGATACACAATATCATAAGATATTCCACTTCCAGATCAGTGGGATCCACAATATAAATATAATATTTATAGATCTTTATTATTTATCGAATGTGAAAAATAGCGTATGCAACTCTCATGTAATGGTTATATATACCCGCATAAGCCTTATATGAAACTCACCTTTGGTTCGTTTCATAGCCCAGTTACAGATAGATACTTTATTGGTGTTTCACAATATTTGTTTACACAAGTCAGGTACAGGCTAGCAAATCCACTAGAATTTAAAACAATCAAAAAATACACATACACGAACATCAATAAAACTTGGTCAATGTCAAACACAATAGTCTTGAATATCATCAAAATTTTCATTGAAATAGTCATCATTAGCATAAAAACATTTTTTAATCAGGTACATGGTAGGCTGAGATCTTTGATGGAGGGTGGCAATCTATTGAACATTTTAGGGGAAAGGTACTGCACACCTGTTTGTGCCTTACACAATCAAAAGCCTTTGTCAAGTCACAAAATATACTACCTATGTATTCCTTATTGTTGAAGCCTTCTTCAGTTATCGAGATCATCTGTTGTAGAATATGATTTCCTAAATCCATATTGAGATATATGAAATAAACTTAGAGATTCAAAATAAGCCACCATCCTCGTTTTCAGAGCTTTTTCAAATATTTTGCTTAAAATTTGAATAAAAGCAGTTGGCCTAAAATTATTGCAAGTATTGTGTGAACCTTTTTTATAGAGGAAGCATTTTTGTTAACTTGAATTATTCTGGGAATATTGAGGATCTTTGACATAAATTGAAGAATTTTGTGAGGTGCACTGCAATGTCATTGCCAATGCGTGCCTATTAATCGCCTTTGTTATATGATCGTTGCATAATATACTATTATGATTGATAATCGCAGAACAGAATAGTGATGAAAAAAATCATTTATTCAATTCATACAATTCACGTTTTTGAAAGAATTATTTGAAATATATGTGGTGAATGTGGTTATGATTTTTTTTAAATGTCGGTACAAATAGGTATTCAAATTCATGATATGAATCTCCCATTTGATTATTTTTTTTTTCCAAATCTAATGATTTTTTACTCTGGAATGAAAAGGCCACCAACAAAGAATTTTATTTTATTTCCCAATTATGTTTTAGGAAAATCAGTAATGAGTAGTAGTTATTTTGTGAGTTTGAAAATGAAGACCATGGCCATGAAATATAGTATTTTTTCAACATAGTTCCAATCCGGTATTTTCAACATAGATATAATTGGTGTGTATCTATTGCATCCCAAAATATAATCCTAATACCTCCGTTTTGGAGTTTTTGCAAAACGCTCCCCTTGAACTACACCTGTATGAATTGTTAACTTATCAGAGACTGATTTGCCTAATTTGCATAGTTGCTTTCTGTTTGGGAGACAATCCTCGAACTTTTTGAAGACTTGAAGTTGTTACTAAAAGTTTTTCAACTGCACTCTTTATTTTTGAAGAAAGTACAAAATTTTGAAAAATATTTTCTCAGAGGTTTCTATATCCAATGATTGTATTGGGTAAAACTTCGGTCGCTATGAACCTTTTAAAAAAAAAGTCCACTAAAAAAATCCATATCCATTTTGTTGTGAAATTTCACCCCATTTTTCACATAAAATTTCTTTCTCGAAAAAAAACAAAATTCGCCGTTCTTCTGATCAAAACACCACACATGCCCTTATTTACTCGTTTTCAACATTTTTAAGCTGAAAAAACCTTTATATTTTCACCTTCTTGAACCGTCCCCAATTTGTTGTGATTGTTGAGGAAATGCATGATGTTAATAAATGAAGTTTCTTTTCTTTTCAAGCAATCCTGAATTGAATCCATAAAAGTTTTGGAAATAATATATTTGAATTGTATTCACAGGATGATGTTCCTGAGAACTGCAAGTTTTTATTCGAAAGGTCAAATGCAAGAAGAAATATAAAGTATTCAGCTGAGGCAATCTGCAGTCAACCTCCAGTTTTACTCCACAAGAGCGTACAATTATGTGAGGAAAACATTTGGAAAATTGTTTGCACATACAAGTACCATAAGGAAATGGTACAGTGTAATGGAAGGAAATCCCGGTTTTTCAGCGGAAGCTCTCAACTTTGTTAGCGAAAAGAGCGTCGAGTGCAAAAATCTCATTTTGGTGTTAGAGTAATTGATCTCTAGGAAAAGGTTCAACTTTTACACTAAAGGTTTCCAATCTCATTGTAAATTTATATGAAGAATGGAACTGAACGATATCCTCAAAGAAGGAACAGGTGTAGTAGATACTATACACAAACTAAAAAGTCCCATTTCACAAAATATGCTTTGAACTTTTTATATATATGTATGTATATATATATATATATATATATATATATATATATATATATATATATATATATATATATATATATTGTGAAAAATGCCTGTAACTTCATATAATTTTCGCTTAAATTGAGTATTTCTATATTTTTCTAGGAATATGCTTTCTGTTTAAGATATAAAAATGTGAAAATGATGCAATTTTTGAGTTTTTGTTCAATATTCACCAAAATTCTTTTGAGATACATGCGCGATCTATCATGAGAGTTCCAAGGTGCGACAAACAGAATGTTAAGCATTTTTCTTAGGTACTTAATCTCAACTATACCGAAATTTATACTGTATTGCATCTTCCTGAACTTTTATTCAATTATTTATTATGTCTATTGAGTAATATAAATAATATTGAAATCATCATTGTTTTATTCAAATATTCTTGGCATAGCCACAGTTCTGAAGCAAGTCTATATTCTGTTCCGAAAGATTTTCTAAATAAAAATAATTTATCAAACAAGTGAACAGGGCTGAAAAGATGCATGAAAGAGATTGATAATTTAACTACATTATACATCAAATGCATTTGTAGCAAGTTATAGTAAAGCCTTCGATACAGCCAGTCATGAAATTCTTTTGAAAAAACTTGAAACAACAATTATCTATGACACATGACTAGAAACAAATATCATCTTGGTTAAAATATCACAAATTGAGTTACAATTATGAAAAATCTACTTATATGTTTTTAACAAGTAAACATTCCAACATTGACCACTCTGACACACTTAAATTTAAAAATAAAACGATATAATTTTCTAAAACTACCAAACTTATAGGACTTTACGTAGATCAAAATCTTTAACGGGCAACTTACTTTATTTAAAAATTACTGTTCAGAATAAGAAACAAAATTTCTTTCGAATATTCGAGATTAATATTTTTTTGTTTGGTATATTCCAATTTAAAATATTTAACGTCTATATCGGCAACGGCCACTGCTTCAGTATTGAATCCGCTGAAATACAGCTTATCCAATCCATCTTGGCACAGAACTAATGAGGTATATGCCCAGAAATCTCTGTGAAGCATAGCAAGATCAAAAAAACACCTATTATATGTGTTCACTGTGTTGAAATTTATTCCTAGTGGATGTTTTTTTTTCGTCACGTTCTGAAGTACCAGTGTGCAACTGGAAAAGTAGCAGAGTTTGTGCCACAATGGATTGGACAAGCTGTACTTACATAATAAAATCGTCGAATATATTTATAAATTGCCTTGCACGAAGCCCACTGTGGATCTTTACAAACCAAATAATCTTCTTAACATCAATTCAATATACCAGTTGAAAACATATACTTTTATTTATTGTGTAAAACATAAGGTGAAACATTGCATACTTTTCAATGAAATCATTACTACACATTATCACAGCACTAGACAGGCTCAACATCTAATTGTACATTCCATACGTACCAGATTTGGGGAGAAATCAATTTGAGGGCAAAAACATCAGTAAACCACCAAATTCAATTAAAAATATTAAAGATAAAAATTCAAACACCATCTTAAAAAATATATTTTATTGCCCAAATGATATATTATAGTTTTATAGATCATTCAACATTTCAAGAGTTTTTTTCATATATTCTTTCACCATATACACATTTTGTTTTATTTCTTTTCTATGTATTAAATATCCCTATTCATAAACTGTAAAAGTTTCTTGGGGTGAAAAAATATTATTATTATTAAATTCATAGGGATTGGAACATACAATTGATTTTTGTTTCCGGGCTCCTAGGTTTTTAGGACTGACCTTCTGCATCTGCAGCAGACAATATTCAAGAGCAATGAGGCAATGTCAGGCCCGAAAATCTGCAGACCAAGGCTTAGAAGAAAGGAAACATCTAACGATTCATTTGTTACCGGCCGTGAAAGTTTCCAATCTCTGAACAACAAACATAATTCAATTTTGCTCAACTGGCTATTGACTGAGGTTCTTCCGCCCAACAATCTTTGATATGTCAACAAGTCTCGAAACGTATAAAATATATCTATTATTTTCCATTAACTTCTGTTCATTAATTTTCAAAAATTTAAATATTTGAATGCTTCACCGAGCATTTGAATTTTATTAAGTATTCGTAATTTATTGGTTACAACGACTTTTTGTTTTTCCATCCAATGAATTTTTTGTAACAGTCAATTATATTGAGTGAATTCCAAACCAACCACATTCAAGTGAACAGATTATATATCGCACGTAATTCATAAGCATTTTCGAGTCAGCATTATGTTTCTCTCGTAGCTACAAGACAGGCGCCTGAATGTTAACAGATGGTATTAAAATATGATATTAACATTCTTAATCTGCAAGATGGTATGGTAAATAGTTCTGATGGAATTTCTAATATTATTGAGCCTATATGGGTTTTCTTCATTGAATTATTCATATCTGTGTAGTATGAATTTACTACGACTCCAGAAATCAGGACACAATGAACTGATAAAATATCGGAAAGATCAGGATATTTTATGATCCCACCATTTTTCAAAATCTTGATTTCTTCATTCTTTTGCACACCAAGAAACGTTCCTTCAAAACTGAGTATATTTTTTGTGTAACTGGATGATTTCCTGAATAACAAAATTTACATTGAAATCTCTGTGAAATTATATAAACATAACCTGTAAATTAGTAAATTTGAAGGTCGATGACAATGACATATTTAGAAATTTGAATTTCGCGCTCTATATTCCGCGCATGCGCCCTCGATCATCGCTGCCTATTTCTATTCCAAGGATATTGTGATTTATACAAAAGTCGGCTTCACTTTGCTAACATTGTCTCTTATGGCGTATGGTCAATATTCGTAGTTAATATATATATGATATTTTCCCCTTTTACAAAACTACAAAGCTGTGAGAGAGAAGAAGAATTTAACCTCAAAATATTTAATAAAAACATGTACTTGTTTTCTACTTGAATTCAAAATTTCCAATCCATATATTATTATATTTATCATTTTTAGGATCTTACTTGTAAGTGGAATTGGACCATGGACACGCAAAAACTCTCGATTCATGTGGGCACTGTTAGAGGATTTTTATTGTGTAAGTATTTAGAGAAGAGTGGTTGTATCAAGTAAGTAATCACTTCAACTTTCAGCAACAACTGATAAACCTACTGCTATCAAAAGTTCAAAAAGTGATGATGGTTCTGGAGTTACTGCTTTGATTTTTGGGAAAAATCCGAATGAAGTAGTTATTGGCTATGGAAATGGCGAAGTGAAAATTCATAATACACATGACAATGAAACTATCAAGGATATATTGCACTTGAATGGTGAGGGACCCATTGTGGGACTGGGCTGTGTTGAGGATTCTCTCATGGTTGCCAAATGTGATGGGGTTGTCAATATATGGAATGACAAAAGCAGTGATAGTTTCAAAATAGGTTTTGATGAAAAAGGAACGCTTGAAACAGCTGTACTGAATAAATCGAGAGATAACATCATTGGCACAGGTGGGGAAGACAATGATCTCAAACTGTGGGACATAAATACACATCAGTGTATATTTAAAGCTAAATCAGTGAGTAGAACATCAAGAAGTATTGAAATCACATCCAAGTCTTGTTTGTTTTCAGCTTGGCCATGATTACCTCAACCTTCCAATTCCCACATCAATTCGAGGCATTACTTTCTTCATCGAGAGCCCTAGCTTAAGTGCATGCTGCACTAAAGAAGGCCATGTGTTATTGTATGATGATAGAGTTCAAAGAAGACCAGTAGTGAAGTTTTTAGAAAAGAAAGCTAGTTATACTTGCATTACTTCTACGTATCGAGAAAGGTAGGAATAAATGATCGCTAGTTAATTTTAGGAATGATATAATGTTTATTTCAGACAGTGTTTGGTGGGAACAACTAGAGGATATATGCAATTATTGGATATGAAAGCTGGAAAATGTCTGAAGACCTTCACATCTTTCACTGGATCTGTTACTGGTATTTCATGTGATCCTATTGAGCCCGTTGTTGCTACAACTAGCTTAGATAGGTACTTGAGGGTACATAATTTGGTCACTAAGGAGTTATTACACAAGGTGAGACTACTTTTGATAATTTAGAAAGAATCTATCACTTGGATTTTCTCTGACTGTTAAAATAGAATATAGGGGTTAATATGCTCATGTATTGCCAAGGAAATCACCCCTCTGCTTTCTTGTGATCTCTCAAACAGCTAATGCTGTTACGTTCAGTAAATACCATATACCATAAATATTCAGATACCTTGTACCCGGTTAAGTACTTCCACCATATATGAGCCCTATATATATGGCCGCCCTTCAAGGATAAAGAATCAGATTAGTAAAAAAAAATTGATCATCTGAAAATCTCGAGCGCGTCAGATTAAGGTAGGGTGAGTTAGCTACATCCTGAAACGTGTATATTCCACTAATCTGACAATTTGAGAGTGACCTAAAGAAGGAGGAGGGCTACAAAGTTGGAAAAAAAAAACGTCGTCTCGACATTCTCA